>JAHHUM010001528.1:0-363992 GCA_036173005.1 Crenichthys baileyi | reverse complement strand
GGCAGTTCTGGAGAATAAAGGAATAGATACCATTGAC
The DNA here is from genome assembly GCA_036173005.1 of Crenichthys baileyi. Taxonomy (NCBI): domain Eukaryota; kingdom Metazoa; phylum Chordata; class Actinopteri; order Cyprinodontiformes; family Goodeidae; genus Crenichthys; species Crenichthys baileyi. The sequence continues at coordinate 363,955 of JAHHUM010001528.1, read as the reverse complement.
TGGCCTCCACGCTCCCCTGACCTATATCCAATAGAAGATCTCTGGGACATCAGGTTTAGGTTCATCCGACGCCACCAGGTTGTACCTCAGATTGTCTAGGAGCTCAGTGATGCCCTGGTCAGGATCTGGAAGGACGTACCCCATGACACCATCATGTCATAAGGAGCACGCTCTGACGATGTCAGGCATGCATACAAGCACGTGGGGGCCATACAAACTAATGAGCACCATTCTGACTTGCTGCATTGACATTTCAGCAAATTGGTCAAGCTTGCCACATTCATTTTTTTGTCGAAATTTCTCTGTGACTTCAGATTAAGCCCTCTCTGGGTTGAGAGTTTTCATTTTCATCAAATGATGTACCATCCTTTTGTTTCTAACACATTACCTGTTCCATATCAGTATGGATATCCAGCATGATTTTATTTTCCAAATTGAGACCTGATATGTTTTCAAAGTGTTGCTTCAATTTTTGAGCACTGTATAGGAAGCAACTTAAGATAACAGGCTGTATTTGCCCAATCAAACTTGAACATAGTCACAAATGTCCTGACATAGAGAAAAGCAACAAGAACCAATCATTTATTTCCTAATATTAATGTAATCTGGCACCTTTTTTATATATATAGTATAGCAGCAATTCTTCAAATATGGAATGAAACTGTATAAACCAACAGCAGGTACCAAAAGAAGCACTGGTTCAGAGTGATGAGAGAGCAAGTCTTTACAATTAGATCCATTTAAACCAGCTTTATTTTCTTTGATTTCCATTAAAAACACGACTCCACTTCTTTTCATATTCACGGTCCCAACATCAGGACTGGATGTACAGGTCTAACTGGTTTGTGTCATTTATTTACAGTACACATGCTTGACTTTAAAATGGCAGCCAGTTACGCTTGTTTATCATGCCCATGTGAGTCCTTGCAGCAGTAGATTCTGAGTGGTTCTGCAGATCTCCACCTAATCATTAAACAGTAAGTCCATCCCCCTCACTAGCTGGATCTATTTCACCACACTGACAACGTGCTTCTCCTTCTCAGACACCACAGGGACACTTCCTGGTTTGCTGTGCTTACGGACATTCATCTCCCTGAAAAACAACAAAAAAACAAGAGAAATCATGAATGACTCAAACTGATGGTGAGAATGATGAGCAACAGGTAGAGAGAGGAGGCAGTGAGAGAAAAGCAAACAAATAGGAGGACAGAGGAACGGATTGAATATGTGAATGTTGGAAGTAACAGCTTTCTGAAACTGATGCATAAAGTGCAGCTTTTAAATCACTTGCATCACTTCATGTCTGATCTATTATACTATTGCTGCTGCTAATCAGAAAATAAGCTGTGATTCACTGGAGGGCAGGGCATATCGGGACAATCAATCCACCGTTCGAGCTGTAAATGAGTATGCAATGCCTGTTGTAACCACGTCATAGAGCCTGATCCCATCTGTGATATTTTCCATCAGGCTGGTGAAACTGCATAGGTCGCACCTTTCCCTGGCAGAAGCCCAAATCACCACCTCTCTTAAATGGATGCATGAGGGATTCCCATCATTTCTGCCATGCTGATAGGAAATCAGAGAAAATGGTTACGCACTTTCGACGGCGCGCCTCCTTCATGATCCTTAGCTCGTTCTTCTGGTGGTAGATGTTCTTGGGAAGATGTCGGTGGCGAGCGATGCGCCTGATCTGTGGGTGGTGCTGGAACTTCTCCTTCAGCTTCTGACTGTAGTTAACGACCTCCCTCTCTCTGGGGGCCAGCTACATTCGACCACAGGGAAGACAGCACAAAAATCTACATGAACAAAACTGTTTCATCAGAAATTACTAAAACCTCTGTTAATACTCCACTGGCTTCAGAACAATTTCTCAGTGCTTTAGCAAAATGTACCAATAACCACTTCTCAGACACATGAATAATTCTAGCAAAAAAAGAAAAAACACAGTGCCCTGTAAAAGTTAGTTTCTCATATTTTGTCTTGCTACAACCACAAACTTAAAAGTATTTTACTGACCAACCAGAGTAGCACATAATTGTGGAGTATAAGGAAAGCCAGTTTTCACATGTTTACAGGATAAAATTTGAAGAAAATTGGAATGCATGTATTTAACCCCCTTACTCTGTTACCCATTGTTCAATATGTCACCAGAAAATAGAGTAAGGAACAATCGCAAAGCCACCGAGACATAAACTGAAGCAGCCAAGAGGCTCATGGTAACTCTGGAGGAGGTGCAGAGATCTGCAGAGAGAATCTGTTGACAAACCCAGCCTTTATGGAAGAGAGGCCAGAAGAACATCATTGTTAAGAGAAATCCATGTTGTCCCATTGGCATTAGTTTTGCCACAGCAAACAAATGAGGACACAGCAAATCGAGTTAAGCTCAAAACTATTCACACCCCTGCTAGACTGAATTTTAAAGTGATCTTTTAAATTTACCAAGTGATGTTAACATGTGGAAGTGCTCCAGCAAGAGTCCTGAAAGGAATACAACTAGTTCATTGATTATTGACACTGTAGAAATCATTTTTGATGTGCCTTTTTAAAATAAAATGCATTACATTTACACTGTCCTATTATGTTTAGAGATATTCCTGTTTCGTTTCTCATCAGAAATAAACGTCTTGAGTAAATGTAATTGACTTTGAATCTGTCTGTATGATGGAATTAAATTGACTTTCTTTTGTAAAAAGCTTTGAGACAATATTTCTTGTGAATTGCAGCTACACCAATAAACTGAACAACAATAATTCCAAATCCAAGAGTGTCCGGGGCATGAATAAGCTTTGACTTAACTGTACAAGACAATCCTGAAAAGAAAATGTTAGAGGCTACAAAAGACTAGACTCTGGGGTAGAGGTTGGCCTTAATGCATGAAACAGCCAGAGATACAATAGAATGGTTTAGATCATGTGCAAGAATGACCCATCCAATGTCCAAACAAAAATACAACTGAAAACAGGTGGAATGCGTTGAAGATTGCTGTTTACACACTGTGTCCAATCTGACTGAGCTGTAGCCGTCTTACAAAAAAAAGTATTGTTTAGGACTCCTCTCAAATCCCCTCTTCTCCATTTTTTTGCTGAACACGACCGTATTCTTGTGCGTCTTTTCTAGCAGTTGGGTTATGCGTACATCTGCCCAAATATCGAGGAGGAACAGTGTCTCCTTGTTGCTCCAGGTCTGTCCACAGCTCATTGTTTGTAGCATCCGTGCAGCAGTGAAGTTGGAAACATTGAAGGGACCCTGCTACAATGGCTTGTTCAGTCCCACAAGGCGTGTTTCTTGTATTTGAGTCGAGGCCGGTTTGTTTTCACACCAGAAGTGAACTGCACCACAGTCCGTTTGGAAGTGGACTGAGACCACCCCCATATCCTTTTTTATCCGGACCCTGAAATGGTTCGCTTACAGTGTGAATGCGTGCCACTCCCAACATACTATATGATGTGACACAAGAGCAGGGCATTTGAGTAGAACCCTGAATCCAAAGACAAAATAGTTGGAAAATGTCTCGTGGGGGGTGCAGCGCGGCGCATGGCAGAGCGAGCGACCCATAGGAGGCTTTAGTCCTCGACGCAGCGGTCCAGGGTTCAGGTAAATGGACTGAACTTAAATAGCGCCTTTCCAGTCATACTGACCACTTCACCCAGATGGACTCACCAACACGCACACATTCATACACCGATGCGCAGATCGGTGGGCAATTTGAGATCGACATGTGGCAGGGGGAAGCTGGAATCGAACCCACAACCCTCAGATTCCAAGACGACCACTATTCTCACTGAGCCACAGTCCCAACCAAACAGCAAATTACGAAAATAAAGGCCACTAGTGACGCAAAAAAATAAATTTAAAGAAAAGACAATTTCTTGTGGGGCTCCGTGGCGTAGTGAAGAGATGCAGGCGTACAACTACATTTAAACACCAACTGAAACCCTTATGTGAAGGATTTTCTTCTTCTTGACCTGTGCAATACTCCCCCCAAAACAATGTGTTGCAATAGCATGACTTTTTTGGTCCAGTCTAAAAATGTGTGAAAGCAAACCGGGCCAAATTAAGATGTGAATTTTCTCACTTACCGATCCCTGGACCGGACCAGCAGTGTGAATGCGCCCTGAGTGTATTGACACCTGCACAAAAGGTCTGGACCAAGGGAGGAAACAAACTCTGTTCTGTTTAAAGCGGACTAAACATGGCAGGTGTGAACACCTTCTTAGCTTAGAGCATTTATACAGTTGTGCTCCAAAGAAAACAATGTTTTTAGATAACAAATTGAGTTGTTTCTAAATATCTGGCATGTCTGCAGCCAGCAGTGGCTTCTTATCTACCAGGAAGACTTAAGTATTGGTTCCTGCACCACATCTAACGCTTAGCTAGAAATCCCACAATGTCTCCTCCGACAAAGCAGCCATGAGCTAAAGGTAAATAAGGGCCAGTGGAATTAAAAGTGTGAGGACTGCATCTTCCTTCCAGCTCCCAACAGAGGCTTGCCCTGCACTCTGCACTGCTGAAATTCCCCGTCACATATGACTCAGTAGTCTTGCTAGCTTCAAGTAATAATTATTCTTGCAGCAACCGTGCATGCAGTGGTGTCATCTGACACACACCGTCCAGTTATGTGTGTATCCAATAAAGAGCTTTGAGCCTGCAGAGTCTGCAGTTAAATTAAGGTTTAGCTGAAACTGATATATCTGAGTAATTTTAAATCAAATCAATGTAAAGTTATAACGTTATAGGCGAAGCTCAACTCAGTGGGTATTTGTTAATCATAAAATGCTGATATGTACAGTAGCAATAAGTTCAGCTTAGCAACATACTCGTTTAAAAACAAATCACTGTCAGTTAAAAAAATGAAAACACCAGCTCGACAACATCCCCACCTCTGTTTGGCTCATAAAAGCCATCGTCTGGCCCGACTTGCTCTCCTCAGAAGCTTTTATTCTAATTAAAAGTAATGATTTGTCTCAGATCCAATCTGTTGGGAAAGAGTTGATACATGCTGATCCCGTTAAACTAAACTAATCTCCCTAAAAACAGAGATTATGAGACTCCTGAACAGTAGATCTCAACCTGATATCAAACATACGGAACAAACGGAAAATGATGATCAAGGCGCTGTATGATCCAAACTGATCGAAGGCCAATCAGGAACAGGAAAACGTCTAAGCAGCCTTAACAGACAAAAAGTAGCTAAAAACTGTTGAACAGGTCAGTCATGGATAATGGTTTTGGCAGTTAACGATTTTGCCCCCAATCTTCACAGCTTCTGTTTTATGGAAGATAATTCACCTTGTTTTAGAAGATACAAAAAGACCAATCACATGCAAGTCAGAAAAACGCACCTGAAATATTTGACAGTTTTATGGATCAGAATGCTCTGCAGAATCGTGTTACCACCAGTGCAGGGCTTGCTCTACAATGGCAGCAGATCAATTTGGAAAGACAGTTTGGAAACAAAAAAGACCAGCAAAAAAAAAAAGCCACTTCTGTCCAAGAAAAACATCCAGGCTGAGGAGAAGTTATTTTCTCTCATGAATCATTCTTCTGATGTTCAGGACAACTGTAAAGTCATTGCTCCAGTGAAGAAAAGGTGATCGCGCCATGAGTCTGTGTATTATGCCAATATAGCATCCTGATACAGTCCGTTTTTGGGAATTGCTTCTCATCCAAGGGAGAGGGGCTTCCTCTGAACTGCACCCAAGTACACTGCAATAATTAAACACTGGGTTCATCACATCCTCCAAGAGCAATTTCTTCCAACAATCTTGTCACAGAAATCTTTAAGATAAAAATTCTGGGTCCTTGCCAAGATCCTCCCCATATATAAATCCGGTTACTGTACTGTGCTGTGTTTACCCCCAAATAGATTTCTTTTGGGAAAAGTTCCACATCATCAAACAAGTTTTATGATCAGAAAGGTTTTCAAATGATGTTTCATGTATTAAGGGCTATCCAAACCAACCTGGTTTTATGTGAAAAAGTAATTCCCCCCTAAACCTTAAACCGTTATTGCCACCCCTTGATCGTATCATCTGACATCAAGCATTTCCAATAAACGGCAATGAGTCTAACATAGCTATGGAGGAATTTTGCTCCACTCTTCTTCACAGAATAATTTTAATTCAGCCACATTGAAGGGTGTTCAACCATGAACAAACAGCTCAAAATGACGCTACAGCCTGACCAAGTTCAGCTGAATTAAGCCCAGGCTTGTTATTCTTGACCCATTCAGAGGTGGATTAGTTGGAGCTTTGGACAATATGCAGCATAACCTATTTATGCCTGAGCTTAAGGTCACAAACTGTTGGCTAGACATTCTCCATTAGGTTGTTACACTCATCTATGCTGAACATACACAAATAAAAAACATTGTATATACCATTGCTGGCACGGAGTTGGCGTCTCCTTTTCTGCATGAAGTGTAGTTTATGGATGCTCTTATTCTGCATTAAAAAGGGACATTGCACACAGCTCAGCAAGCTCTGCTGTCTCACTACCATGCAGTGCAACACCCACTGTTGATGGTTCCCAAAACAGGTGGAAATGCGCGTTGGTGCTCAACAAAGGTGTTGATGTGCTCTTGAGCATGAAGTGTTACTTTTTGAGATATGTTAGCCTACTTCATGCTGCAAGGCAAGTTTCATTTAAGTGACTTCTTAACTCTATAGGTCTGGCAGTAATCAGCCCTGGTGTGGCTAGTGAGAGTGAATTCAGCTTTCCAAAGTATCTGGTTAATCACAGCATTTAAGAAGGGGAGTTGAAAACTTTCTGGTTTGGAAAGCTGTTTTTCCTTTAATAAATGGAATAATTTGTGGAAAATTGCATTTTGTCTCCACTCAGGATATCTTTAAACTCTTTCACAGAACACTTCCGTTGTGAACCAGCAACGACGAGCGCCATAGAGGTCAGCAACCCTATTGCACCTGTTATTCATTGCACACGCCATCTTTGAACATCCCATGCAACATGCCCACTTATTGCCCGTGACTTGTTTTTTTGTACAAGCAATTTAGTGCCCCCTATTTGGGATCTTTGAAGGTCAGTCAGGCCCTATGTTGTTTTTTTTTTGGTTCAAGCATACTTGCTACTGAATACATTGGCTGAAGCCCAGTGATCCTTTCTGTCTCTGTAAGCTTTTGCACGACTCATCCAAATGGGGTTTATAGCCAAAAAAAAAATGATATGCATTAAAAAAGGCACCACACAGAGCTGCTCTTTGTGTGTTTTCACCTTGAGTCCCCAGCCAACTTGAAGCACAGACCATCTGTAATCGCTATGTCAAGGACTCGAGCTGCAACGCTGGTTCACCCTTTGGTAACCACCTCGCTTGGCTTGGGGCATAACAGTGACAGGTGGACTTCAAAGCCCCTCACTGCCTCGGCCCTTCTTAAAAACACAAGGAAACGGAGAAAAGGCATCTTACTCCCCCCTTCAAGTGTTTTTGTCTCATTAAAATAAGTTTGATGATCTGATACATAAGTGTGACCAAAAAAAGTCTGATGGGGCAAATACCCTTTTAACAGTGTAGTTGCTTCAGTGCCCATGGGGGTCGTACAGGTGTTAATCCTACTCTGCACATTACCATTTTGGATCAGTGGTGCCAGTATCCCTAACATGTACACTCATGGAGCCCAGCAACTCCCACTTAAACCTTTAAGCATGATGAGTTTCTGCGACTACAATCAACAGCTATTAATGTTTTGAGCCCCAAATACAACCCCAAGCTAATTTTTACACAACTTAAAACAAACAGAAACTCACTAAACATTTATAATTGACCTTGATTACAAAGTTGATCCTAAAGTAAAGTGAAACATGTTAGAAAAGTTCTAAAACGTGTATAGCAGGACTCACACAAGGCTTTGATTCAGCATCTCGGCATTTCTTGATAATTAAAGACCCTCTCAGTATAACTTCACTGTTAATGCTTCATTATGTTCAAAGTGGACTCCGTTAAAGTGATTGGCCAACTTCAAAGTGCTGATAGGAGCAGCACTTGTCTGATCTATTTAAGTGCAAACCCTGTGAATAAATCCTCTCTTGCACGGTGACAGTAAAACAAGTGCCAAAAGTAGCCCATTTCCTCCACCGAGCTACATTAAGAGAATAAGCAAGAGTGAATCTGATTAGGAGAGGAAGATGGCTGCTGGAGATGACACACAGGTCATCTTAATCATTTAGCAGTAACTGATATTTGAAGCAACAGAAAACATTTTGGAAAGCCTTAGCAGGCCCCAGAAACATTTGGGGCCTGCTAAATGCTCCAAATTCTCAGCAGAGAACACAACGGTATTAATGTAATAGCTCATATTATTGTAAACAGTAAAAGTGATGCTGTTGAACAGCTATCAAACGTTTCTGAATTGTTGTCCATCGTTTTTGTGAGACTTCCCTTTCAACAGGAGCCACTGTGCCAACTGGAATATTGCACTTATTGAGAGTGATTGTACCCTAAGTCAGCATCCATCAGTACATTTGGCAACAGTCGTAGCGTAGCTCCTGGCAAAGTGGCCCACTGTTACAGTGGGGAGGTGGGCCCAGAGCCAGGGCAGGGCAGAAGAATGCAGCCAATTCATAAAACTGACTCGAGGAATAAACCTGAGGGTGATACGAGATATTTGACAGCGGAGGAAAATGCAGCTGCAGATCAGCATGTAGACATTACCATTAGCAATGACCCACACAGCTTGCAAGAAACTAAAAAAGGGAGGGGGAAGAGAAAAAAATAGCCAGGCACTCACCACTCCCAGTTTCTCAGCTGCGTTAGCCTTCCACAGTCTGATATTCATTTCATCTGACCCGCTCAGGATGTACTTGTTGTCTGCCGACCACTTTATGCAGATGACATGTTGCATGCGTTTGGTGTGGTAGACTTCTCTGCAAACACCCCAATATATCCACAGTAAGATTAAATCCTCTAAAACTGATGCAGACAAGTTTTAAAAACACCCTGAGAGGCGGGTACTTTGAGGTCAGTTCTGGCACGCTTTGCCGAATGTGAGGTTGGGAATGAAAAGCATAAACTATTCATCACCAACCTGCTGTGCCCATCATCTTTGGAGAAAATGCGAATGGTCTTGTCGAAACTAGCAGACACAAACTCCTGTCCGGTGGGGGAGTAGTCGACATCTAGAACCGCAGAGACATGGTCCATGTGCACTTTAATGGGCTTCTCCAGGTGCCTCATGTCATATGTGTACAGGCTGGGGTGACAATAGAAAGCAACACAGGTCCTTAGGATATGTAAGCTAGCAGAGTATTGTAACAAGAAAAACAAAAAAGGCAAGAAATGTACATTCTTTTAACTGGGAGTAAGATACGACATATTCAAAAAGTATACACGCCCCTTTTAAAATGTCAGGTTTCTGTCACCTTTAATGTGACACATATCCTACACCAGGGGTCCTCAATTAAAGTAGCAGGAGGTCCACTTCCTCCCTAATCAAAACACTTTGGGGTCCGAACATTTTAAATCAAGTGACAAAAAATATTTTCTTTCATCTTTATTTAAACTTTCATTTAACATTAGTTTTCTTTTAACTACTGATCAATTATTCATATGCCCATGAAATCACAACAAAAAAAGAGCAATCCAATTTTAGTGTCAATATTAAACACACTTTGAATGGCACAGTCGAGCTGGGTCTGTGCAACTTGGTATAAGTCTGCTCTCCTTGTTGTGCTTGTGGCAGGCATTGCAATTTGCTTCACCTTTTCCATAAGTTGTCATTCTTTTCCATCTTAAAGTGTTTCTGCCACAGCCACTGTGATCATTTCCCAGTCAGTGAAAGGCTTTTTTTGTTTTCCCAAAATCCACTGTAGTTGCAGTGAACACTCGTATGCTCACTGTTGTGCTGTAGCAGACCGTATGTTTCTGTCCATTCATCTTAAAATATGTGATTTTCATCGTCACTTTACGTATTTTTGATGAAACCATCACTCACTCATCTGTGCATCAAGTTATTGTACTATCAGCAAGCTTGAGCTCCCAGTAACTTAGCAACCTGCGCTGAAGGACCCGCATAGCTTCCTCTTTGTCGTTTTCTGATGATTGGCATACAATGACGCGGTGCATTACTGCCACCAGCTGGCTTGGAGTGTGGACCAGAATCTCGCTGGCCAAAATAGCTGTACGTTGCGCCAGTTCAAAAGTCAGACGCGGCAGCCGGCAGGAATAAAATGTTTATATCTACATAGTAAAAGAGAAAATGCTTTGCGGTTAGGGTAGCAGCAGCAGCCCTGACTGAAGCAGCTCGTTGCCTGACTTGTATCACGTGCAGACGCTCTGCAGGGGTATACCATATTAACAACAGATGTGGCACAAGTGAAATTAGACACTGTTGGATAAAATGCAGTAATATATAAATGTTTAAAATCAGGCTGGGTCCAGATTGGACGGCATGTGGGTCCGGATCCGGACCCTGGTCCGCTAATCCGTGACCTCTGTCCTAAACCATTCCGACAATGTAATAAAGAAAAAAAAAAAGCTAAAATAGCCAGGTTGTATATTGGTGCACATCCATACGCTAATAACTGGCTGAAGCACTATATTTAAATTATATTCCAACATTCAACACCTTCTTTGACAGGAGTCCATCAACATGCCACATGTTTGTAACTGTCCACTTCACCAGTAAAAGTTCTTAAAATCTATCAGCAGAGCACCCAGGCTTTCTAGTAGATTCAGTTTCTGAACTTCGTCTAGGCCATTTGAAAGAAAAACATTTTCTCCAGCTGAATCAGTTCTTTTGTTTATTTGGATGTATGCTTGTGGTGTTGAAAAATAAAATCGCTTTTTCAGCTTTCCAGGGGACACCTAAAGGTTTTTGGGTCAAAACAGGGTCATAATTTCATCCACACCGACAAAAACCCCAGTTCCATCAAAAGAAAAGTAAGCCCCAAGTATGATGCTGCCACTACCATACTGCACCATACCCCCACTACACTGTGCATCTGGTGTTCTTTTGAAGGCATGCCATCTTCGTTTTGTTCCAAACACACCATTTGAAACTGTGTCTAAAATTTCAAGTTTAGTTTTATCAGCTGGCCGGGGGACGCCTCGAGCTTCCCCCAGAGGACCTGGAGGAGGTTTCTGGGGAGAGGGAAGTCTGTACATATAGACTGCTGCCCCGGCTCACCGTCCCGGATAAGTGGAAGAAGGCGAGAATTGTCAGATTATTACAATGTTTACCACAAGTTTTCTTGAGAGATTTTAACCAAAAGATGGTAGAGTACCACCATGAAAATTCCTGCAGCTCTTTCACAGTCGCTATCAGCCTTTTAGCAGGCATTTCAATTGAACTCCACATCATATCTCCAATTAAAGAGGTAGAAATGTTTTAAAATTAGGGCTGAAAAAAAAAAAATCAATCAAATTAATTGTGGTTAAATGATAACTGAAATAATCGTCCACTACTTTAGTAATGGAATAATCGTTAACTGGTTTATAAAGACTCTAAAACATACCATTTGCTGAAAGAACAACCCCCTCAGAGCAATAATTAGGCAGAAATTGTACAATATGTACATTTTGCATTTAAGATGAAAACCCTTCTTTGTCTGTAAATATGCTCAATCCAGAACTCCAGGGGCTTTAGTTTCACCTGGTTCAAATTCTGTAAAAAATCTTTCAACCGTTTGCTATCTGATTTTTAATCAAAAAAGTAGTAAACAGATTAATCTATTAGCAAATAAAATGATAATAACAGCAATAATCTGCTTTTTTTAGATCCATTATATTTGTTTAATGAAATATCATCTTCAAACAATGCACTAATCAGAGACTGTTGAAAGGGTGGATAAAATGCAGTTCTCACTTGTAGTCTTCATTTGCACATGTGAAACAGTAGGCTTCCATTGGGTTCCAGCATAATGTGTTAGTCCTCATTGTCATGATCACCTGTAGGGCAAAAAAAAAAAAAAAAAAAATCAGTCCTACAATGTGATCTTCAGACAAAGACAAGATAGAGAACTAAAGACAAACTCTGCTGAGGCACCTACCTTTTTAAGTGGTGTTGATTCCCTCATATCATATAAAACTATACTCCTGTCAGAGGCGCAGCTTCCAAGGAGTTCTGTCTGTGGATGGGAAAACGGTTCACTTGGACTAAATCAGCAGACCTTATTTAAGAAGGTGGATCCAGAACATGGTGTCTTACCTCCACAGGGTTAAAACGGACAGAGCTGAAACTGTCTACACCCCAGGTAAAGGAGCGGATCGGGGTGCTCCTCTGCTCGTCCCAGATGTCCACCTGCTGGCCACATGTTGCAAACACACCCTTCTTTTGGTGATGGTCCAGTCCTGTGAACACAGTCTAAAACGGATGCTTCTCTTTACACAGTCATAAGGTAATAAATCACTGATGTATGATGTCAATTTAGCCCTCATGAATATAAATAAAGGGGCATCACCTTGCCAAGAATAGTGTTAAGAGGTTCTTCCTCTTCTCCGTACCCAGGTGCTTCCATTTTCCATTGCTTTATTGTTTTATCATCTCCAATCTGTTATGATCAAGCATGTGTCGTTATGTTAATAGATTTCAGTGTGATTATAAAAATAAAAAATAAAAGTTGAGAGAAAATGTGATGAAGACGAAGAGGACTGTTCACCGTAAAGAAGGAATTCCCACAGTATCTAACAACCATTCCCCGGACAAAACCTCCATGTGCTTGGAGAGTGCGGACACATTCATGTTTGGTAAGATTCCACACTTTGACCTACCAAAAAAAAACCATTTAAAACCAGATTCAAAAGAGTGCACAAAACTTTTAAAGCATGTTAGTACTTAACCTATCTCAAAAAGATATTTTACCTCGCCATCACAGGAGCCGGAAAGAAGAGTAGAGAGACTCCTGGTGTGCTTGGCCAGACAGTTTACCCCATCTCTGTGACCGTCCAGGGAGGCCAGGAAAGGCTTGGCAAACACACGCTCCAACTTGGTGGCATTCAAAGCACGAGTGTATTCTCTGCTCACCTCAAACGGATGAAGGGAGGGGTCATAGTTTCTGGGGACTAACACAAGAACAGCAAAGGGAGGTACTTTAGGGGCCTTGCAAGAGGATCCATAGAGTATCCAAATACAAACTCGGATGTATTCTTTGGGCTTTGATGAGCTACACCAACAAAACGTGCCACATAGTTGAAAAATGAAGAAAAAAAAAAAAAAAAACAGATACACGGTTTTCAAAAAAATATTTATAAATGTAAAACACGTGCAATGCATTTGTATTAGGCATCCCTGACTCAATACTTTGCAGAAACATGTTTTACTGCAGTTAAAGCTGTAAGTGTTTTGAGGTATGTCTTTACCACCTTTACACATCTAGAGACTCCATTTTACTGCCAATTTTGTTGCAAAATAGCTCAAGTTCAGTCAAATTTCATGAAGAGTGTCCATAAACAGCAACCTTCAAGTGATGCGAAAGATTCTCGTTTAGATTTTAGGTCTGAACTTTGACTAGGCCATTCTAAAACATGAACATGCTTTGATCCATTGTTTGAACCGATGTTTACTGTCATTATTTAGCTGTGATGCAACCACCTTTTGAGTTTCACGGTGGAGATAATGTGTTCAGGGTGATACACATAGTTTTCTACCACACAATGTTTAGCATATAAATAAAAAAAATCAGTTCTGGTGACATCAGACCAGAGGACCTTCTTCCAAATATTTACTGTGGCCCCTACATAGCCTGTGGCAAACTGTACACAAGACTTATTTTGGCTTTTTTTCAACAATGGTCATTCCTCTCCTCAATAAAGGGTGGAATGGACAACCAATAACAGACTTGTTGGCAGATTCTAACCATCTGAGAGCTGTGAATCTCTGCAGCACCTCCAGAGTCACCTTGGACCTCTCCGACTTATGTTCTCCTTTTGCCACACGTTTTCCATTTTAATATAATGGGTTCTATTTAGGGGTATCAGAGCAAAGGGGGCTGACAACAAATGAATGCCACACAGATTTTAATTTTGAGAATAGAATTTTTCAAAACCATGTATCCTTTTCCTTCCACTCACAAAACACAAAAAATAGTTTTGTTTAACCCTTTTCAACATAACCGAGGACGAAAAAGCTCGTAATGTTGTGACAATTGTAGCAAGAAAACAACAGAGGTTGATGTTTATGCTAAACTTAGCCTCTGGAAACACACAGTCCCACGCTTACCTCGCTGAATGTCGTGTTTGGTTTCCCGGACATAATCATCCGGGTTCCGTGAAAGGACCTGGACTTTCATTTGATGGCAGAACCAGGAGCAGCGCAGGCCAGACGAAGGTTTAATCTCTATAACCAAATGTTAGCAACAACAAAATTCAGCCGACATGTGTTGATGGTGAAAACGCAGCTCGGTCTCCACGCGTTGCATTGTGGGACGTCCGATCGTCATGGTTGCGTCACCGACGGAAACATAAAATCAAGTTAGATCTTTCTGAAAGAGGACGAACCGGAAGTCAAACCTGAAACTTACTTCTCTTGGATTTATTGGCGTACAGTAGGACTCAGAGACGCGGACAAAGTTGTCGTCGTGAAAAATAACAATCGCACACTGAACACATTAGAAAGTTTCTACATTTCATTTGAGAGCATTTGTTTAGTGGAGGAAAATCCCATGGCATCTTTGATCATCTCTCTTCTCATATAGTCTCCCCAGATCGTTCAGAAAGTTTGCTCTTGTGCTTTTTTCTCGCTTCAGCTCAACTTCCCACAGTCTAGAACTGAGATGGACATGGAAGATGATTGGTTTCGTGCCTCATGAACTTTTTATGACGAGTTGCTCATTATTGCCTGAAAGAGCCAGTGACTGCCCATTTTCAGCCAACATATAAAGTCTGCCAGATTTTTATTTAAATCTGCTGGCATTGCAAAGATTTCGAGATGCTATATATTCGAAAAAGATTCCCATGGTCTTAGGAATAGAACCAGGCCCACAGCATCACAGATCCTCCATCGTACCCAGACATCATGTGTTTTCCCACTTATTCAATTATTGTTTCACGCCAAACCCACCTTGAGTGCTTGTTGTAGAATGATGCAGTTCCAGTTAAAGTTAAAGTCTAAGTTGGCTTTAGCAAACTATAAATATGAATTAAAATGCTCCACCTTTTTTGTATTAAACAATTGTTTATGAGCATTTGATTTTTTCTCACTGAGTAAATACACCCAGGTTGGATTTATTATTTAATTTAATTTAGTTAGTTAGTTTGAAATTTCCCACTGCAACAAAAAGCGCACTTATTTTAAGGCTATCACACGTTTCTAAACTGGACCTAAATTATTTTGAAAGTACACTCCGGAAGTACAACTCGGACTTATGTATTCGGCAAACATCTAATCACTTCCTACGAAGAAGGTCGTCTTGGGTGAGTGCGACTTGACACATAGCGGCGGCGCAGCTGTGGAGTTTCGCCTCATGTCAGAAACGTGGTTCAGTTGTTGACTTGCAGCAAATATGTGGAGGATACCTCACCGTTGCGCCATATTGAAACGCTGCCGCGGAGTCAACCGGCTGTCTCCGTTTTACAGTTAGTTACAGTTTTCCATGTGTTCTGTGAGCCCAGCTAGCTGCAGGGAGCTAGCTGTGTTTGCTAGCTTTTAGGATGAGCTCCGCACCGAATCACGGTAACGTTACAGAGACAGGAGGGCTGCCCCGCAAACCTGTCCCCGCCGTCTCTATAGCTGGACACGTCCAGCAGGTCTTCAGCCATGTAAAGGTAGAAAACCTGGTCGCAGGACTGAGCGGTGGAGTGGTGTCCACTCTGGTGCTTCACCCGCTGGACCTGGTGAAGATCAGGTTTGCAGGTACAGTATGGGGATTTACCTGTGTAGTCAAGATATAATCCATCTTTTTGGCGATGTTTTATGTTTGCTTTAAATACATTGAAATGATATCAGTGTATTTTCCAATGTAGTAAGCGATGGGCTGGAGTTGAGACCAAAGTACAGTGGTATACTGCACTGTATGAAGAGTGTGTGGCATCAGGAGGGGTTGAGAGGTCTTTACCAAGGGGTGACCCCCAACATCTGGGGCGCTGGCGCATCTTGGGGTCTCTACTTCTTCTTGTACGTAAAACCTGCTTGGGGATGATTTCACCAGTGATATTACCATACAAAAGCATCAGTTCAGGTAATGCTTAGATTTGCTGTCTTCCTTTACAGCTACAATGCAATCAAAGGCTACACAAAGGAAGGGCGTCAGACTGAACTAAGCCCAGCAGAACATCTGGTATCGGCAGCTGAAGCAGGTTAGTTTCTGACTCCTGCAAGCGCACTCTCATAATCAGCACACGACCAATAACCAGCTAGATAATACTGCTCAGAGCTGGTTGCACCTAATAGGGGGCAGATAGAAATGGCTGCAAACCCCATTTGTTAGTTATTTTGGCCCAGGAGGTCACACAGATCAGTTTCTTCTGTATAGATGTAGCCCCGGTGCTGAAAACGAAGCGTCCACACAGATTTCTGTTGAAACAAAAAGATCCAGATAGACTTTTATTTCATCTGCAACAGAGCGAAGACCACGGTTCCTCTCATGGACATGTTCTTGTATGCAATGTCAGTAAGCAAATGTATTCATCCTACAGACATGCACATATCAAGCACAGTTTGGTCTGTCACATTCATGTTATTTTGTTGCCAAGGAAATAGTAGGTATTTATTTAAATGCATTTTTCTGCTTATTGTTTGGGATGATAATAATGTTATTCTGAGCTCTTAATTGTTGCTTTCACTATGAAATAGCGTGATGCTAAGAAACAATGTTAATTCACTTCTTTGTGCAGAAAAACTGGGCATTGTGACAAAAAAGTGACAACAAAACATTAGAACCATAAAGAGCTGTGGTTCTCAGAGTGTGGGGTCAATGTCAGGACAGGTTTTTATTCATGATATTTATTTTATTGGTATTGTGCAGTTTTCAGCAGATGACTACGAGTGGGAAATTAATTTGTTTCCAGAAGGTTGAGGCTGATGAAGCTGCCTATTTTTTACAGTTTGAGTAAAGTACTTGATTCTTTATTTGGAAAAGAACACAAAGAACACTAAGGATAATATCAAAAAATTAGTTCACTTTTTTATTTGACCTTCCTACCTCTCTTCCTTCCTTATTTCCTTCCTTCCTCCCTCCCTCCCTCCCACTGTAGAAATATCTGCCATAACTTCATAGTGAACCTTAGTGTTTCTTGGTTTTTTTAATGACCGTAAAGTACTGAGAACTCTGGAAAGTTGTATCTGGGTAAAGAGACATTTTTCATGACAAATGAGTAGGAACCCTGGATTAAAATCAAATAATTTGGATTAATTTCCTAGGTGTACTGGAACTCTAGATCCAAATGCATTCTGCACCACCTACTTATCTAATGTACCTACGTTACACTCCTGAGGTTTCTGCTTAATATTCTGGCTTGTGTGGGATCGGGGGAGACCCTACTTGCAGTGTAAGTAGAGTCCAAATTGACAGGCTGTTTAGTTTACAGAAGAGCCTCTGCTTCTTGTCTGTATCAATAACTCCAGTCTCTTACTAAGGTGCAGTGCCATGTTTTTCTTCCTTCTGAAGGTCCTAGTCCCCTCCTTCACTTTAAAGTTATGAGCCAAAGCCATAAAGCAGATGCTTTGACACTTAGCATGAAAGCTGTGGTCACAGTGTGCATACTTTTAGTCACAGATTCTGTAGTACACCTAGTATTTCACTTTTTCTACAAGTCAGACCTATGGAGTTACTGGCAATAGGTTCGTCTTATTGTTCTGCCAGACACGGCAGAACAATAAGACTGTATTGCTGTGAGAGCTGTGTGTTCGCAAACTATAATGCACGTTTATTTTACTAATTTGAAGAAAAAATCTAGCACACATTTTGAGTCTTATGATAATTTCCTGCTTTCTCTTGTCAGGTATCCTAACTCTCACCATAACCAATCCCATCTGGGTCACTAAGACCCGACTGGTTCTGCAGTACAGCGCTGACCCGACTAGTAAGCAGTATAAGGGGATGGT
Source organism: Crenichthys baileyi (assembly GCA_036173005.1). NCBI lineage: Eukaryota > Metazoa > Chordata > Actinopteri > Cyprinodontiformes > Goodeidae > Crenichthys > Crenichthys baileyi. The sequence continues at coordinate 345,962 of JAHHUM010001528.1, read as the reverse complement.
AGATGCCCTGGTTAAGATCTACCGCTACGAGGGCGTTCCAGGGCTTTACAAAGTGAGATATCAGTATATTTTTGGACTTCCATACATTGCAGTAATGCGTAACGAGTTTCTACTTGTAGACATCAGGTCTTCTGTTGAATCTCTTCTACAAGTAATCACTTTAATACTTCAGCAGCAAATAATCATCCGCCACAAGGGGGCATCACTACTCTTCATCATGCTTAGGAGTAATACTCTTAGTAATACTTTTTAAAGGAACTTTAGGTCCTCAGTTGTCTAGCAGCATTGGTTTTACTAACGTTTTGCAGTGAAATGTTACAGAAGGAGCCTAATGGAGGTTGCAAGCCACAGATAATCTAACAAGCCACGATCTGTTCAACAGGGTTATGTTCCTGGTCTGTTTGGTACCTCTCACGGTGCTCTGCAGTTCATGGCCTACGAAGAGCTCAAAAGAGACTATAACAAATACAAGAAAGTGCCCTCAGATGCAAAGTTGGTGAGTTGAAACTTTGAATTTGAAAAAGACCCAGATTATATCGAATAACTCGTCAGTTCTTTCTTTCTGCTCAATCTTTACTCCTCTCTTTTGTGGTCTTGCAGAATGCTCTGGAATACATCACAATGGCAGCACTATCCAAAATATTTGCCGTAGCCACAACGTACCCATATCAGGTGGTGAGAGCTCGCCTGCAAGACCAGCACAACACATACAGTGGAGTTATAGATGTCATGAGACGGACGTGGGGGTGTGATACTGATCTGCTAACAACCGGGTTGGGCTCGCCTTCATGGCATCTTTTAATGCATATCATTCTCTCTGCAGAAACGAAGGAGTTATGGGCTTCTACAAAGGCATCATCCCAAATATGATCCGTGTCACCCCAGCCTGCTGCATCACCTTCATGGTTTATGAGAACGTATCTCGCTTCCTTCTTGGGACATAATGAGAGGGACTGAAGAGCCCAGCGTGGACAGCCACACAGGCTCCATGCTCCTGCTGAAATGTTGGAGCCACATGGAGACAAAGAGAGGACTGTGTTCAGTTTGAGGATCTCTCTTCAGTACGTGGAGATGTGTAGAAGTGAGAGACATTCACTTAGATTTAAACCAGAAGGATGCAGATTGAAGCAACAGAGCACCTAACGGCTGGATTCATTTTTATTTCAGTTTAAACTTTGGGTTCTCAGTGAAGCATGATGAAAATATGTCGTGATTTAAGCGCACAGTTAGGACATGGGGATAACTTGTTTCAGTTTGCCCCTATGGAGATGTCGCTGCTGTGATAATGTGATCGTTTGTTGTTGTTGTTTTTTTTTTCAAACAGTGGTAACTGGAACCCAGTATGTTTATAAAGGAGCGTGGTGAAATAGGTGTTTTACCACAGAATACGTTATATTTACACTGTTTTCTGGCAACAAAAAGATAAAAAAAACATATTTAAAGCTTGATCATCAGCATCAAGATCTTCTCAGGTCTCCAGTTTTATAGATTTGTTTTTTTAATTAACCCTGTGTGAGCAGTTAGTTTAAACACACTTCTCCATAAGGTCATAATTTGTTCGCAAAACACAAACTGAATGTACCGTTTCATGACATTTTGTGCTTTAACCTTTGTGAACACATTAAATGTGTTATTTTGACCCATTTTAATCTCATCGTGTGCCGTTGTACTCTTTCTTTCCTACACATTCCTCAGATCAAAATTCCACTTTTTCCACACTTAGATTTCTGGATTTCTCAGCCCCTACGTAGCTTGCTAGACAGTTTAACACGGAGAGCTCACAATGAATTTTCAGCAGGTCTTTATCAGGCTTTAAATATGGAACCTGCAAAAGAAGAGGACAGATGAATGACAAACGGATGCATGAAACGGTGGATATGTAGACTAATGAATGGATAGACAACTGCATGGATTAAATAATGAATGGACAAACAGATGGGTGGATTAAATAATGGGGACTGGACAGATGAATGATGGATCAAGTGGGAAATAAATGAATTGAAAGGAAATGAATGGCTGGGATGATGAAGAAATGGAAGATGGATACAAATTAGACAGGGACACTAAATTCCATTATTTTCCCAGGCTCGTAATTTTCTTGTCCATGTTTCTCCAAACCTGGAAGTTACTTGCAATGAACGTCCAGTATTTGTCAGATCATGGGAGGACATTGTTTCTCAGGTCTTTACAAGTAATGTATTTAAGGTCTTCACAAAACGGTGATTTTATTGACCGAAGTGATTCATATACATGTCATACAGTACATTTTAAGGACACTGAATGGTTGCCGCAATCTATCAACAACATGCCACCAGCAGACAAAGCTACAGTACAGTTTATTTGTAGGAGACAGAGCAACAATATTTACTGTATGTGTATTCAAAGAAAAAAACATTCAAGTTACAATCAGTGACGCCTCAGCCCGCCATACCTGATAATTTTGGAGTGCCAGGCCATAAGCTGCTAGATTACAAAGACTGGGTCCTCCCTTTCAAATGACCTTGTCTTTCATTTAGGCAGTTCCTCAATGATAATCCTGGATACAGAATTCCACCCGGTAGAAGCGTCTCCCCTGGGGTAATCGGCGCAGGTCCCCACCCACATTGCCACATCCACCAACCCCGCTTTGATGCCCTCACACAGCCCCTCAACTGGGAAGGATAACAAAAGCAGAGGACAGTGCCAATGAATTTTTGTGAACAGACATACTGAGTGCTGGAATGGTTAAAATCTTAAATCCTGGTTTTGTTTTCTGACATGCAGTGGCCCTTCTGAAGTTAAGAAGAGTGCTGTTTTTAAAGCTAAAAGGAATAAGTCTGCTCCACAGCAGCTGAACAAACAAAGGATTAGCTGTGCATCCTTCTTGCCAAGCTTCAGTACATCAAAAGCTCAACAATACCACTGTTATGTTCTTTTAATGTTCAACATTAGAGTTGGTTTAGCTGAGCAAAAACACTGAAGAGAAGATATAAATGATCTGGAAGGAAAAACGTATTTGATGCATCATAGCAGATCAGATTTGTTCACACAGTAGCTATTACTTAAGTTCTAAATTCAAAGTCTAAAAACTATATAAATTCTATCAGAATGAGAATGTGTTGGCAGTTCACAGCAGTTTCTGCACAGTGAGCCATACCTGAGGATGTTCTGTGGATGTTAATAGTCGAGTTGAGCTCCGGACTCCCCTGGTCCAAGTAAATGATTGACTCGACTGGCAGGGGACCTGTGCACTCAGCTCCATTGAAGGTGAAATACCACCTCTGGCAGCAGGCATTCTTGCACTTGAGTCGTAATGAACCACTGAAGAGGACTCTGAGAGCACTGTCTGAACGCAGCTTGGTGAATGTGCAGTCCTTAGACACAGCATGAAACAGATTGTGGGTAAATTTGTAATGTTTGCAAAAGCATTAACATCTATTCAATTGTTTCACATTTTGTCAGAACATCTAAACACTTTATTTTATTATACTGGGATGTTTTGTGATGGACCAACACAGAGTCGGGCAAAACATTGTAGAAGTGGAAGAAAAGGGATACAAAGTTTTTAGCATTTTATTTTACGATTAAAAATATGAAACGTCTGCCGAACATTTGTACCCAGTCCTCTTCACCTCTAATTAAAATCAGTGCAACCATGTTGCTCATGGTCCCCCTGGAGAAGCTGCAGAGATTCTCAGCTCGGGTGGGAGAATCTGAATAACTATTAGCTGTGCACTCCCCAAATCTGAGTTCATAGACGCTTTACAAGAAGAAAGCTGTTGTTGAAAAAAGACATATGAAATACTACAACCATGATACAGCAAATATGTGGAAGAAGGTACTTTGGTCAGATGAAACCAAAATTCCACGTTTAAGATGTACATGAGTGTAAACACAATGTAAAAACTGGTGAAAAATGGTCGCAGAATAATGCTGTGACGATGTTTTTCTTCAGCAGGGACTGGGAAGCTGGTCAGAGCTGATGGGAAGAACAATCCTATAAGAAAACCTGTTAGGGGGCTGCAAAAAACTTAAGACAATAGTGGAGGGTCACTTTCCAACAAGACAATGACCCTAAATACACAACCAGAGCATATTCAAAGCATATTCATGCGCTGGAATGGCCCACTCAAAGTCTAGGTAAATGATCTCTGCCCAGACCTGAAAATTAAAGTTCACGCGTGGTCTGAATCCAACATGACTGAGCTTGAGTTTTTATTACGGCATGTGAAATAATATCTGTTTCCAGATTTTGTGGGACTGGTGGAGACATATCCCAAAAAGCCTGCAGCTGTAAAAGGTGCTTCTGCTTTGTGTTGATTTATAACATAAAACCCCAACAAGCAACATTACAGTTTTTTGTGGTAAAATTGTGAAAAACGTCAACTTTTACAAAGCATCTTATGTGAATTTGTTATGACTAAAATTCCCACATCTCTCAGAAACGCATGATAATACTCACAGCTACTTTACCCAGATCGATCCCATAATTTAGTGAGTTCCAGGCACACTGCTTGTAGTTGGGCCTCCAGGGTTCCTCAAAAACCTCACTGACGCATTCCCCTTTCTCACCTTTGAGCCCGTCACGGCCCGGGATACCTGGTGTGCCCGGAATGCCATTGGCTCCAGGGTTGCCGTCTCTTCCAGGGGTGCCTGCTGGGCCTTGCATGCAGCTGCCATACTGGAAAATAGGCAGTAGTCGTGAATGCCAAGAAAGACAGTTGAATCTATTGTAAATTAAGTTTCTGATTCAGTTTTACATTTCTTCTTGCGTTCATATGGGTTAAATCCATGTTTAGGAAACATGCACATAAATGAAGCAAGATTATACCTCATTTACAAGTCACATAAACAAACACAATGCCAGTGAGGCTGTGGTGAGTGAAAAAAAACAGATGTGTTTCAAACCAAGGAGAAGGCTCTAAATCAACAAACATGAAGCCACCAAGTTAATGAATGATAGACTGTGTGTAAATGAGGAACTGGAGGCCTAGAGGTGGGCTAAATTAGTAGGTGTCTGAACATACATCTCTTCGTGTGATTCATTGTTCTGTTCAGTCCTCTGCTATCTTTAAACAGATGCTGCATCTTACTCAAGCTGACTCAGACTCACTCAAAGACAGCAGAGCTTGCCAAATGCTACCGCACACAAAGACGAACACAAGGGAGGAGCCAAAAATTGACACGGAACACATTCCTCGAATAGAAATTTCCTACCAGGAGATTGCAGTGCACAGGTTTTTTGCAACGCAGATAGGTTTTAATTTTGGTTAGCCCATTCGTGGGTGCTCCCTACAGCCAGTACAACAGGCATAAACTGACAAGTAGAAGTGCATCCTTGGCCCTAGGCATGCATGGATAACTAAAGCAGCTGGGTTTGCTGCCCTTTTTTTGCTCAGCATGCAGCTGTGGAACACCTATGAGGGCTCTGTGGCTAAAGAACATTAAGTAGGAGGAAAAAACTCAAAAAGCAGGAGTGGAGAACAAAGGGTTTTTACTTCAGTTTCAACATCTTGTCCTGACTTGGGTCCCAGGGATAAAATAAAAAAAAATGTGTTTCAGACTTCCTCATTTAAAAATGGTTAAAACAGGATGGAATACAGAATTCCAACATGTTAGCTGCTTTTATACAGATATTTGAGAGTCTGTTTTTCCCATTAAGCTGCAAATGGTTTAGCTACCTAGATATATGAAACCTTACATCATCTCTTTAGGAAACTGGAAAGCAATGAAATTAGAAGGTTCGTATTGGCACTATAAGTGCTGAAATAACACTGAAGCCATTTTAGGAAAATGGCATGAGACACTTCACTGCACCCTGGATTATTGGTAACTGTGTCTGGAAGTGATGTAAAAAGCCAAAATATTCAGGGAGGAAAAGTCTGCAGAGTTTATTAAAGGTTGCATTTCTGAAGGGTTTTCAGAGCAGACAAATGAATGGAAACTCTGTCCACCCTGTAATACAGCTGACTTTTATATTAACTGCCAGAATACTCCTGCTATATTGCCTGCCTGCCTGAATTGCACTATGGCCATATTGCACGTTAGACAGACTGTTCCTGTACTTTGGTGCATGCCGTTTGCATTAGTCCTAAACTCCAGAGGAACTGGCCGCATTTCATGCATTAGTCCACACAAAAGCACAGACAAAAGCCGTTCAGGAACATGCAGAGTTAGGATATAAACTTAAGTTTTAAGAGATTTCTGATTCAAAAGGTCTCAGATACAAAGTCGGAGAAAAAGATTACCATGCTGTTCAGAAAAGGAGATCTTCCCTCATCCAATGAGTGTCTAGTGCAGTTGGGTTTTTCTGCATCATTTACTGTGGACTAGATACAGACGGTCACAAAATATGGTTTTTAATACACTATAAAAAGGAATTTTGAGCGGGTATTAAATATTGCTGATAATAAAGTCAAGATTTTAATCAAGGACGTTAGTTTTTAAATGTAATGTTTAATATTGGTTAAATTGTAACATATTCAAGTTTGTCAACAAATCCTACCTAAACATTTAGATTAGAGTTTAGTTAAAGATCTTGGCTTGGTAATTCACCATTTGCAGTGTCCAACAAATAACACTAGCGCAGTTGTGTTTACATGTGTCAGATTATGTATTAATATATCAACTTATTAAAAGTTAAGAAGTGTTATAAGAAAATGTGTCAAAATGTAAGTTTGTATCCAGCAAGCTAAGCTTATTAAACATGAGGCAATCATTGCTAATGAATCTTTCCTGAAGAAAATGGTTTAAACTGCTTTGCTTTTCATTTGTCAACCTTAGATGGGTTCAATTCAGAAATTTCTTACTTTCTTTGAAAAATCTTTCTTTCTTTTGTTTTTTCTTTCTATTTATATTATTAGTTTTATAAGCTAACATATTGCCTTATCTTAAAGTCTATTACTCACTCCAGGCCCCACACCCAGATAATACTAGAATCACGCAGAAACAGCATGCATTATCATTATTTTTTTTTGTATATATGACTTGAAAACAATAACTCACAAACTTTCAAGATGTTTTGTCTCAAATTTGGCCTTATATTTCAAGTTCGGTCGCAGCAACATACCTAAATAAATCTCCTGAAATCTGCTATGGCTTTTGATTGTGGTAGGCCACCTGCTATTTTTTTAGTGGCTCCTATCTCACCACCCCTTGACAAACTTTCTGGAGCCGGCCCTATGGAAAATATTGATTAAAATCTACCCTTTAAAAAATGTATGCAAATTGTTACATTAGTTTTACTGGTTAATCCCTAACAGTTTGTTTTATCGGTGTAGGGGGCATGAATAATAGCAACTGCTTGAACGTTCGTTATGCATACTTCTACCAGCAGGGAGAGGGGGCTCTGGTTCTAGGGACAGGGGCCAAGCCAGGGGATGGCCAGGGGTGGCCATGGCCACCATAAGCCAATCTTTGGCCACCCCTGCGGCCACCCCAAGAACAAGCAGTTCCCCTCCGAAACAGATGGTGGCAGCAGTAATGCTCTCAACCACTAACACCAGAACCGGTTCACAAGATCATTAAAGGCAGCAACTACAGAAGGACTTTGTGGAGCACAGTGCAATTTCTCTCTGATTTTCCTCTGCTGTAGAAGAGCTTTGACTCTCGGTTAAGTTAAAAAAGGCAAAAACCTATTTACTTTGAAAAGTTTCCTATTTTAATTTAAAATAAAAATGTGCACGTGTTATGTGCACCACATAACTGCATTTGCGAAAGGGCAATGTGTTGTGTGTATGCTTGTTAGCTCATAAACAGCCTCTGAACTAACATAAGTGGAAGGGACCTATTTTCTCTCCTTTTTCCTTTGAAAGAAAAATGCCCAAGTTCTGTGCTCCATTATTATTTTTTTATTGAAGGTGTTTTCCATAAAAGCTGTAAACAGTTTCATGGTGTCACTGCTGTTTAGAAGAAAAAAAATTCAGCGTAGCGATAGATTGCGCTATTCATATACAGAGGTTTCAGTCCTCAACACAGCTGTCCCTGGTTTGAGTCCCGAGCCTGGCCAACTGTGCTGCATGTCTTAACCCTCTCTTTACCCTACTTTTAAATAACAACAAAAATACAGGCCACTAGTGCTGCAAAAATAAACCTAAAATCAGTTTTTGGCCACCCCTCAATGAGCAATGGTCACAGTCTGGCCACCCCGGTGAAACCTTTCTGGCTCCGCCACTTTCTAGGGACCCCAGCTAAAATAAACACCAAAGCCCCAAATTCAGGAGATGAATGTGCCTTTTTTGTAGATTTAATCATCAACCAGCCATAGGATCCAGATGGTATGTAAATCTACACTAATAAGGTTTAGATTGGGAATGATGAAAATTAATCAATTGGAGGACTGCTAACCATAAAAAAAACCTGTTTTCTGATATATTAGATACCCCAAAAAGTTATTTTTAACTGGAAAAATAGGAGCAGAAATAACAAAGTCAGACATATGAGCCAGACCTCAACTTCCTGTTATTCTTTTTCTAAGAGCCCACTCATTCTGTTGGAGAGCTGCCAACCATGGATTTATGGAAAACCAGCTGACTATAGAACCATAAAAAGATTTGCAGATGGACTCAGATCATTTTGAAAGGTGTTTCATGTTTCAACAAGTGAATTAATCAATAAAATAATGAATTATACTGTTGGTGGTAATCAACTTTATGAACAGTACAATAATAGAAAGGCAAGAAGACTAATGAATATGCAAAACAAAAACCAATGAAATCAATGAAAGTTACATGAGGCGCATTAATAATACAAGGGGCGCTACATGAAGGTCACTGAGTGCGATAATTATATTTTAATCAGTTCTTTAATCAAGGAAGTCTACTTTAAAAAGTTGGTCTTTAAACGGATTTTTCTGGTGTCTTACCTTGTCAGCGTCTGGTTCCTTTCGGTAGACCCTATTTTTCACCTTTTCCACTCCGTGAAGTGGTAAAGCCAGGCAGAGGAGAACGAGCAGGCGGGTCGCCAGAGGAGACATCCTGCCGGTGGTGCCAGCCGAGTAACTGTGCGCTGTGTGAGGGAGAGATGTGAGGCGACAGCCCGACTCCAGGAGGCCGGAGGAGGGCAGGCCAACAGGGAAGGAGCCAGTCACCGCGCAGAGACGGAGCCAAAGAAAACATCCCTGTGAGATGTGTAGGGGCACAATGTGTCCACTCTCTGTCAAGATCTTATGGCAGCTGTGGAGAAATCCACGCTTAGAGCTACAATGCCTTGCGAAAACATATCTTTAAAGTGTAAGAAAGAAAAAAACATGGTTTTTAAGTTTTATTTTTTTTACAGATAAAAGTCTTAGTGTGTTGTGCTTATGTGTTTAGTGGTGTGTCCAAACCAGCTTTGCATATCTGGGATCTGACGTTTTTTTCTATTGTTCTTTTCAAAATAGCTCAAGCAATCAGTGAAGAACAATTTTCAACTCTTGCCACACATTCTGTGTTAGATTTAGGTCTGGACTTTGAATGAGGCATTCTAACACATGAACATGTTTTATTCCAGTGCATTCTATTGTAGCTCTGGTTGTGTGTAGAGTCATTGTCCTGCCCTGGTGAACCAACACTACAGTTCCCAATGAGATACTGGAAAATACCCTAAAAAATAAGTTTATAGACCATCAACTCTGACAAACTTCCCTGTTGTGCTTAGGAAAATTATGTCCACAGCATAATGCTGCCGCCACTGTGTTTCTTCATGGGGATGGTGATAGTTTTTCAATACACATAGTATTTTGGATATACGCCAAAAACTTCAATTTTTGTCTCATCTAACAATCTATCATGTTTGCTGTATCCCCTGCATAGCTTGTAGCAAACTGGTTATATGAATTCTTAAGACTTTCTTTTGTCTTTATTCAATTAAGGCCAAATTTGTGGAGCACACACCTAATAGTTAATAACATTATCCCACCAGAATCTCGGCAGCTCCGCTAGTTACTTCGGGCCGCTTGGCTTTTAGTTGTTTTTTTTTTTTAATTAAGGCGTTCCTTGTCTGGCCTGTGAGTTTAGGTGACATTCATGTCTTGGTAACTAGACTTTACTCTTTCCAGGTCCGGACAACAGATTAAACAGTTCTCTGTGAGATGTTGGAAGCTTGGGATATTGGTTTATAACCTAACACAGCTTTAACTTCTACAGAGCTGTATCTGCTGTGTCCCTTGGCCTTCATAATGGTGTTTCACAAATGTTCACCTGGGACCTATAGGGAATAACTAGTTTTATGCTGAGATTAAATTAAACAATAATTTGTAAAGAACTTTAAAAAATATTGATTCATTTTCCTTCCAATTGAAAATTGTGAGCTACTTTGTGCTGGTGTATCATTAAGTCTCAATAAAATACATAGAAGGTTGTGGATGTAATGTGAAAAAATATGGAACATTTGAAATGGTGTGAATACTTTTGCAAAGCACTGCATCACTCTGACTCACAGGGGGTATTAAGTTTTATTCAAAACTTCGTCACAGTCATCAGAACTTACAAACTACAAAGAGAATGTACGAAAATTAACTCTGGAAACAGCAAAATGGAGTATTTGACAGTCTACACGAGGCACATCATAGACTTCACCTATTATCAGGTGACAGAAAAACCATAATAAAACATTCATTCACACAGTTTCCCTTTTCATTTGTGATTCTGGAAATGTCTTTCAACTCCAAAAAAAGGCACCTCAAAGAATCATGCAGCATTAAAGACTTAAAGACACTTAAGGTGTGCAAAAGCAACTTGAGATAATTCATATGCAACCTAAATATTATGAATACTCCTCACAGGTAGAGCTAACCGGAGGTATAAGTATAAGTAGACTTTGCGGCTGCTTATGGCACCTTGCTGGCCTGAGGGCTCCGAGGGCACTTGAATTTACACAGCACAGGTTTGCAAATGCACAAATTGTGTACACACTAAAGAAAAGTTTCATAATTTGAAGATTATATGAAGAGAGTCATTTCTGCTGCTCAGTTTGTACGTGCATCAATGAACAAAAGCATTTATTCTCCATGGTTGCTTGTAAAGAAAACATTAAACGTCTTCCCTCCTCTGTGAGGCTCCCCAGTCTGTAATAAATGCAATGGGCTAAGCTGGAGGTGGTCGCACTAATATAACCCTGCTTAGGGCCACATACAACATTGGGCCAGGCCTGCTCACACTTATATCCACAAATCATTGCTTGTATTTATTTATCACTCAGTAATTTGTGGTTTGCGCTTCTAATTGTGCAAAATGCCTGCTTGATGATGTTTGGAGTATTACACAACAGTAGTTTAACCCAGTCCAGTTGATATGTCTTTAAAGATGTTAGTGTTTAAATAAGCATCAGGAAAAGTTCCAAAAAGAAAATGCTTTCAAAATGACTTTGCACATTCAACATTCAAATATTTCAAGTTTAAGAGCATCATTTAAGAGTGGTACATACTTAGGTTTTATACCTTGTATCCAAAAGTAACAATAAGACTTCCAAAGACAGAACTACTTTCTTGGGTTGAATGTTAGGCGATGCCTAATAAAATTCAGTGTGTGGACTAATACAGTAAAAAGCTTAAATTCTACAATAAAAAAACATTTTACACACATAACGCATTTTTCGTAGAAATCAAATGTAGTTTAACTAAAACCTTTACAGCAGGATTCATAATGACTTAAATGACAATTGGTAGTAGCATGTTTGACATCCAGATGTGTTCAACATTCAGACATCCAGAAGATGGAACAACTTGAGCAGCTGCAGTCAAAATCCCCCAGATTTTGGTCCAACAAACAACATCTGAAACACCTGATGTATGAACAATGCAGCACACATCAGGTGTTTCAAACCACATCTGAAACACCTGATGTGTGCTGCATCGTTCATATTCTAAACATTCATTGGCTACAACTTAACCCCTAACAGGTGCTGAAACCAACATCAATTGGCATTGAGCTATGAAAAAGGATGGATGCAAAGCTGAACAGGAACATTTGGGAGCTTAGATTTCTTTTGGCTCCTTGCTCTCCTCTGAAACCTGGTCCACCGTCTGGTGGGCGGAGTCCTGGATGCTGCTGCTGTGTGATAGGTTTAAAGCCGGACGCTGCTGCTGTCCACTTGTAACTTGTCTAGCATCTGAAAGCTCGCTCCTTGGAGTCATTCTAAACACAGCGGGACACATTATAGATTGATGGTGGTTATTACATGCAGAAATTATAGCCCCTTTACTTTTACTTCATTGAAAAGTGTCCTGAGATTCCTGTTGTAGCAATCAAGCAACGTAAAGTCAAATCTCTGAATGAAAAACAACGGCAAAGACAAGGGAGAAAAAATAAATTTCAGTACATGTCATCTTAGATTTAGATGTCGTTTATCAGTGCATGCTCAAATACATTGCTTTAATTCCAGGGTGGCCAAAAGTAAATCAACATTCTGATGTGTGTTTAATCTGTAGAACCCTTTTATTTTAGGGCTCAGATGTCATTGGACATATTACCATAAGCATAAATACAACGCGAATTTATAATGAAACCTGTTTCATTAACAGGCACAGCTATTCCTTCATCACCTCTTCATTAATTAGGCAGACAGAAGGCCGACTCCTGGTGTGGCATTTGAATTTGACAACCTGTAAAATGAGATCCCATTACAACAACTGTACCAGAGAGCAGGAGCAGCAGAAATGGCCAGATCTTCATGGTAAAAAAAAGGATTTTATGGATCTAAGGGTTTTTTTTCTCTAAGGTAACACAAAGCCTGAGGGGAGGCATGTTGGAATGAAGGTGTGGCATAGCACCATCTTACAGAAACAGATGCAGAGAGCTCTCACCAACGATCAAACATTTATAAGGAGTCAGATCAGGCTGCCTATACTATAAATTTTTACCAGTTCTGCAACCGCTTTCTTTGAAAAAAAGAAACTAAGATCTTCCTGGAACAAGGAAGAAAAGGAACAGAGGTTTTGAAATGTCCACACCTCTGTGGTTAAAACCACATGATGAAAATCCAATAAGCCAACTTTCAAATCCTGTTACTCCTTGCAGAATTACATGCCAATCTCTGGTGATCAATGGGTACTGGAGATAAGGGTGGGCCACCCTGGAGAGGTTGCCAGTCTATCACAGAGAAACACACATATACACAGGCAACACACCTAAGAGCAGTTTAAAGTAGGAGACTGAGGGAGGAAGCAGTAGTACCTGGGGAGAACCTGCCAAAGAACATGCAAACTCCAAGCAGAAAATCCCTGGACCTTCTTGCTGCAAGGAAACAATGCTACCAACTGCAAAGCCCACCGCTCAAATCCAGAGCGCTAAAATGAAAAACAGCTTCTTTTGCTGGTGGAAAAACAAAATTGACAGAACAAAATAGTCACAGGTGGAAGTCGCAGGCACATGTAGAGCTATAAGCAGGGCCTGCTGGGTTTTTGGACCAACTCCTCAGCTGCATCTTTAAACACAACCAGCAGTCCTAACATCCTGCTATTCAGATGACAAAACAATACGTCTGCTGAAAAAACCTAGATCCTGATGCTGTGGTGAATACCTGAGTTAAAACCCAATGCAGCAACGGACGACTGCACTGTTTATCAATCTGTAGTGTACTTGGTTACCATGGAGACTGAATGCAGGCTAGTGGATAGACAGTGCTTACTCTGCCAGAAAGGCAGTGCTTGAGTTTCAAGAGATGTTTGATCTACATCTGAAGACAGAAACTACAGCAGAGATGTCCCTGATTTTTGTAAGAAACTTACAACTTTGTTTCATTGTGTCTTTTCATCTATATGAAATTACAATAATTTACTTGACACATGTTCTTCTAAAAAAGATAAAGTAAATCCATAAGTCTCAAAAGGAGAGAAGATCCCCCCTTTTTTATTTGTATGTGGAAGAACCTATGAACAAAGCTGACACCACATGGCAGTATGACTAGGTTAAATGGTTAAAATCACAAAACTTGTGGCTAAATTAAAATGTTTCAGAAACAATATTATTTTGTCAAAATTGTGCAGTTTTAACTTTGTTTGCACTTTTGTGAAACCCTGAGACGCAGAGGATCTTCTCACCTGCCATCTGCGACTCTGTTCATGCTCTCCGAGCGGCTGCTGACCTTACTGGAACTTCCACCTTTGCTGCGCCTCTCTCCCCCCTCCCTCTCCCGTTCCCTCTCCGCCCTCCTGGAGCTTCGGCTGGAGACGCCTCGGTCCATTTGCTCCCTGGCAGAGGTATCAGACAGGGAGCTCCTTGTGTGCGGCTCGTGGTTGCCGAACACAGAGGAGCCCTGATTAGTGGCACTAGTGGGACAGCCAGCTGTGCTCGTGCCCATGGACTTGGAGATGACTTTGAGCTTGTGGGATGTGGGCTTGTAGTGCTTCTTCTTGTGCTGGACACGGCTGTTGTGTTTAAGGAAGAACTCACAAGACTCCTGGAGTACCCGACGGCTCTCGCTGATGGGGCTGCAGATCACAGATCAGGACTGTTAGAACATAAGAGCTGGATTTGTTACTACATCGGTGGTAAGAGATGGAGCCTTACTCTGTTTTACGAGTTCTTTTAAAGAAGTAAGCCCATTCAGAACAGGTCTTTTTGCTGCTGACCCAGAACACTGCTGATATCCCAACCACCAGCGTCATCAAGTATTTGACAAGGAACAAAGAGAGGTCAGGACGGGTGAGCTCTGCAGCCTGAAACACAGACAGACACAAATGGTAACGAGATCCTTGTGATTCAGACAAGTTGTGTGAATTAACAAACCCACGTTTTCCTTAAGGGGCTAAGTTAATTTTCACAAATCGGTGCTGGGAAAAAAGGCCCAGGCATTTTGTGCTGTTGTGCTTTTTTTAATGAGGTAAAATGGTTTATGGCTAAGCCTTCATGATATAATCACAATAGATTCTTCTAGTGCTTATCTAGTCTTTAGTTAGAGGGTAAATGACGGAACCAACCACAGCTACCTTGTAGGAGCAGGGTATGCTGTACTCTTGACACCTGTCATTGATCCAGGTGTTCTCCCAGGAGCTGCGGTGACTCTGTTCATAGGTGTAGCAGGCTAACAGGGTGACCAGTGGAACCAGGTAGAGGCAGCTGAACACACCGATCCGGATCATGAACTTCTTGAGCTTCTCCTGGTTGCGCTCGTCGTGCTGGATCACCTGCCTGACGTGGTTGAGAGAGACGATGCCTGCCAGGATGAGGAAGAGGCCCACTATGACACCCACGCACAGTGGAGCGAGGACGAAGTACCGCAGTGCGTCCAGGTCATAGAGTCCCACAAAGCAAACCCCGCTGATGTTGTCTCCTTCGACCTTGTTCAGAGCCAGCAGCATGACAGTTAATGCACCGGGGATTCCCCAGGCAGCAGTGTGGAACCACACCTAACAACACAGAACAAAGAACAATCACCTCTCTGAACCTTTCCACATTTTGCTACGACTACAAACTTCAATGTGTTTTATCGGGATGCTATAAGATAGACCAACATGAAAATTATAGTTTTGATGCTTCTTTTAAAATAAAAAAATCTACAAAAGTGGGGAATACATTTGTATTCAGAGTCTGAGTCTATACTGCCGTTGCTTTTACAGCTGTGGGTCTCTTCGGGTGTGTCCCCACCAGCTTTAAACGTCAACAGTGACTGAAACATCTGCCCATTCTCCTTTACAACATAGCTCAAACGCCCCCTGCCTCTGCTGAAGTAAGGCACTCCCACAACATGATAGAACATGGGGATGGTGTGTTCACGGTGATGTGCATTGTTAGTTTTCACATACAGCCTTTTGCTTGTAGGCCAAAAAGTTCCATTTTGATCTCATCTGACTAAAGCTGACAAACACTTTTGCGAGGGACTGTATCTCCTTCGCTGTACTCTGATACTACTATTAACTAATAAGATCCATACCGCTTTCTTCTCAATAGCCTCGCAACTCCACTTGGGTCCAGCTGCCAGGAACCAGGTGATGGTGAGTATGACCCACCAGACAATACCCGCCATAGTGAAGAAATAAAGAAGCATAAAAAGCAGGGTGCAGCCTTTACTGTGCGAGCCCAGCACCACGGTATCCACGCCTGCAGGATGACTTGTTTTGGTGCAGGCAGCGGTGTTTCCGAGCAGGAAGCCGATGAAATACATGAGCGAGACGAAGCTGTAACAGACCGCGTAGAAGATTATGGGGCGCTCTGGGTATCGGAAACGCTTCACATCGATGAGGAAAGTGAGAAAGGTGAAGAGGGTGGCGCCCAGGCAGATGATGGAACACACACCGATGAAGCTCTTGGCGAACTCAATGTCGTGAGGTTTAAAGTACATGTTGGAGCAGGGTGGAGCGCAGTCCTGGGCACCAAGGAAAGAGGAGCCATGACCTGGCTTGGTCTTTAGCTGCAACGGACACCAGAAGCCGAGGTCTCTCTTAGGTGACGAGGAGGTCACAGGGGTGGTTGAGGGAGGGATAGAACCATCTAAGCCACACGCGTCCAACCTGGAGGACAAGAACAGTCAGAGGATGATACTGACAGGGAATTGCACACAGTCTCTTGCATTTGCTTTTACACCCCTTAAACTTTTCAAATATTGTTTCGCTGCAACTTTAAACTTCAATGTATTTTACTGAGATTATAGTTGACAGAACAAGGCAAAGTAAAATATTTTACAAAAACTATTTTGATGCATTGCAAAACAAAACAAAAATGCTTTATTTGTATTCATGCATTTACACTAATATCCCTGAATAAACATTTCTCTTCACAAGTTACTTCAGTAGTAAATAGAGTCCACCTGCAGGCCATTTAAACTCAATATAACTCTAACTGTTCTATGAAGGCCTCAGAGGCTTGTTAGAACATTATAGACAGGTCATGGAACACTGTTTAACCCATCTTCCTAAAATGGAAAGTGTATGGCACAACTGCAAGCAGAACAAGACACGATCGTCTGCCTAGACTGACATGATGAGCATGCAGAACATTGTTTAAACAAGCAGCCAAAAGGCCTACTGTAGCTTCTGGTAGAATCTGTTGACAGGACAACTATTAGTTGTGCACTCCACCAATCTGCTCTGTGTTGACGAGTGGAAAGAAGAAAGCCATTGTTGAAAGAAAGCCAGAACAAGTCCTGTTTGCACTTTGCCACACAGCATTTCAGGGGACGTACTAAACGTGGATGAAGCTGCTCTGGTTAGATGACATCACACCTGAACTTTTGATCTACATGCAAAATGCTGTATGTGAGTGATATTTCAATAGCAGTTTGTGTGGATGAAAAATAAAGTATGCATATGGGAGACCATTTTCCCAATATTCAACAACAATCTCAGTAAAGTACAGCAAAGGCTTCGGTTGTAGCATGACAAAATGTGAGAAGGTTACTTTGCAGGGCACTGTTCTTTACTGGCTGATGTCCTCTTACTTGTCACACTGTAGCTCAGGAGGCCAGGAGATGCCGAAAATGCGAATATTCTCCTCACAGTCAGACAGAACGGCCTGACACTTTTCCCTGCATGGGCGGATCACCCTGTTCTCCTCGCTACAGACTGGGATGAAGGCTTGGCACAGGAAGTGGTGGACGTCCGGTGAGCACCGTAGGTTTGCCAGGGGCATAAAGGGCTGCAAGGGTAGAGAACAATTCGAGACCATGAGAGCATTGGTTATAGAGCCTTTTGCTTAAAAGAAAGTATCTGGAAAATACGAAATGTGATTAGTTTATGTTAAGTGAAGGGAAAACAATTGTGAATAGAATATCCAGAACTGAGCAGTTTGCAAGAAGGTAAGAGATTAGATTACATCTAAATATATTTCCAGCAGTGAATCATAAATTTAAGAATGACCCAGATGTTCATTTTCTATCAACATATTTATTTTATCTTTCCAGCACCACACAAAGCTGCCCATTCACCGGCTGGAACCCATATTCTTCTGTTTCTGGTCAAGAACTTCAGGATGGTGAGAGACGGGCGTACCATGGGCGGTGTGGAGTGGGGTTGGGTGCGATATAGGTGGCAGGAAATGAGAGGAAAGACATTCTTGGGACATGCATTGAAAAGCAAACTGAATCCATGAAGCTGTTCATTTCTCCGATGAGAAAAATACACCAATTTAAACTTAAAATAACTTCACCTATTGACCTTAAAACAGCTTTTTGACTGCAGAAACTCTTTAATGATCACGATTTATTTGTTCATGAATCATAAGAATTTAGTAACAGCTATAATCAAGTTACATAACGCTGCTCATGTTTTTACCCAAAACAAACAGTGCATACACTAAAGCACAGACCGCTATTCAGTGTTTTGCTTCTTTTCCATAAATCCTTTCTGGCAGAGGTCCCATATCTGTGAGGCCAAGGATCGCCCTCTCTCTGACAGTAAGCACCCTTGTTTTTCTCCTTTGGAGGTCCCTGACTCGGAGCTCCTTCTGGCTCAACAATCTGACCTTTATTTGCTTTGCAGTGCTTACAGTAAAAACTGCTCACATTTCACCAACCTTCAGTGTGGATCAGCGGGAGAAGGCGAGCTGATCGGCCCTAAAAGCTTAAATGTTTTGGGTGAAAATGTCTTTACAAAGTACTTCAAGAATGAAATGATCTGCTTAGATTCTTGTTATATTCTAACACCTAAACCATCTCTGTTCTTTAATCTGTCCTACTGCCTGAAATCTGGAGCAGAGACTTTCCTCTCGAGTATTTAACTGATAAGCTGACCTGGACTGGGAATAAGGCAGTCTGTTGGATTCCAGGACCAGGGCTTAGTGATAAACAGCTACACATTTCAGACAGAGCTGAAGGAAGGCCTGAGTGTTGGCCTGTAACATGGGAGACAGGAGAGTGTGCGGTGGGGGAAATGAGTGAGTCATTAACAGACAGAGGATACTCGCTGTGGTATGCGCAGTCGGCTTTGTGTGGGACCAGGCGTGTCCCTCCTCTTCCTCCTAAAATCAAAGGCTCTTCGCAACAAAGTCGATAGAGTTGCCCGTGGCCAAACCTGCTGTGAAATAGGACGCCTACACCTTTGCCAGACGCCACACAAAAGACTCCTTCAACAGATCACTGCTCATATTCGAAACTCTGACACTAAATGTAAGTAACCAGAACCCTGGGTCCAAAGGAATGCCTGGAGACAAGATGCTCCACCAAGAAAAACAGGGTTCCCCACAAAGGAACATACACCTGAACTTGGGTATAGCAGCTAAAGTAGTTTACAGGAGCTTACTATTACAGATCACCTCAAAGAGTAACACTGAACAAGAACCAAGAGTTGATTAAGGTTGTAGTTTAGCAGCTTTTGCATAAAGACATGACTGTCAAGCTTAAAAAAACCTGTTGTGCCGAAAAGGAAAGGAAAGGAAATTTCCGCACGTAAACTGCAGTCCTGGAATGTTCTTAAAGTGAGGGGTTCTCCCTAAGCATGGGCTGGTTACTGCTACCATGGTATACCATGGTGCCAGTCTTCTCCCTCACATACAGGAAATACAATATCAGCTGTTTGGACACATTTATAGTCACAAACAAACATGGCAACCATGGCGTGGAAATTAAAGGAATACCACCCATCACTCCTATAAAGGTAACTTCTTTTAGAAAGTTGGCAAGGGATGAACAGCATGCTTATTACACAGCTAAAAGCAGCCTGTTATATTCCCAGTGTTACTCTAATAAATGGTAAAAAAACATATTATAATCTGCGCAATAAGCACTTAAAAACTAAATTTAATGAACGTTTCATGCTTAGATCTGTGCATCAAAATTAAAAAGCAACACATTAACATACATGTTATAGAAGCATTTAGATCAGGTCATGCTTTGTTTTAAATTTCGCAGCGATGACATGAAACCGTGGTGTTTATACCGACTGGAATCTCATACTGCCCCAGGCCTGGTTTGCTCCCTTAGACTTGTAGAGATTTTTTATCTTGTCTTGTAAAATATTCAGAAGAACGGTGAGTCGGGCAATATGCAAATGTGGCACTGTGAACCTGTTTTATGGGTTAATTAAAAGTGACTGATTGTTCCTGCTGATAGCAGGCACCAAATCCTGCAAGCTGCATTCCACTAACAAGTCAACAATGTGGTTACATCTCACATTTGCATCAGGTCCTGCTTCTGTCTCCGAACAGTTGCTGCCCTGCACTCTTTCCAAGTATTTCTAACTGCATTATATTCGGGGATCCCCACATTAAGGATGTATGCCATGTTAATGTTACGTTTGTGACCCATGAGTGGTCACTACTGGGTTATTATAAAATTGGCTGGTGATTCAGTACTCATGGCTCAGAAATCTCATTTTCTGACTGCATCTTAAACAGGTCAGATGTCAAAGTACTCAGAACCGACTTGGAGATAGTTCCCGCGACAGCTACAGAGTGACTTATCAAGCAAGTCAAAGAGGTAAAACCATGATTGATCTTTAGTTTGTAAAAATCTTCATAAACATACATTTGATTAAACACCTTTAACATAAAATGATATTTCAGAGTTTTGATCCTGGCTTTTGGAAAGAGACGGTGACCGGCACTGAATGATCTTCGAGCTTTGAGAAAGCCCTGAACGGTGATTGGAAACTCATAATTCAGATTTACTTACTGATCAGTAAACACAACATACACAGGCACTACTGGGTAGCACTAAAAAAGCACTCTTCAGTTTGGAAGCTGTTACAGAAAATGAAATGTAGTTATTTTCAGGTTAAGTGAACCCAGTCAAAAGAAGCAGAAAAGCTGATTTAAAGGAAGCTGAACTTTCTATGGAAACAGGCAGGAAAAGGAGCTGTCTGCTACAGGATGTCAATTCGATCCTGCCTTTTGAGACGTTCAGTGGCAGTTTATGCGGACTTACCTCCATTTTGCTAGCTGCGATTTCCTGATCGTAGTGCTCCATCATGTTAGGAAAGAAAGTCATGTTGTAGGGCATCCCTAGGCACCTATGTACTTTGATGGGCTCACAGGTAAACAGGCTGTGAGAATCACAGCTTCCGACCCATATCAGAGACAACCACAACCACAGTGGTCCTGGCATTAACATCGCAGCAGTTGACTGGTAGTAAACGTCTGCCTTCTTTGTGAACTAGAAGAAGTTTCTCTTTGGCTCCGTGCTCGGATATCTTTGCCGGAATTGTTTTTTCTTCTGACTCACATCATCATCATCCACAGATCACTCTTCCTGGAGACATTTCAGAGGCTTGAGCAGCAGGTTCCATATCCCTGTAAATAAATGGGATTAATGTGAATCAATCAAACTAAAATTTTTATCGTTGTTTTTTAGGAGCTCTGATCTGACATGTATTTTTGTTTCTCTTAACTACCTCAACAACACAGAGAAATATATGACAAGCCCTCGTTCTGTGAATGTCTCCATGTCCCCTTAAGGTGCTTAAGACCGAGTTGGAGAAACACTCAACATCATTCAGATCGGTATTAAGAGCCATAAAACAGTCAATCTCTGCACAGACGTTGTGTGCATGCATCTACAGAGGGTGGGGAATGCAGCAGATCATAGGTGATTTAGTAGAATGAGTCCCAGCTTGTTGGAGCACATTAAACTTCACATCAAAATGCCAGAACTCCAAATACACACTTACAAATGAGGAGCTTTGAGTCATGAATGCAGAGCAGAGTGAAATACTTTTCCAATGATATCCTGTTTCTCACAAAGCAAACCCTTCAAGGGGTCAGGAATGAACCTGGTAATTTCATATGGGGCCACATTGAACCAATACATTTGATGCAACCCATGAAGATGCTGCATGTTTCAAGTTATGCCAAGAAGTGGTTTAAACATATTTATCATGTTTTTCTTTACAGATCAGTGAAAACAACAACTACTGTAAACACTAATGGTATCCATTAACATATACAGGCTGGTTAAAACTGTAACACATTTAGACGACAGAAGAGCCAGCAAAGTAACAACGACACGTACCCATCTACAGGTGAATAAAAACTTTGTATCCATGTTGCAGTTGCTTTATGTTGCTTTGGCAACATTTCTGGAAAGCAACGCCGTCTTTTAAACCATTAAAACAGACGCCAAGTGTGGGGAGAAAGTGCAGAAGAGATCCCTGCCTCGGTCGCTGCCAACACGGGACAGCAGGGTCCGGGGAAACTTCGGTGGAAAAGTAGAAGTAATAAACAAGCGGGAGAAGCAGAAACCAAGGAATCAAATTACTCACCTCTTACTCTCAGTGTTTTTGTAGCAGCTGTTTACATGGAAACACTACGGAGACCTTTTGAAAGGAATGTGATAGCCTATTTCCTGCGCTAAGCTCCAGCGCAGTCTGTTGTTGTCTGGTGTTGCTCTGAATTCTGTTCCCATCGAAAAGTTTGACTCCAGGGGGCGCTGTAGCCCCTAGCCCGATCTGAAAGCGCAGTAAGGAGAGACACAGCTGTAGGTATGGAGTACCAAAGGTGCAACAATGTAATAAATAAATAAATCCTTAAATACATTTTTTGGATGTGTAAAAATTGGAGATACATTTATTTAATTAAGTAACTTCGTCAATATTCGTCAATATTTAAATGTGTCAAGAACTTATTACATATGTAATCTTAAATGTATTAATAAAACATTAAAAGTCAATCAAATTTAAAGTCATCTTATGTCATGTCATCAGTTACACACACAAAAAGTTGTAATTAAGATTTAAACAAAGATGATATAATAAAATAAATAAAAATAAAGACAAAAAAGAACACTAACTCAGTTTTTAAACATACTGACTGACAGCTTTTTGCCATGTTGACTTTTTTGTATGATGTTTTTTTTTTGTCCTCGTGTGTCCAGGGGAAAGGCCGAGGGACGGGCCTACACAGGACATTCCTTAAATGTAATTTGCATCTAATTTACATATACTGGGCAGGTCCTCACTTCTCCTGTGGCCAGGGGCAATGACAAACTCTGCTACCTGTTTCTGGTTATACTGAACATTAACTGCTTTAGTCCAGATAGAATCTCTAAGCCTTTAATGAGTATGAGTTACTCTCTTAAATTTTTCTGTTGGATTTGGAATATACATGATTTTTATATTTAACTGTATAAATAAGTTCAGTTTTGACCTGGTTGTTTTGAAAATTAGATTTTTCCATGCCAATTTTTTTATTACCTTTACTACCAGCTTTAGCTGACATCATCCTGGTCCACTAGTGGTGCAGTGCACTGTGAAATAATTTGAACTGTATCTGTGGCTCATCAAATAAACCTTCACAGCAAGTCAGCTTGAGACCAGTTATTTTGACTAAAGCAGTGACAACCCTGTTCATTGCCTTTGATGGGTCAGGCTGATAGATTAAACAAATTTCTGATGTGATGCAGCACACAACCGTGAAATAGTTAAATTAACCTAAATAAAAATAAATATATTTGATGGGTCGTATGTTTATTTAGTTGGGAAATTTTGGACCTTCATTATTCAGTGTTAAAGAAAACGGTGGCATGAAATTAGAGATTTCATGGCTCAGTTTAATTAAAAATTTGGTCACGAAGTTTCTTCAGCTTTTGTTTTTTTGTTTACAGAGTGACCATATTCAGTGTTTTTTATGATGTAACGTAGTATTTAGTGGATTCTATGCAATTGCTATATTTAATCATATTGTTGAATCACATCAGCTAGTTGTGACCAGTTTTTGAAGACCTGCTATGCATGTAATTTGTATTCTGTCTTTTCTGTCCTCTCCTCGGGTGTCCCTCTGTTGTAACTGGAAAATCATCATTATGTAAACCATCTGCAATTGGAATTCTGCATTTCCAAAGTTCCCTATTTCTTCTTTGTCCATTGGGCCAGTGCTTTTGTCTAGTTAAAACATAGAAGTAAAAGAAAACATCTCTGACACTACAAACCTAAACAACACAAGATGAAGCACTGATCATGTGTTGTGGGCTTTTTCCAAGTGCAGGAACTCATAGATGCTCCTGACTCTGTAGTGGAAGCTCTTCCACCAGGTACAGTCGGGGTCTAGAGTTTGGACCGCCTAAATTTAAAATGAATGACTGTCCCATCGCCACCACTAAGAATAAATAACTCATCTGTCTTCTCCTCCAGTTTTTACTCATCATCATCATCATCACTAAAATCTCTCTGACCGTCATATACATTCCAATCTTTTCCATTTGGTGCTTTTCAAACTGTCGACTTTAAACAACCAGGCTTGAGCATTTATTTGAGACAGGTTGTTCTAAATAAACTATTACTCTCCACCAGTTGACTCATGATTTATTCCTCCTGGACACATTTTCTAACACAAACAGAATCTGGTTCCAATAACATATCCTCAGATTAATAAACAAAGATTGTTTTTTTTATATCACTGATCTATTCATACTTGGCCGGAAAATGAGGCTCATCTGTGTGATATCCTGACAAACTGAGAGAACGGAAGATCTTGAAGCCTTGGTTTCTGTGACTTAGTGGATAATCTTTCAGGAAGGGAGATGATTATAAAAAAAAAAAAAAACTGAGCTAAAATGCGCCCTCTTACACAAACTTTAATTTTCTCGGTTAAAATTCTAAAGCTCTGGCATGTTAAATAAAAGTAATATATGAACTTTTTTAAGATTTCAGACACTACAAGCTGATGCACTTTCATACAGATGTTACAAAACAAAATGCTTTGCTTATGATCCTCATAAGAAAGCATATTCTGTTTAATTTCTCATGGAAGCTGGCAGAGAGAGATTTAAATAAAATAAAAACACTAACAGGTTAATTTTTATTCTTTGGACTTGATTTTACTTACTTGGCCTAGCAGTTGCCTTCACAAATTTCTAATCCTTACTCATTTTTAAATCCAAAACATATTTACCAACCGGTTAATTTAACCTGTCATTGTTTGATGCTGGACCTGCAAGTGTCAGCAGTCGCCTTCTTCATTAAAACAGTAGTGGTCCAGCAATTTCCCTGGATGTACCAAGGCCAAAGGGAGCAGCATCTCCACATAACACTGTATTTAGTTTGTTAGTCATTGCTGAACTATAGATAAAAGCATGATTTCTAGCCTTGGGATTCACCTAATGAGAAATCCAGAGTAGCTGGCAGGAGCTCTAAACCAGCTCTAATTTGTATGTTTTGTTGAAGGAGCCTGAGTTTTCTGAAAATTTTCAATTGACTTCAAGCATAGTTCTGCTTTGGATATTGGCTGCAATTCGTCTGTCTAGTACTTGACTATTTTCAGTTTTTTAAAATCATGTAGATTTGTATCATATTTTCCTTTATTTTCATACCTCTCAAACGTTTTGATAGTTTGTCACATTACAACCATGGTTGTCAATGTATTTTATTGGGATTTGTAAGTGATAGGCCAACACGAAGTAGAACATAGCTGGGAAGTGCAAAATGAAAATAATATGTGGTTCTCAAACTGTCTTACAAATAAAACTCTGAAAGTGAGGCATGAATTAGTTGTTAGCTCATAGTAAACTTCACACATGACTTCCTATGGCTTTCTTTCAATCATTGCTTTCTCTCTGGCACTCTTCCTAAAAGGCTGAATTTGTGGTGTGTGCAACTAACAGCTGTCTTACCAACAGATTCTCTTACCTAGGCTGTGAATTTCTGCTGCTCCTCCTGAGTTACCATGAGGCCCTGTGGCTTCTTCTCCTATTAATGTTCCTTCTGCATGGCCTGTCAGTTTAGCTGGACAGACGTCTCAAGGTATAGGTTTGTAATTTGGCAATACCCTGGGTGATCAACAGAGCTCTGTGAGATGTTCAAAGCGTAGGATATTGATTTGAAACGTAAATCTACTTAAAGCCTCTCAACAACTTTATCCTGAATCCTGGATTTTTAGGAACTCTGCTACTAGAAGCATTTCACAATGACACATTTTGTTCTATAATATTACACATAATATTAAGGATGACATAGTTTGACACACAGAAAAGTAATTTAGCATCAAACTATTGATTTCCACAGAGGTATTACTTGAAGACTTGACATACAATGAAGGATGATGCAACTGTACTGGAAAACATACCTTTCAGATACTGCGTATCTCTTGGAGGTAGTTTATTGGGCATGTTTTCTTTTTAATTCCACTTGACCATTTTCCCCATTTTCTACCAATGCCAAATATGCTGGGAGGATAATAATTAAAATAACTTTGACAGACCTTAAGAAAATCTTGATAATTACTGATTAATGCTTCTTGAAGAGATTACATTAAAGCCTGGATCCTTGAAAGAATTATAGAGGATATAGGGATTGTAGCCCCAAGCGTATTCCAGGAACCAAAGCAGCAGCAGCTTCTGGAGTCATTTATCATCAGCTGAACAGTTTCCCATGTTCACATGTAGACTATCCATTAGAGAAACTAATTTAAACCAGGACTGAAACTGGTGAACTTTGACCCATATAGAGATAAATGAGAAGACTTTATGTAAATGTTCAAAGAAAAAACAAAGCCAAAAGTCAGTGATCAAACAGGAATTAGCTTTTAAAAAAAAATAATGGTATGTTGAGCACTGCTTTGTATTTGAATGCTTTTGAAGAGGGAACTTTTTGAACTTTAAGTGTAGAGGACATCACATCACGGGAAACATTGGTTGCACTAAACTAGTAGATCAAAAGACTAATGAGAACTAATGGGAGTCCTTAAACACAGCATTACTGCAGAAGAAACATTACAACAATAAACAAAATAGACTCACATCTGTGTCACACAGAACACACAGCTACAAACACTGGTAAAAACAAGATTTAAAGTAATTATTTGGAGATAACCATAGGTGTTATGGTTATGGATATGTCATCACATTTCATAGAAAATGTTATTACTGTTAAACAGAAAAGTTCTCTTAGATCCGCTGTGAAGGGTTACATCAAAGTCAGATTGCTTGAAAAAAAAAGAACAGAGAAATAATAAAGAGTTGTGCACAGTACCATTTGTGCAGATGAGATTGGATATTTCGTTACTAAAAGAAAAAACAGTTTTGCAAAAAAACAAATGTTCTAGAAAACATAAAGTCAGAGATTTATATAATAAATCCAGTAATAAATTCAGTACAGGAGCAGATAATGAGGTCTTTTTCCCTATTATGAATCCACAAGTTCACAGATTTTACACTTTATGACCTATAAAAGGTGAATTCAGGCTTACTTTTGTACAGGGCAGCACAGCCTTGGGGGCTCACCTGGAAAAAAAGACATTTGTGCCTTTCAACCGAAGCTAGTTCTTCTATTGCTTCGTTGCATGTTAAGTCAATGAGGTAAAGCACGACTCCCTGTACATTGCTGTACAACTGTCAGTTAATGATGCAGAGGTGGGATCTGAATTCCAGCTAAATTAAATGGTTCTTTAGCTGTTTTAAGGAGTCTGGACTGCATCTGATCATCTTTAGCTAAATAATGTTGAATATTTAGACTGATAAAACATAAATAGTATAATTCTGTCCTGAATACAGATTCTTTTCAGAATCAACTTGTAAAATTTAAAACAAAACCCGTGACTGCTTACAGTAAACTGCTAGATAAAAACTGCATACAGTTAGTTTCTAAAAAGTAATAAAGAAACCCATTTATTCAGTTCATGTCTGAATTAAACACATGGGGGCGCTCTTTCTCGACTATGCGCCATGGTTCATGTGACCGAGCGCCGTGCAGAGGCGGGGTTATAATGTAAAATGTGACGGGCTACAGGAGGATACAGCCAATAAGGTATCGGTGGTAAGTGAATGCTTGTGGTAGCGGCTGTGTTCTCGTTTCTCCCCGCTGTGGATGGGAAGGAGACCAGCAACCACGGACATCAAATGACATTTGTACCGGCGGCGCCGCCACGGAGGACGGGGCTGACTCACCTTACATTCATATGCGGTACGTAAGCCTTTGGTACGTTAGGATTAAAGTGATCCGAAAACAGTAAATCCACGCGTAGACGTAAGGTGCTCCAGAAATATATGAGGACGGCGCGGCGGTGCTGTGGGATGCAACAGGGTTATGTTGCTTGTAACTGTGGGGGCTGTCCTCCTCTGTCCTCATGGTTTGGGGACTGAGGCGCTGGCCTGTTGCTAGGAGACCTTTTGACAGCTGGAAGCTTTTTGGGAAATGACAGCTAACGCACTAATGGGGTCTGGTTGTTTGGAAACCCAAACATTCGTCGTCCTCCTCCTCCTTGCCAGTCCTGTTACCTGTTCATGTGTAAAGCCTTCTGTCTCCTCTGCTTGAAAAACTCTTCACTGGGATTGTGTTTTTTTTTCTTTCTAGTCAGGAGATTAGAGCGCGTTGCAGGGAACAATGGCCTACTTGTGGTGATTATTAACTGTGAATACACCCACGTTGAAAAATATTTAATCTCCATGGTTTACATCGAGATCTAAAGTAAAAAATAAAACAATGATCATCGCTCAAAATTTACACAATCTAACCATATTGAAAAAGTTAATTGGGGGGGGGGGAAGTGATTTTGCCTGATTGTTGATAAATATGCGCAAATGTGTGCTGAGCTGCCACTGTCCCTCCATGGTCAGTAGCCGCTGCCTGTGGCCATGTGGCTGAAGGTCATTCATAAACAGGTTGATCAATATATCTCAGTGGGGACTACAGAACAGCCAGCTGTACACTCAGCCCTCAGCTTCATACTGTAAAAAACATTGGCTTCATTAATTCTGTGGAGTAAATAAAGAGTCATACTAAAGCTTTCATACTCCTACACCTTTTTCACATTTTGTCATATTACAACTACTAACTCCAGTGTATTTTATAATAATTTAATCTCATAGATCAACACAAAGACCCCATTACACCACGCAGTATTTTGTAGAACCACCTTTAGCTGTAATTTCAAGTCTTTTGGAGTATGGCTCTTGAGCAAGGTTTGCTGTTAACCATTTCATTTAAGCCTTGGATGTATGTTTAGGGTCCTGCTGAAAGGTGAACGACTGCCCTGGTCTCAATTTTTCTGCAGCCTCCAGCAGGTTCTCTTCCAGGATTGCCCTGTATTTAGCTCAACCCTTCTTGTCATCCCAACACTGTC
The DNA here is from genome assembly GCA_036173005.1 of Crenichthys baileyi. Lineage (NCBI taxonomy): Eukaryota > Metazoa > Chordata > Actinopteri > Cyprinodontiformes > Goodeidae > Crenichthys > Crenichthys baileyi. The sequence goes on along the minus strand of JAHHUM010001528.1, from coordinate 317,088 downwards.
CTGCCCCAGCTGAAGAAAAGAATCTCCACAGCAGACTGGATGGAGAGCAATCTATGAACATTCATTTTCAAGTCTTGCTTTCGCTATTGGATTTAAGTCTGGGTCTTTGCTGAACAAAAAGCATTCCCACAGCATAATGATATTTCCAACACGTTTCACCATGGGAACGGTGTATTCAGGGTTATGCGCAGAGTGTACTTTTCAGATTTTTATTCATAAAAGAATGAAGTGTGTGTTGACATGTTATATAAAATTCAAATAATTAAATTAAGGGTTGTGGTAATATGGCGACAAAATATGAAAAATGTCAAGGATTATAAATACATGCAGTGTATATGAGATGTATATGACAGGACATGGTGAGACCGATTGTCGTACAGTAAGTGAGTATGTTTCAATCAAGAGTATCCAGTGTAGATTGGATTTCAGAGTGCTTTTCATCCTTGCATCCGTGCTGACCTCCTGAGTAGACGTTTATTACACATAGGGTATCAGATTCAGGGATGTTGCACATTATGTCAAGGTTGTAGCTACACAAGAAGGACTGGATTTAATTTGGACTCTCAGATTGTTCTGAGAACTGCTGAGTTTGTATATTTTTTTCCTCTGAACTCTTGTTAGTAGCTGACACGGCGTCGCCTGCTTTTAAAAGACTTGAAAGAGCAGCTACAAGAATTGTCAAAGTCAACAGCAACACAGTCGGGAGAAGGGAGAAGTCAGCATTAGGCATGACGCTCGGTAACGTCTGTTCGCACGTCGCACAGGAGGTTGCGACAGTTCGGCTCGGTCAAGTGGAAGCACTGAATGAAGCTGACATGCTGTTCTGTCCTATCAGGCTGATGTCTGTACCCAGAGAGGAGACAACAGTCCTCAGGAGGCACATCACACCTTCCCCTCCATCATCACTCCCTTTGTGAAGGGGGCATGCCTTCTGAAACCAGCCTCAGGTAGGTAAAGCAGTGGGGCACGGAATATCTTACATCCATGTTGTTTAAGACTGTTTCTGCATGTGCTGACCAGGAATCACCAAGGCCCATAAAGCTGAAATCACTGCTGCTTATAAAAGTCATCGAAAGACCAATGTAGGTATGTTGTTACATCCCTTTTTGGTCTCTTGTTTTGCTAAGAAGGTAATCAATTCAATATTTGTGTTATCTTTTGAATAAAATTAGGGCTACATATAGTAAGTCCAGCTCGCAGTCATCCTACTTTTAGTACTTTTAAAACATCCTTGACTCTCTTCCCTAATCTACTGAACATACAATCAATCTTGAAAAAAAGGTTAAATTGCTTCCAAATAAATTCTCCTTACTTGTGTACTTGTATATTTAGGTGGACTCCCAATTTCCAATCTCTGATTTTTGTAAAGCTTCACCTTCCATTGCAGATTTAAATCGGCTCTGAGTTCTCTTTCATGACCATAGTAGGAGAACATAAAGGAAAAAAGTACTGAAAATAGGGCTGCACAATATTAAGAGATCATGCAGTGGCAATATTATTGCTGAATATCGCAATGACGTTATCAGTTGCGATAAATCCACATTTTCATCTTTCTTCCCTTTCTCGTCTATGCTTCCAACACTTTCTGTGACCTTTAGCATTTTGGAGACTGTAGTCTGAGCCAGGTGTGGGCTTCGGCTGCAGTGAGACTCCATCCAATATGCTAAATATTACATTGACATGCAAAGTTTGAACTTGTGACACTTGGAATCCATTAGCCAAGACTAATTGGCATTCAAAGCAGTTCGTTATAATATGAATATTGCACACGCTAAAACTGAGATGACAGCTGGTTCAAAGCATATCCATTAGTGCAGATTTTTTGGAATGGTTTTTCATTTTAAAGTAGCCAAGAATCCACAACTGGTTTAAGAAAAGAGAGCCAGTTGAGCGCCACCAGGATCAAGAGTGGATTGAAGATTGTGGCATCTGCCATCTTCCAGTTTTAGTAAAATGAGCAATATACATAATATTTAACGGTGAACTTATAAAAAGCATATACTTATAAAAGCTTATAAAAGCATATACATTAATGTATGCGACCCACTATGGAATAAGCGGTAGAAAATGACTGACTGACTGACATTTACTCAGAACATCAACACATTCTACCCTTCATCCTCTGGTTATTAAATCCTTTGCTTCTAAACCAGTTTCCTGCTTTTCTGCGCTGGATCTCTCTCTGTCAGAGAACCTGACAGGTAGCATGAGTTATTATTCACCCTACCTCCAGACCACATTCCCCAATCACCTTTTTCCTATTTCCATCACCGTGAAGGTGACAGAACAAGCCTCTTGGCAGGCAGCAGCATTTAGAGAGGCAGCCAAGACTAAAAGAGGACATAAGATAGATTTGGGTAGACAGAGCTGCAGGCTGCATGCTCTAAATGTATTTGGCAATTCCACACACTGATATTGCAATGTGGATTGCAATTCTGTATATGGTGTTGCTCTATTATTCGTAAATTCATAAATTATCCAGTATGCTAAAGACCCTGGACACACCCACTAATTTAAAATAAATAGATATGTGTGATGTACTGCCGAAATGCTGTATGTGTCAATTGTTTTTTCATCAGTAGTCGCAACTTTAACCTGCCGATAACCCCACACATATAATATATAAAGGGCAACAAAACCAATAGCTTCAAACTCAATTCTTTAATTCGCCTCTTTTTAATGTTTATGTGTACACATAGATAGCGATGTTAGCTGGCACACTCAGGTCAGAGGTAGTTTGGGTTAAAGTCCATAAGCGTCTTCATTTTTTATGACAACTGTTCGGTGTCTCTATTAAGTCTATTATGTTAATGGACTACAGGGCAATAATTGAATCTACCATCAGGTATGGTTTCGCTTGCTGGTTTGGTAACCTGACAGTTAAGGCAAAGCTCCAGATTCACAATCTGGTTAAGACAAACAACATAATGGGTACCACAATCCCATCCACCTTACAAGAGCTGTTTGAGCAGGCCCTCCTTAATCATGCTAACAGCATCTGTCTGGATATGAAACATGCATTGTCCTCTGAGTATGTTTTACGGAGGTCAGGGAGACATTTCTTAGTTCTTCTTTCAATTACACTTTCAAATGACTGATGTGTTTTAAGATTTTTAGTATGAACTTTTTTACATTTATTTATTTTTGCGATGTCGCTTGTTATGTTAAATGTTTGTACTGTGTAGCAGCACCCTTTGTCCAACACAGAATTTTCCTATGGTAGACTAATGAAGAGACCTTGAACCTTGATTCAGTGCTCACTGAGCTAATTTTAGCATTACAAGCTGCTCAAAACCTATTTCACTATATTTTCAGTCAATCAACATTGCTGCTACATGGTTACTGATTGAGGTTGACCAATACTAGTAAATGATTTAATAGGGAACAAACTGGCAGAGTTGCTAATTAACAGTTTACCACTTCTTTGATCACAACTTTTTAGATGCACAGATCAGCCATGTTTATTTTGAGGTCAGTTTTTAACAAGGACCCTCTGACTTTCAATTCGAGAAACTTTGGGGATGTTTAGTTGATCTCTCCTCATGAGAAATCCTGACATAAAAGGTCAAATCATTATTCCCTTCACCTTCCACATCTTGCCCATTCAGTCAGTTTCTCAACCTATGATGTAAAGTCATTGTCCTGCTCTATTATATCCATGACCATGCATTAAATACTGTAAGCAAGCCAAACATGTAAAATATTCTTTTTAACTGCAAATCTGGCCTCCTGTTGAAATATTTTCCACTTGTTTTGAGTATGTTTTATAAGTATTTTTTTTGGTCAGACACTAAAGCAAAACAAACATAAAAAAACACACATGCAGATACAACAATCAAAAAAGTTAATTTTTAATAATACAGTTACTGTACAAAGAAAGTGTACCCTCTGTCTGTTTTAAGGTTTTAACAAATGAATCATTCTGTTTTTCCTTAACCCAAAAATGAATAAAACCAAGTGCACCCCAAGAAGAAAGGGGGTGTAGTTTTTAACTAAGACAATATGGCCTCTTTTTCCATAGTTTTTCCATGTATCCAGCAGGGATATAATCCTTAAAATCAAATCTTTCTTGTTCTTTCTCTTTTCAGAAATGGTAAATGTAACTTAAGTTGGACCTCATATATAACATGTAAAACATGTAAAAAACAACTAGTTATGATCATTTGTAAGGTGCTAAATCACTTTTTGATTGGAAAAAATAAACTGAACTAAAGAAACGTGGTTGCAGACAAACATTTCTTCTGGAACACACCACATGCTACTGTAGTCAGCATAGTTTCTAGGAGCAATTCTAAATCTGTGCACAAGATGTCTTGCTAGCCATCCAATATGACGGGAAACATGGTGGCTTTCACCGCCCGTGTGGAGTTTGCATGTTCTACTCGCGCATATTTGGGGTTTTCTTTCACGCCCTCCAGTCCAAAAACAATCCTGTTAGGATCATGGGTGATTCCGAATTATCCTCAAGCATTGTTGGGAGCATCCAGGGTCTACCAAGCCTCGTACCCACTGACTGCTATTAATCAACCCATTCATAGCAAAAGCTGGTAGAGAAAATTAATGGATGAATAGTTAGGACATTCTTTTTGAACAGCTGACAGAATGAGTGGGCCCTATAGATGGATGGATCTAATATGACTATTGTGACTTTTCATTACAATTTACAAAGGAAATTTTAATTAAAGCTTAATGGTTATATAAGTCAGTGAGGGTATTCTTTGAGAATTACGACTGTAAAGGCAGATATCTGATGATAAATTATAAATGAAACTTGTGACTACCTGACAGTGTTTGTGAAGTCATAAAACTATAAAAGCCAATAAAAGTTAGACATTTAGGGATATATATCTCATGGCAGGTAAGTACTTCTGTAAAAGTACAATTCGAATATGTTCGCCAATAGATTTAAGATATTTCTAATTAAAAGGAAAAGCAAAATTTTCGACTTTTTGCAAACTTTTTGATACAATTCCATCTCAGCGAAATGTAAACTGTTAATTTTTTTAAATTATTCATTTTTCAGAGTGAAGAGCTCAAAAATGCTTCTCAAACCCTAAGTTTCTTCTTAATATTGAAAAAGAGTTGAATTACGGTTACGGTAGAATTAGTTTCACACAAAACATTGTAGAAGTTGTGGATGCAAATGTCAGTAGCTGTCACTTTTTTATTGTAATCACTGCTTTCTTTTTACCAAAGATATACCATGAAATCCAGGTTTAAAGGATGTTTCTGTGTGTGTTTCTGTGTGTATAACAGTAAGGAGATGCTGACAGGACAGAGGCTCTGCCATTCAAAGTCCCACCAGGACTCTGTTCTCTCTGCCCTCAACCAGCAGAGGAAGGATGGCCAGCTGTGTGACGTCACCCTGGTCGCCGGCGAGCAGAAGTTCCATGCCCACAAGGCCGTCCTGGCAGCATGCAGCGACTACTTCAGGGTTGGTACATTTCATGTTCATTGCTTTCTTGGCAGCTTAACGCAGCAAACTATCTGTTACAAAACCCTCCAAAAGTAGTAATGCCCGGAACAAGAGAAGATCCTCCTCATCTGATAGGATATTCCACATTCCAGGGCCCCTAAAAATAACTCCCCAAGTTTGAAAAACATATTTTGGAGATTTTTTTTTTGCTATTTCTTTTTGCCAAAAAGTGTTAAAGAAAAATCTAAACATCTTATTGTAAAAAAAAAAAAATCAAACGGTCCTGTTTGCATGCAGAGACAGGAAAGCACGCATTAAAATATAAAGTTGTGCACAGCCAGACTGAGTCCACCTGGACTGAACCCTAGCATTTGTTGCTCTGGTTGGGCCTCAGAGGACCTTCAGGCAGACACAAGCTGTCAGATATCCAGAGAGGAGATTTCCCATTGCACATAGAGAAGTGCACCGATGAGATTTAATTTGGGGACTCTGAGAAGATTAGAAGGTAGATACTAATCCCTCTTCTAAATGAGAAGCAGATTAAATATGTCCAAGTTGCACAGGGATTGTGCCTCCCCTGTGTAACTGGTTATTTTTACATCTCTACACAGAAACTGATGGCAGGGGACTCATACTCTTCTCCTCCTTTTGTTCAGCTACTTCCTGTCACTTCTTCCCTCTGTTCTTCACATAGGCTTATAAATGTCTGCCTTTCAAGTTTCATCTTGGCAAAGCAAAGCTGCGTCTCCAGCTTCCAGATTATTAGATCAGCGTGCCACAGTAAGCAAGAAAAACTGTCTTTGCAGCAGCGCTCTCCTGTTTCGCTGTATTGGCTTAACAATGTTATCTTCAATTTGTCATCTGACTCCATTGCGGGGTTTAATTTTGTCCATTTGCTGAGGAGCTGACGGTGGCTCATGCAATAAATGGCTGCCCTGTCTGGCTTCTTTTTCCTCACACTCAGATTGAGAAACTTCAGCACTTGTAGCAGTGATTGTAACACATTATGTAGCCCAGCAGATAGGAGTGACTGTAATTAAATACCTGAACAGGCGTAACTGGGTGACTTGTCCTGAATATGTCGTCTCCATCTCTTTCATCCCTTTGTGGAGATGTTTGGACAGTTTTGGGAGACATAGCCAAGTCAGTCACATCAGCATCATTCTCCACCTTCAGCGGATACACCCATCCACAATTTAAATAGTCTACCAGGCCTTCAGTCAGGGCTGAACTCATGGGATAGTTTATGTAAAAAGCCTTTAACAGAGTGCATCTGTTAAATCAGGGTGCCATGCTGGCGCTGCTTTTTCAGAAGGTATAGTGTCCGCCACATTTATCGTCATTTGTGGTAAAGATATAACAAAAGCCCTAAAATAAAAATTCTTCTTTTTTGGTTGTTGCATAACCTCACACTGAGACCTAAAGGAAGCTAATGGTCATAATCTAGAACTTTTAGCACAAGATTAAAGACTTAATGTGAACTAAACAAAAAATCTGTGATTTTGGAAGGAAATTTCTAATAATACTGGAGTAAAAGGTGAGTTTAAAACGTGGCAGATTATAGAGAGATTATATTACAAAAAACCTGTAGCTAATACAACCATCTTCCCTTCAAATCAGTTAGGTTCTGTGTCAGTGAGTACCATTTGATGGTGACTTTGTCAACAAATGATGTCGCCATTAACATATTTGCACCCTTTTGCCTCTTTACCATTCACGGTTCCAGCACCGCACAGCTCCACTCCACTATACCTCGCTCTGCTCGGCACAAAATCTGTTGTGTTTTCATTGACGGCTTTCAGAGTCATGTGTTGTGCAAATTAAAATAAACAATCACCGTCTTCTATGTCGGCAAACAGTTTCTCATGCCACTGATGTACGGCTGACCACGCTCATGGCCAATCAGTGAACAGTAGTCCGTTCACGTCACGTTTCATTCCTGCTCAGCCCCAGTGGGACATGCTGACGAGCCGAGACCAAGAAAGCCAGCACTGGGTCGGGAAAGCCAGTAATGGAAACGGTCGTAAAACGGGCTGATTGGAGTAGAGCCGGCCAAAGTAGAGCTGATGTTATATGGTGATTATATTAAAAAACAAATATTTCATAATATGTATCCCCCCCCCACACACACTGATAAATGTGCTTACATTAAAATTTTAAATATTCTAAATTTCTCAATGTGAGATTATGGTACTGCAATTAAAGATTTAATTTTGAGTTTTTTGCACATCAGTCCTAGGGGTGCCACCAAATGTGGCCAATGCTTTATGCTTGAGTTATATTTGTCTTAAAGTAATCATTTAGACCTGTTAATTCAAACTCCTAAAAAACCCCTGACACATTCTTCATGTTTCACATTGCTGCCATACTGCTGTTGTTCTACATGATTTCGCAGGGTATTTTTATTTTTTTTAAGATTTTTATTTTTTTTTGCAGCAGTAGTGGCCTTTAATTTTCCAGTATTTTTTTTTTCAAAGTAGGCAGACAGGAAATGGGGGCAGAGAGAGAGAGGGGAAAGACATGCAGCAAATGTCACCGGGGCCGGGACTTGAACCTGGGATGGGCGCATCAAGGACTGAAGCCTCTGTATATGGGTCGCGCGCTCAAACCCTACACCACCAGCATCATGCCCATTTGAAAGAGCATTTTGTACAGTTAAAATAACCCCAATAAAATTTGGCAGCTGGCAACGAAATTAATATCCAGGAGGTTTATGAGGTAGGAGCAAACAGTCTGTGTACACTACTTCAGCTGGTGGCTAATTGGCTAAGTGTAGACTTGTGTAACCATTTAGATGTTAGTATAGTTCTGTTTTATCTATTTAGTAGAAGTTTTTTTGTCCCACTATCCATCACAGTGGCACAAAAAAATTAATAAATCCTCTTAATGTGTTGAAGAGACATCTCAGTCCACTCAATACAACACCTCGTGAATATGAACAAAGATGTAAGGTTATTTTTGTTAGACTTTATATATTTGAAATATATAAAGATATTTTGGATAAATCTTTTTGTTTATATTTGTTGCATGTTTTTTTGACACTGTTCAGTTTTTATTCAGCAAAAGTTGACCTTCAGTCCTTTCTTATATACAGCACTATGAAAAAAGGATTTTTTTACTTAAAGATTTTTTTCAGTTTTTGCTTTTTTGGTAAAAATTTCCAATCATCAAGCGTATTTAAATCTTAAATGTTTCAGATCATTTTTAATATCAAAGATAACCTGAATAAATACGAAAAGCATTTTTCAAATGATCATTTAATAATCCAGAACAACACCTAAAGCACTGCTGACCTCACTTATTTCACGTATTGGTGTTCATGATTCAAGAATGAGAAAGAGGCAGAAATAAAGTGGTATTCTTTTGAGAGTTCTGTGTTGAAACCAAAAAGAAAACAAAGGGTTGCCTCACATTTCCCATAAAACATCTTGATGATTCCCAAGACTTTTGGAAGATATTCTTTGGACTAATGACAGAAAGGACATTTTTTGTAAGGTGTGTGTCTTGTTACATCTGACATCTTATGCAGTAGGAGGATGATCCATAACAGACCAGCAAGTCTGCCTCTTATGGCTTTAAAAACAAAACAAATGTTTTGGAGTGATCTAGTCAAAGTCTCTATTTAAATCAAATTAAGATGCTGTGGCATGCTTGAAAACCTTTCAGTGTGGCTGAACTAAAACAATACACAAAACACTGATTTCCTGATGAAAAGCAAAACCAGAACATCTTTAAGGGGTTAATGCCCTTTCACTATATTTATACATGAATTATTTGCTCTCATGCTCTAACCTTAAAGCTTATCATGACCTTTACACCAAACCCTAACCTTAAACACAAACTACATTTATTGGTTATCAAATTATGCGTGGTGCCTCTGTGAAACAGAAGTGACATCATGCATGAACCAGGAAGGGTTTCGACTGTGGGGACTCAGAGTGGTGCTCAGACTTTGCAGCAACATATTACTGCATATGTTTGAAACTGATGGACATCAGCAGGGTCAAGTTGGGGGATGAGCTGACCTTGAGGCCCTGAGGGCACTTGAATTTACACAGGTCAGGTTTATAAATGCACCGGCTATACACATACTTTTATCATTTCAAATTTACATTAACAGAATCACCGTTAAATGTTAATTTATTCATTTTTGCTACTTATGTCTGAGCTAGGGACCACCTTTCATGCGTAGTGTAACTGTTTGTAAGTAGATCAATTACTAATAGCCTTTTTTCCTGTGGTTGCTTGTGAACAAAACATTAATCTTCACCCTGACTCTTCGAAGTTTATAATTATTTTGATGGGCAGATACAGAAGAGACAGAAGAACACCAACACTCACCAACACATTCTCATAATGATGTAATATTGCAGCTCACACATTATTAACCCTCCACATCAATGGACATCTTTTTATGGCTTTTTCAGGTTGGGCAGTCATTGTCTCTATTTAACCCAGAAATATATGTTAAAAATGGACTGTTTAGTCTTATTTGTCCAAATTTAGTCTAAACAAAGATGCTGGAAGTCAGGCTTCTTAACCCACCCAATCAAACATAACAAATGTCCAATGACATTTATATATCAAAAGGTTTTTACGTGTAGAACTTTTCATGTTGTTCAGGTGAAAGACACGTTGTCCTTTTTGTTCTGTATCGTGGTCAAATGGAAAAAAAAATACAAGAGGTTGCTGAATTTACATTTTTTGGGATCATTTTGATAAAATCTCTAAAGCATTGAATAACAAAATAATCTCAATTGTTTTCCATTAAAATGAGATTACATACCTTTTCTGGCTGCTCAGATGTTCATGGACGCTATGATTTTCTCACATATTTCTCACTGTGTAAACGTTTGGGCACAAGCATCATTATCCAAAACTAAATGCATCTCATCTCTGTATAATGAAGCTTTGAAAATACATGGGTTAAAAGCCCATTCACTGCCATCACTGTCTGATCTCAAAAACACATAATTTACTTAGCTTTGAGAATTTAATTAATCCTTTTTTTCTCAAACATTGTTTTTATGTTTACATAGTTTAGCCCCAGAAACTCTTTATAGGTACACCCAAAGACCTGCTAAAATAGAATAGCTAGAAGCATCATGAAATAATTACATTATAGTCGACTGTTTTAGTCGAGGGCTGTTGACTTTGGAGCACATTACGAACTAAACTCGAACAGGTTTCTGAAATAATCCTGTTTACAACAAGGTTGAAGATCCGGCGTCCCCCAGAATATTTTTACAGGGGCTGGGGTGGTGGGGGGTGTGGTATTCTCGGGGGTGGTGCACCAAAATCAAAACCAATGACTGATTGTAAAAGTGGTGTGATGTTGTATTATTGCTGAATAATGGGAATTTATTATAGACCATTTTTTTTTGTTTTGTTTTGACAAATTTATGTTTCAGACTGACTAGAAATGAGCATTTAAAGTTTCACAGCCTACATGTATTTTCAATAGTTTTATTCTTTAAACAGGATTTTTTTTTCTTTTTACAAAATGAAAAACGTTACAAAATGAGGCAAAATGTATAACCTAAAAATAATAATCTTTATGTAAACTATTTACTAAACACTGGGTTACCATGACAAATTTCAATCACTCTGTTAAAATGAATTCAAAAGTATCTATTGCAGATTTTTAAACGCACAGCTACATGAACAACAGTGCAATAACAGTTGGTTAAAAGAAAAGACAGGTGCTTTCAGTGACGCGTGGACCACTCAGCTTCAGTCGTTTAACCCACAATTTACCATATCTGGGGTTGGGGGGGCACTGCCCATTAATACACTGTGTCTTGATGCAGGTCACATTTATGGAACATGTTTGTTTTTATGTTTATTCTGATTTTTAGCTCTTGTCCCTAGTTGGGTTATTACATAATTAAATCAGGTAGAAATCCAAGCTAAAACTGCATAATGCTATATACTAAAATAATATACATTTTTAGTACAATGCATTTCAAGAAATAAACAGATTTACACTCACAGATCAAAAAAACGAAATTAAAAAAAATAAAGAATAAACATATAAAAACAAACATGTGGCCCTCCATGTATGGGATCTATGTCTAATTGTTTCATCCCTGTAACAATAAAATTCTATGATTATTATTATTATTACAGGTTAAAACGCATGGAGAGCACACTCACCAGTTATTTTCACCTCTCACTGTCCATCATGACAACATCCACTGTCACCAGAAGATCAGAGCTTTTTTATGTGTCATCTTTCACCTCAGAAAAGGTTTTAGAGGACAGAGGGCTTAGACAGAGCTCCCACTGGCAACTGACCTGTATACCTGTATTGTCACAGGAGCAACTTTTATTGTTAATGCTACGGATGATACTATGATTGTGGGATGTCAAAGTCAAAATATTGGTCAATACTGGCTGTGAGTGCTATGGTTATGATTAGTTGTGTTATGCTAGGTTAGTTCTGTTTGAACATTTGTCAACTTAGTGTTACACTGGCAGTTCCATCAACATGTAGTAGAGTTGAAATTTCAATGCACATCTGTAGAAATTTGCAATCCTTTTTGACTTTACAGTTCAGAGAGTTTTAAAGTGCAAACATATTGAAATGAAAAAGCACAGTTTGCAAAAATATCTGTAATAGTGTGTGTGCGTCCTTTTAGGGATTTTATAACCCCAATTCCAATGAAGTTGAGACGTGTAAAACGTAAATAAAAACAGAATACAATGATTTGCAAATCCTGTTCAACCTATATGCAAGTGAATAGGCAAGATATTTATTGTTCAAACTGATAAACTTTATTGTTTTTTTGCAAACTCATTTTGTATTAAATGCTTGCAACATGTTCTAAAGAAGCTTAGACGGGCAACAAAAGACTGGAAGAGTTGAGGAATGCTCAAAAAGCACATGTTTGGAACATTTGACAGGTGAACAGGTTAACTGGAAACAGGTGAGGGTCATGCTTGCGTATAAAAGAAGGATCCCTGAAAGGCTCAGTTGTTTGAAAGCAGGGTTGGGGGGATGTTCAACTTTTTGTGACTGTGTGAACAAATAGTCCAACAGTTTACGAACAACATTTCTCAACATAAAAATTGCAAGGAATGTAGGAATTTCATCAGCTACAGTTCATAATATCATCAAAAGAGAAATCTCTGCAGGCAAGCAGCAAGGCTGAAAACCAACAGTTAATGCCCGTGACCTTCGACCCCTCAGAAGACACTGCATTAAAAACTGAATATTACCACGTGGGCTCAGGAACCCTTCAGAAAACGATTGTCAGTTAACACAACTGACAATAGAAAGCCATATATTAAAACACCCAGAAACACCACCGGCTTCTCTGGGCCCGAGCTCATCTGAGATGGAGTGACGCAAACTGGAAAAGTCTGCTTTGATCTGACGAGTCCAGACTTCAGATTGTTTTTGGAAATCATGGATGTCTTTTCCTCCTGACCAAAGAGGAAAAGGACTATCTGGATTGTTATCAGTGCAAAATTAAAATTGAGCATCTGTGATGGTATGGGGGTGTGTTCGTGCCCATGGCATCATGGGTAATGTGCACATCTGTAAAGGCACCATTAATGCTGAAAGAACCATACAGGTTTTAGAGCAACATCTGCTGCCATCCAAGGAACGTCTGCTTCAGGGATGTCCTGCTTATTTCAGCAAAACAACGCCAGGCAACATCCTGTGGCACAACAGCATTGTAAAAGAGTTCTGGTACTAGAGTGTCCTCCCTGCAGTCTAGACCTGTCTCCCATAGACAATGTGTGGCTCATTATGATGTGCAAAATACCACAAGGGAGACCCCAGACTGTTGAGCAACTGAAGCTGTTCATCAAGCAAGAATGGGAAAGAATTCCACCTACAAAGCCTCAACAATTAGTGTCTTTAGTTCCCAAACGCTTATTAAGTGTTGTTAAAAGGAAAGTTGTAACGCAGTGGTAAACATGCCCCTGTCCCAGCTTTGTTGGAACATGTTGCAAGCATCAAATTCAAGATAAGTGAATATTTGCAAAAAAAAAAAACATTTATCAGTTTGAACATTAAATATCTTGTCCTCCACCATTTTTGACAAACTTACTTGTAAAAATAGCTTCAGCCCACTAGAAATGACCCAATATATCTCCCCTGCAGGGGAACAACCTCACTGAAAGCTAATATTTCACTGTAAGTCTTGCATTATCACAGCAAGCAGACACACATACATTTTGCCAGCAGGTCAGTCTATCCGCAGAGCTGCTCCACTGCAGTTCTGTGTGAAAGGCCCACAGTGGGTGTGGCTCTGTGGCACACTGTGACACCGAAATGGGTCTGTATCCCCAAATCAGAGGAGCCATCCGTCACCATCAGGGGCTACCTCAAATTCTCTGCCAAGGACAGGCGCGGTGACTTTGCAGGCGATCAGCTCTGCCAGCAGTGTCCAAGCAACCTTTTACTTGTGTGCTTCTATCTGGTCTTTTGTGTTTTTCACTCTTGCACACACTGACCACAGATCAGCCACCGTCACACCCCAGGTTAAGCCACCGGCCCTCCTGTGCTTAGTGGACCGGGAGATTTTTAATTAGCACAATGGGGGAATCAAACAGGGCATGCTGCACAAGCGTTGGCTAAACCTCACAAGGTCTAGCTCATCTCTTACAATACAGAATGACCATTTATAAGGGATAGGAGCGTGTCTACATGTCTGTCCGGTTTGAGTTCATGTGTGTTATGAATCAGGGGAAATTAGATGATTTATTGCTGTTTTTGTGGCAGAAGAGTGTGTAAGGATAACCGAGCAGCATGTGGGGCTTTGGAAGCTTTCAGAGCTGTTAGAGTTGGGGGATTATGATGCACACAGCTAATGTGATTAAAAAGATAGTTAAAAATTGCTAGTTAGCAAGATTGTTTTCCTGATGTGATAAAACTGTAGAAAAAGAAAATGTCAATGGTAGGAAAAATTGATGGCTATGCTGCCGGATTGAACCCCAGAAGGAAAACATAAATTACAAATTAGTTTGATTTTCCTCTCCATGCTGCCATTCTCTGCTGGTTGGCACTAATCAATGGATCTGCCTCCTCCTCGTGGTGTGACATCAGTCAATAGCTTTGATTAGCGAGCAGCTAGCTGGACTCACGCTCAGCAGTGCCAGATCCTGTGTTTGCTGCTTTCATTTCACATGGAGCCCAGCGTGCGCTCATGTGACTGCGTATCTGTGTGGCAGTACAGGAGGATGACAGAGACATGTAAAAGAAAGTACTGATTGGGCTGTTTGTTTGTGCTGATCTCGAGGCCCCAGGCTGGCAAATTGATGCTTGATATATTTTAAATGTAGTGTCTGTCAAGCCTAAACTGTCTATTTATGAAAGCTGCATGAAACACAAAATAAATTTATTTATTTGTAAATGCTGCAAATCTCCAAATACATATAAGAATTCACATGAAACCAAAGGAGCATTAAAGTTTATGAACTGTACCATCGAGGGCTAGGATTGCTGGCTAATGCAGAGTCATGTTTTATGTATCATGACTGAAAATGTCTGATCCGTGATGTAGTTCCATCTTGGCTTTGTCTCATCAGGCCATGTTCAGTCTGTGTATGGTGGAGAGCGAGGCAGACGAAGTAACCCTGCAAGGAGTGACCAGCGTTGGACTGAAGCACGCTTTAGAGTTTGCCTACACGGGACAGGTGAGCTGCTACAAGTAAACTACTCTGCACTGCATCTAGAGCTGTAGTTTTCTATGGAGTATCATACATAGAGACAATGCTGTACATGCCCCCTCTGAGAGTAAACCATTAAAAAATAAAAGCATTTTGATCTTTCTTTTTCATTAACAAGTTGTTTGAAACTTGTGACAATGTACTGTATGTGGTATCCTAGTAATTATGCCAAATGATGTGTTGACCTTTTTTCAGCAACTATCATTCTGAATTTAACTTAAAAATGTTCTTCCGAGCTAAGAGCAGCTTCTTGGCTGCTTAACTGGACCTGGTTGCACTAGAACGTAGAACCTCAGCTCCTCAGCAGGCAGTTCACTTATCTAATCATATATATACAGTATATACTGTATATATATATATATATATATATATATATATATATTATATATATATTCTTCATTGGATTAAAGTCCAGACTTTGACCAGACCACTTTAATTTTTGAGCCAAAAGTAAAGACCTTTTGGAGTTTCTGTTAGGGAGCAGAATTCATGGTTCCATCAGCTGCAGCAAGTTGTCCAGGTCCTGAAAAGCAAAGCAGATCCAAACCGTCATACTGTTACCATCCTGTTTGACTCTCGGTATGTTGTTCTTTTCTGAAAAGCTGTGTTAGTTTTACTGCAGATGTAATGGAATGCAAACAAGATCTTCTTTTGTCTCATTAGTTCAAATAATATTTCTCAGTAGTCTTTGGGATCATCAGGATAATTTTTTTAAGTCTTTTTTCGACTCTAGTGGCCTTTATTTTTTTTCAAAGGGTTTTTGATAGTAATCAGACATGAAATGGTTTGGAAAGAGTGGGGTAAGGGGAGAACAGAGAGCATCAACGGGACGGGATTCAATCCCACGACAGCCTGCGTTGAGGACTGAGGCCTCCATACATGGGTTGCGCACTTAACCCCCTACGCTACCAACGCCGTGCTCAGGATTTTTTAAGAAAATCGGAGACAGGCTTTTGTGTTGTATTTGATCAGCGCAGGTTTCACCTTGGAACTCTCCCAATTCAATTTTTGCCCACTCTATTGCTTATTGTTGACTCATCAACGCTTAACTGAACTTAACTGGAGTAAGTGATGTCTGCAGTGTTTAAACACTGTGTTGTTCTTGGTTCTTTAGTGACCTCCTGGATGAGTCGTCGATGTATTCCCAGTAATTCTGGTTCAGCTGTCCGCTCCTGGGAAGGTTTGGCACTGTTCCATGTTTTCTCCAGTTGTGGATTGTGGCTCTCACTCTGGTTCGCTGGATTCCCAAACCCTTTGTTTCTCATCTGTTTTTGAATTTCTATCAATCAGGGCATGATGTGTTGCTTTTTGGCATTTTGTTTAGCCTACTTCATGCTGTGAGACAGGTTCTATTCCAGGGATTTCTTGACAAGGCAGTAATCAGGCCTGGGTGTGGCTAGTAAAACTGAACCAAAAAACTCATTATTATTCAGAGTTAACTGATGATTTAACAACTGACAACAGGATCCTGTAATAACTCAGGTTTTCTGAGTCTGAAATTAAATGTGGTTTGAAGAAAATGTGACAAAAAACAAAAACAGAGGAAATCTCTAGGGGGTCAACACTGTTTCATAGTTAGTTCATCAGTTGACTAAATCAGCGCTCTATCATAAAGTGGTTCACACACAGCTCATGGGTTTGGGTTTTACATATTGAATAGATAGAGATATATATCATGAATTTAAATCTGAGATGCATTTACTTAAATCTCTGACTGAATAAAGACCATATTATTGTGTATTAAAGTCTGGTATGTGCTCCTGGAACTCAAACAGGGTTGTACTACATTTTTACCATAAGCGGACGAAGCCATACACTCGGGAAAGAAATTAGGATTTAAAATTTGTAGTTGTTGACCAGCGCCACACATGTCACATCAATAATTCAAAACACGGGTTTTGCAGATTATCATTTTAATCTCAGCACCATAAGCTCCTAGAGGAGGATTTATAAGCCATGCAAAATTGTAGGTCTGTCCATCCTTCGTAAGCGGCAGCCAAAACAGAGAACACTTGTTGGACACAAAGAAGAGATGCATATAAATGTACATTTCGGAAAGAATACAACATTAGATTTTCATGGTGAATCTTCAAAACCATTTTTATGAGAAACATTACTACCTGTCATTTCTTTCTCTTCCCTTTAGCTGGTACTGTTGTCATTGTTTTTCTTGACCCTCTCTTTGTGACTGTGACTGGGGCTTCAGCAACCAGCACTGTGGCATATTTTGTATCCTGAAAAGGCGTGAACTTGTTAAATACTCCTAATTTTATTTCCACACAAAAATGAGCAATGAGTGGGCCAGTAAGTAGGTCATCTGCAGGCTTGCAAGCCGCCCCGTTTTGGTTGGCTCTGCTCCTATCTGCGTAAAGTAGATGATGGTAGATGAGACGAGGGCAACATATCCTCACGCTGTAAATAATGACCTACTAAAAATCCTTAAGCTACAACTCATAGACCAGCAGAGTGAGTGCACAGACGAGCCGTCACAGGATGCCGACATTTTAAATTGTCTCAGAAATCCTTACTAGGTAGGAAATACAGTATATTCTGCCCTTATTTTATGTTCTTCTCCAGGTGAAAGTTCACAACTAGTGAGTACAATGCATGTCAGATTCCACAAGAGCTCCACAGACTCCCACACTAAAGTAGGCGCAATGTTACAAAACAGACTTCTGCTGTGTGAGGCTGAAGTGCTCTAACCATAATGGACCACTGGAGTGAGGAGCGTGACTGCAGGATATGAAGAAAATTCACTTACAGTCACTGGACTCATTATCCCAGATCGCCATCATTGCAGCCCCCTGACAGGACACTGATTGAATCAAAGACATTTTAGGATTTTATGTTTCTTACAGGGGCAGTAGTACAGTTGGTAGCACTGTTGCCTTGCAGCAAGAAGGTCCCGGGTTTGAATCTGGGCCTAGTCATTCTTCAGGTCATGTCTTTGCTCATGTCTCTTCACAGCTGCCATATATTACTTCTGTTTAGGCCCACCTAGTCCTTGGTTGACTAATCACCTTCCAAGTTTTTATAGATCCTTCCTTTTCCAAGCCAGGCCATGTTTCTGTTGTCCAGCCTACTTTTCTCCCATACTTCCTGAGTTTTTCCCCTATGTGTTTTAGTTTTTGTAAGTTTTCCGTTTTTTTTTTTTTTGCTTTAACTTTGCTTGCCTTGCTGCATTATGGTCCTCACTACAAACAGCATGATGGGATTTAGCTTCATTCATCTTCCCATCATGATGCTGCCAGCGCCATCTGTGGTGATGGTGTGTTCAGTGTTGTAAGGTGTTTTCTGTCTCACAGATTTTTTTGCATTTAGGTTAAAAGTACACTTCTGGTTTCATCTGACCAGAGCTCTTTCTTCCAATGTTTGCTGTGTCCCCTACATGTGACAAACCCCAAACAGGACTTATCATGGCTTTCTTCTTTTCACTCTTCAATAAAGGCCAGGTTTGTGGCGTGCAACTAATAGTTGTCCTGTCGACATTCTCCAACCAGCTAGGCATCACTGCTGCTTTCTCCTGAAAGGAAGCATTTAGTGTCATGTTTCTGATGAATAGCCTACCTGAGTCTCAAGCTGGGCTTCCTAAATCAGGAGTTTTCAGAAGGATTTTGATTGTGACTGGTGGTTAGAGCATTTCCGTTCTGTCTCTGAATCAGTGCATAGACCGCCGTACGTGAAGCATATAACCTTCCATTATTGCCTTCTTGTCTGAATATGTTAAGCTTATGAAGCTCATAGATGGTGTGTGTGGTTAACTGGCCTGCAGCCCAGGCCTGCCAGGAAGCCAAGCTGTGATGAATGGAAATGTGCAGATGCAGCTAATTGCAGGCAGAGGGAAATAATACAGTTATGAGAAAAGCTGTGTGGGATTTCTTTCCCCCTCTAGGTATCAATATATCCACAGAAAATATCTTACCACTTCAACTAAGTCTTTTATTAAATTTGTGTGGTTTAAGTAAACATTAAAATGGTTAATTAACGTGTTTATTTGTGCTATATCAAGCAAAACCTCATCAGTTAAAACCCAGTTGAAACTATTTTACACATCACTGACAATAACTGGACAAAATGCACTGGAGGAAGGCAAAACATTTGTTCTTGTCTGCTTTAGAATGAATAAATGATGAGCAGGATTCAGGACAAACATGATAGCCATGAGCGCTGCTAAATAATGCTTAGCTACTGTCTCAGCAACATTAAAAAACAACCGAGACAAAACGATGAAGTCATTTTTCTCACTTTCACCTCTGATGTAGTCACAGTTATGGTGCTATGTAGGGTGGCGATGCTGAATGGATTATTAAAGATTTCTTCCTGCTGTAGGAAAATCATTCGGAGTAAAATCATTCGGAGTAGATTTGTCCACTGTGTGACAGGTGACATGTTTAGCTACTGGGTTATTATTCTAACTGTTGTTGGATCTGGGTCTGCTCTTAGCATCTTATGAGAATGAATCAGTTCATTCAACTCAAACAGGAAGCCAAGTCAGTATTAGTTTAGTGTTCAGTTAAGAATTATTTTTTATCATGACTTGACATTATGAATAAATAATAAAATTGTTTAAAAATAACCAACAACAACAAAAGCTGCTACAAGGTTTTACACTGAAAACAATTTCAGGCTCAGCTGCAGTAAACCTGAAAAGCTAATGACCTTTCTATTTTGTTTGGGCCAGATTCTGCTGGAGCCGGCTATCATCCAGGATGTCCTGTCTGCAGGCAGTCACCTTCAGCTGCTGGAGCTCCTCAGCCTCTGCTCAAGCTACCTCATCCAGGTACACACACAGACACACACACACACACACCCCTCATTAGGATTTTCATTTACTGACCCCAGCGCTGAACCTAGCCTCGCATATTAATAGCTCATGCATAACTGCACCCTCAACTTGAGCTCAGTTCACTTTTTTTGTCCTAAACCGTTAACATGGAGCCCACAAATGACACCCTTCCTGATGAGGGCTGGGAATTGGTGCCATGAGGACTACTAATCCTGAATAAATCCTTGTGGTGGCAATGACAAGAACCCAATACGTCATGTGCAACTCTCTTCGAGCCTGGACTGTAAACATTACAGTACAATTTAAATTGCAGATTCACTCGGTTCCTATTTGAATATTAAATGCTAAATTTATCCAGTCTGTTTTATTTTTTTGTTTGCAGTAATTAGGTATTACAAAAACTACAAAAAGTTACAAATTACAAAAAGCCTGTTAATAAAACGTTTACTTGCATTTTCTGTTTATTACAAGTTTTGCACCTTTATGGCTTTGTTATCCTAAGTGTCATATTTAGTGAAGACTAATAAAAATACCCTTTTCATATAGAACTGTCCTGCTATTTCATTAATTATATTTCTGGTTATATTAATTTTGTCTTTACTTTTTTCAAAATCAGAAGTTTACACCAAGATTCTTATTCATTTAAAATTTTTTGGAAGGCCTGGATGATGTCCTGGTTTTTTACGGTTCTGAAGTAATTGGTGCGTATATTTATGGGGACAGCTTGAACACACTGCATCCTTGTGTGACATCATGGAAAATTCCAGCTATTGGGAAGTCTGGTTTTTGCTTGGGTACAATTATAACCAAATACTGTATAGACACCATGGGTCATCCCACCATCATACTGTTCAAGGAGGAACTGGGTTCTGTGTCCTTGAGATCAACATATGTATGTGTTTCAGGACAAATTAACACAGTAAATATGTTGGTTGAAGATGCCATTATCCATAGTGAAACACTGTGAAACACTGTGAAAGAAGCCATTACTCCAAAAATAAAATATAAAGACCTATTAGCAAATCCACACAGGGGATAAGATCCTAATTTAGAAGACATGTCCCATGGCCCTATGAAACTAACACTTTAACAGTGTTAAATGTTTGGGTCCTAATGACCACCGTTACCTTTGGAGGAAATGGTAAATGGACAGAATTTATATAGCAACTTTTTAGTCATGCTGACCACTCAAACTGCTGCATTACACTAGAGTCTCATTCCTCCAATCACATGCACATTCATATACGGATTCGCAGATCGTTAGGCAACTTCGGGTTACATGGGATTACATTGAGGTGGCGAGAGCAATCAAACCCTCAACTTTCAGATTGGATGGACAACGACCTTATTGATACTAATACAATTGTTACAAAGTCGCTTAATGACAACAGACCCTCACAAAGCCCTGGTCTCATTCCAATCGAGAATTTGAGCCTAGAAACCTGACTCAGTTCTGACCTGAGGGTTGGGCCAAAATTCCAGCAAACTTCTGTGAGAAAATTGTGGAAGGATCCCCAAAATGTTTCACACAAGTCATAATGTTTAAAAGGTAATTCTACCAAATACTAAGAACATGTGTGTAAACGTCTTCTGGAATTTAGCAAATAGGAAACAATTTGGTAATCCTGCATGTTAATGCTACTGTGTTTCCAAGTATACACATTGCATTTATCTTATTAACTAAATGCAAGTATTTAATTGGGACTTCATATCAGCAAATTTCTAATCTTAATTGCATTGGATCGGTATCTGGAACAAAATGAATCCTGATTGGGACATCCCCACATTTTCAACAAAAGGTCTGAGTCTTGATGTTCTCAGGAAATTGGGGATCAAATGCACATGTCATAACAAAAGCCAGTTCACTGACCTTTTAGTTTGTGGCCAATCACTGTTACAGAGGTTCATGTACAGAGCAAATGCCATTTTATTCACAGTTTTACATTATATTGTAATATACACTGTAAAATATTTCTGCTCTGCATAAATAATCACCAATGTTTTTTTTCATCTTGACAGTTGTGCTGCCTTCCTTCAAATACAATCCAAAAATCTTTAACGGGTTTATGTTTTTTATTTTGTATTTTTTGTGTAGTTATGACAAGATATTAAACGTAGCTCTATAGCGCCATCTGGTGGTTGTAAACCCGCATGACAGACAAAGCATGAATGGCAACTTAAAGCTTATATTAACTACATGCGGAGTTGAAATAAAATAGTTGCTTGAAACGTTTTAAATTGTAAATTAAATAAATTATCAGTGAAGGTATTGATTTTATCTGAAGAACAAATCTCTCACATTTATTACAACCTTCCTAAATATTACTTTTATTGAAGTAGTTCAACAATGCAACTTGTTCTTTGGTAATTTAACTAAAATAAAGATATTCCACAGGTGCTACAACCCCTGATAAGAATAATATGAAATCCCTACTCTGAAATGATGTTCAGTAGGAACAACAATAAATAAATTGGTTAATTAAAAATAAAATCACAGATGTGACATAGAACAATTTAATTAAACATCCAATCATTTTGTGTTTGTAAATCATACCTCAAAAAGATTAGTGACATTGTTCTAAATACTGATCCATCTTTTTTCAGATCAAGTTGAGGATACATCTGTGAAATACCCTGTAATTTGCATTTATGAAATAAGAAACCTGCAAAAGTCTGGTAATGCAAAGAGTCTGAAGTTAAAATAGTTTGCTTACAGATGATTATATGTAAATTGATTACATACAATGTATTAAAATGGAATTCAGGTCCAGTAAAGCCAGACACAAACCAGCACTAACACCTAAACAGAGAAAACTAAGGTTTCTATGGGCTTAACTGAACCAGTCTTGGTCCATGATTGATTGGATGTATGTGAAATTAACCGATTGATCCTGCATCTGTGTTGGGCAAGGAGATGATGTTGGAATATTTGTTTGGTACCATCCCAATAAAACAGAAAAATTACTAACTGAAGACAACAAGCAAATTTCCACAGTCTGATGAAGTAGGCAGTCCGTCAAGTAAAGGAACGGGCCAGATGGCCCTTCTACAATAAATACACAGGATTTCAATACAGATTGAAATTTTAGCGGCTTTCCTCGTTCAATCAATTCAAAAAGATGAAGTCAGATGCTAAGTCATTTTTCTGGAGGATTATCACTGCTGTCCTAAAGCAAAAGTGAACTAGACTGCTGCAAAGCGCCCCTCCCCAGTTCAGCAGGGGGCCCTCAAGACATCTTACATCTGAAAAAAATTTGAATATTGAAAAGTGCATTCTTTTTTGCCAGTCATCTCAGAAAGTGAAACTCATGTATTATATAGAATCATTAGACATAGAGTGATGTATTCCAAGCCTTTATTTCTTGTAATTGAGATGATCATGGCTCACAGGTAAAGAAAACCCCAAATTCAGGGCCTCTGAAAATTTGAAAACTGTGAAAAAGTTCAGTATTGGATGCTCATGTTGTCACACCCTTATCAGCTAATTAACTCAAAACACCTGCAAAGGTTTCCTGAGCCTTTAAATTGTCTCTCACTCTGAGTCATAGGCTACACAGTCATTGGGAAGACTGCTGACTGGACAGATGTCCGGAAGACAGTCATTGACACCCTTCACAGGAGAGGAAGCCACAAAAGGTTACTGCTGAAGAAGCTGGTTGTTGAAAGAGTTCTGTATCCAAGTATGTTAACAGAAAATTGAGTGGAAGGAAGAAGTTTGGTAGAAAAAGGTGCACCAGCAACAGGGAGAACTGCAGCCTTGAGAGGATTGTCAAGTGAAATCCATTCAAGGATTTGGGAGAGCTTCACAAAGAGTGAACTGAGGCTGAAGTCAGTGCATCAAGAGCCACCACACACAGACAAACATGAAACATGTGCTACAAATGTCACATTTCCCGTGTCAAGCCACTCCTGAACCAGAGAAAACATCAGAAGCATCTTACCTGGGCTAAGGAGAAAAGGAACTGGACTGTTGCTTAACGGTCCAGAGTCTTGTATTCAGATGAAAGTAAATTCTGCATTTAATTTGGAAATGAAGGTCACAGAGTCTAAAGGAAGAGTGAAGTTTCCACAGTCAGTGATGTCATGTCATCTGCTGGTGTTGGTCCACTGTGTTTTCTGAAGTCAGCAGTCATTGTAGGCTCCTACCAGGAGATTCTAGAGCACTTCATGCTTCCCTTTGCTGACCAGCTGTATGGAGATGCTGATATTATTTTCCACCAAGACTTGTGGACAGGTACCTGCCCACACTGCCAAAACTACCAAAAGCTGGTTAGATGACCATGGTGTTCCTGTTTTTGATTGGCCAGCAAATTCCCCTGACCTGAACCCCATAGAAATAGGGCTGTTGTCAAGAAGAAGATGAGAGACACCAGACCCAACAAGGCAGATGACCTGAAGGCAGCTATCAAAGCAATCTGGGCTTCCATTACACCTACACAGTGCCATAGGCTGATCACCTCTATGTCACGCATTGATGCAGTAATTCATGGAAGAGGAGGTTCAAACTAGTATTGAGTGCCTAGAAATGGGCATACTTTTCAGAAGTCTGACATTTGTGCCTAAAACATCCTTTTTTGATTGGTCTAATCAAAAATTTATTGGCCTTCCGTTTCATCTGGGACCGGGTCACGGGGGCAGCAGACTCAGTAGAGACACCCAGACGTCCCTCTCCTCAGATACCTCCTCCAGCTCCTCCGGGAGCCTAGGGCTTTCCCAGGCCAGCCGAGAGACATAGTCCCTCCAGCGTGTCCTGGGCCGTCCACTGGGTCTCCTCCCGGTGGGACATGCCTGGAACACCTCCCGAGGAAGGCTTCCAGGAGGATGCCCGAGCCACTTCAACTGGCTCCTCTCGATGTGGAAGAGCAGTGGCTCTACTCCAAGCTCGTCCTGGATGGCTGAGCTCCTCACCCTATCTCTAAGGGAGTGCCCGGCCACCCTACGGAGGAAGCTCATTTTAGCCGCTTGTTCTTTCGGTCATGACCCAAAGTTCATGGCCATAGGTGTGGATAGAAACGTAGACCGACCGGTAAATTGAGAGCTTCGTTTTGGCTCAGCTCTCTTTTCACCTCAACAGACCGGCTCAGCGTCCCCATTACTGCGGCAGCTGCACCGATCCGTCTGTTGATCTCCTGCTCCATTCTTCCCTCACTCGTAAACAGGACCCCAAGATACTTGAACTCCTCCACTTGAGGCAGGAAGTCCCCTCCAACCTGAAGAGGACAAGCCACCCTTTTCCGGTCTCGTACTTGAGGAGCTGATCTTCATCCCAGCTGCTTCACACTCAGCTGTGAACCACCCCAGTATTGCTGGTCTAATGTGATATTCTAATTTTCCGAAACACCGAATTTTGGGTTTTCTTTACCTGTAAGCCATAATCAACAAAATTACAAGTAAAAAAGCTTGAAATACTTTACTCTATGTGGAATTAATCTGTGTAAAATAACAGTTTCACTCTGAAATGACTGGCAAAAAATATTGCACTTTTACACAATATTCTAATTTTTTGAGATGTACCTGTATAGATATGAACACTTTAAATGTGTTATAGCATTTGTCAGTAATGAAGTTACTTTAAGGTTTATAAATAGCAAATGTAAAATCTTTGTACATTCAAAATGTAAATTTACTTTATAATATAATTATTATTTTGTTCTAAATGTTCACAGTTTTTAGTAATAATTTAAAGCTACAAGCCAGATTTTTCTGTTAAATGGACCAATTTTACTTTACATATGGTTTGCCACCTACAGAATAATATGTCATTGTCAGTTTTTATGTATATTCTGCTACTTTTTGGTAAAACATGATTTATTCAATTTAGAGCTCCATGCACACATGCCAGTGGTGACATCACAAAGGGCATGAGGAAGCTGATCACAGTTTACTTTTAGTACAAGCACTTGTATATTCCTCTTCGTTATTTGCACGTTTTTAAAGCAAATTCCACCTTTAGTTATAGTAACTTCTTTGCTGTGCATAGTGTGATTAAAGTTCCATTCTTGTGCATCTTCAAATATAATTGACCAAAATTAACACAGAGGAGAATAGGGACTTTCCTTCTTCACTGCACTTTAGAAAAACTTTCCATTTTTGGAGATCCTACTGTGAAAAATCCACATTTTATAGCTGTGTTATTATTTGTTAGAGAAAGAAAATAAACCACAGGATAGGAAGCTGCATGTCTGCTGCTTGTGTCTCTGCTGGGGTCACATTTCATGCACAGTCCAACTGCCAGCTAAACAATGAATAAATGACAACCAGCCCCACTTTTCCAACACCACACTGAATTATTGTACTTCTGTACTTCAGGCCAAATTAGTAGGCTAGAGAAATACCCTTGTCTTCACAGCTTATTTACTAGTGTTCATGAAATAAATTATATGAACTGTAATTGGGTCTTAAATCAAATTCTGCTTAGGGCTCCATTCAATCTTGAGCCAGCTTTGGCAAACAGCTTCAAACTCTAACAAAGGCAGTTAACCTCTGTGACATGGCCAGCAAATCTCAGTCCAGCTGGAAATGTTTGGTCAAATTCTAATCTGGAAAAAAAAAAGTTCATTTATAGTCTGGTTTCAATAGGAAAACTCTTGTTGGTAGATTTAGTACTTTTGTATCATATATGTACCTTTTATTTCTGCAAGTAAAAAAAAAAGTCTGAACCTTCATGACTAAAGGTTCCATACATTTTGACAGGAGTTTCAATTCAATTCAATTCAATTCAATTCAATTCAATTCAATTCAATTCAATTCAGTTTTATTTACATAGCGCCAATTCACAACACTTGTTGTCTCAAGGCACTTCACAACAGCCAGGTACATACATTCCAATTACAGTGCAGTCAGATTCTGTTATTTATTCAAATTGGATAAAAAGTTTTTCTGTCTAAGGAAACCCAGCAGATTGCATCCAGTCAGTGACTTGCAGCATTCACTCCTCCTGGATGAGCATGTAGAAACAGTGGACAGTCACTGGCGTTGACTTTGCAGCAATCCCTCATACTGAGCATGCATGTAGCGACAGTGGAGAGGAAAAACTCCCTTTTAACAGGAAGAAACCTCCAGCAGAACCATGCTCAGTGTGAGCGGCCATCTGCCACGACCGACTGGGGGTTAGAGAGAACAGAGCAGAGACACAAAGAGAACAAAGAAGCACTGATCCAGGAGTACTTTCTATGGGAAGGAAAAGTAAATGTTAATGGATGTAGCTCCTTTAGTCGTTTCACCTAGAAAGAAAGAACAGATAAACTCTGAGCCAGTTTTCAATGTTAGAGTCTGAAGAGAGCACATAGAGTTAGTTACAGTAAAAGCTCAGCCAGTAGCTATGTCTAGGAGAGAGAAAGGGCTAAACACTGAAAGACAGGGCCATGTGGATCATCTGTAGAAGGTGAGCATTAAGTTGTTGCCAGCAGAAGCTTGGACGATGCCCCTCTCCAGAAAGGTGTTACAGGTAGACACAGAGTCAGGCCAGGTGTAGCTTCTAGGAAGAGAAAAGAGAGAGAACATAAAGTTAAAAGCTGAAATAACAGCAAATAATGCAAAAGTGGAGAGTAGTGTGAGAATGTAGCGAAGCGGGTGAAAGTGGTCATTATCTCCTCCAGCAGCCTAAGCCTATAGCAGCATAACTACACAGATAGTTTCAGTTCAGATTATTTAGTTAAACGGCGCTTATTTTCAACAATGTCGTCTCAAGGCACCCCACAAGGGTCCCACTGATGGTTATTGTTATACTAAAAACCACAAGGATTGGGATACCTCTCTCTTTCAGACTGATTACAACCATTGGAAAAGAGAAGGGGTCATACAGGTAGGAGAAATGGAGGGTGTGTTTGCACCTCAACCATAACTGAGCCGGTTTAGGCTAAACCTGACTCCCCCTTACTCCATCCAACAGGCAGGGAGGAAGGCTCCCTGATAAACTAAGCCACTCTAACTATAAGCTTTATCAAAAAGGAAAGTTTTAAGCCTAGTCTTAAAAGTAGACAGGGTGTCTGCCTCATGGACCAAAACTGGGAGCTGGTTCCACAGGAGAGGAGCTTGATGACTAAAGGATCTGCCTCCCATTCTACTTCTAGAGACTCTAGGAACCACCAGTAAACCTGCAGTCTGAGAATGAAGTGCTCTGTTAGGAACGTATGGAACAATCAGATCTCTGATGTATGATGGAGCTAAATCATTAAGGGCGTTATATGTGAGGAGGAGAATTTTAAATTCTATTCTGGATTTAACAGGGACCCAATGAAGGGAAGCTAAAGTAGGGGAAATATGATCTCTCTTTTTAATTTTCATCAGAACTCTTGCTGCAGCGTTTTGAATCAGCTGAAGGCTTTTAACTGCATTTTGTGGACATCCTGATATAAAGAATTACAATAGTCCAGCCTTGAAGTAACAAATGCATGGACTAGTTTTTCAGCATCACTGCTGGATAGGATATTTCTAATTTTGGCAATGTTCCGGAGGTGAAAGAAGGAAATCCTAGAAACCTGTTTAATATGGGATTTAAATGGCATGTCCTGGTCAAAAATAACACCAAGGTTTTTTACTTTATTACCGGAGGTCAATTTAATGCCATCCAGGTTAAGTGATTGACTAAGCAGTTTCTTTTTTAAAGACTCCGGTCCAAAGACGACAACTTCTGTCTTGTCTGAATTTAGAAGCAAAAAATGTAAAGTCATCCAAGTTTTTATAACTTCAAGACATGTTTGTAGTCTATCTAACTGGTTGGGCTCATCAGGATTTATGGATAAGTAAAGCTGAGTGTCATCAGCGTAACAGTGAAAATTGATTCTATTCTGCCTGATAATTTTACCTATTGGAAGCATATACAGGGGTTGGACAATGAAACTGAAACACCTGGTTTTAGACCACAATATTTTATTAGTATGGTGTAGGGCCTCCTTTTGCGGCCAATACAGCGTCAATTCGTCTTGGGAATGACATACACAAGTCCTCCACAGTGGTCAGAGGGATTTTAAGCCATTCTTCTTGTAGGATAGTGGCCAGGTCACTACGTGATACTGGTGGAAGAAAACGTTTCCTGACTCGCTCCTCCAAAACACCCCAAAGTGGCTCAATAATATGTAGATCTGGTGACTGTGCAGGCCATGGGAGATGTTCAACTTCACTTTCATGTTCATCAAACCAATCTTTCACCAGTCTTGCTGTGTGTATTGGTGCATTGTCATCCTGATACACGGCACCGCCTTCAGGATACAATGTTTGAACTACTGGATGCACATGGTTCTCAAGAATGGTTCGGTAGTCCTTGGCAGTGACGCGCCCATCTAGCACAAGTATTGGGCCAAAGGGATGCCATGATATGGCAGCCCAAACCATCACTGATCCACCCCCATGCTTCACTCTGGGCATGCAACAGTCTGGGTGGTACGCTTCTTTGGGGCTTCTCCACACCGTAACTCTCCCGGATGTGGGGAAAACAGTAAAGGTGGACTCATCAGAGAACAATACATGTTTCACATTGTCCACAGCCCAAGATTTGCGCTCCTTGCACCATTGAAACCGACGTTTGGCATTGGCATGAGTGACCAAAGGTTTGGCTATAGCAGCCCGGCCTTGTATATTGACCCTGTGGAGCTCCCGACGGACAGTTCTTGTGGAAACAGGAGAGTTGAGGTGCACATTTAATTCTGCCGTGATTTGGGCAGCCGTGGTTTTTATGTTTTTTGGATACAATCCGGTTTAGCACCCGAACACCCCTTTCAGACAGCTTCCTCTTGGGTCCACAGTTGATCCTGTTGGATGTGGTTTTCGTCCTCTTGGTGGTATGCTGACATTACCCTGGATACCGGGGCTCTTGATACATCACAAAGACTTGTTGTCTTGGTCACAGATGCGCAAGCAAGACGTGTACCAACATTGGGTCCTCTTTTTGAACTCTGGTATGTCACCCATAATGTTGTGTGCATTTCAATATTTGGAGCAAAACTGTGCTCTTACCCTGCTAATCGAACCTTCACACTCTGCTCTTACTGGTGCAATGTGCAATCAATGAAGACTGGCTACCAGGCTGGTCCAATTTAGCCATGAAACCTCCCACACTAAAATGACAGGTGTTTCAGTTTCATTGTCCAACCCCTGTATATAGTAAAGAGAATTGGCCCAAGTACTGAACCCTGTGGTACTCCACAATTAACCCTGGAGTTTAAAGATGATTTATCATTTACATGAACAAACTGGAATCTGTCAGACAAATAAGATTTAAACCAGCCTAGCGCTGTTCCCCTGATCCCTACAGCACATTCCAGCCTTTCTAAGAGAATATTATGATCGACTGTATCAAATGCAGCACTGAGATCTAACAGAACCAGTACAGACACAAGTCCATTATCTGAGGCAATAAGAATATCATTAGTGACTTTCAGCAGAGCTGTTTCAGTGCTATGATGAGCTCTGAAACCTGACTGAAACTCTTCAAACAGGTCATTGCTGTGTAAATGCTCACACATTTGATTAGCAACTATTTTCTCAAGAATTTTAGATAAGAATGGAAGATTGGATATAGGTCTGTAATTTATTAAGTCATCTCGATCAAGTGAAGGTTTCTTAAGTAAAGGTTTAATTACAGCTACCTTAAAAGCTTGTGGTACATATCCATTTACTAAGGATAAATTAATCATATCTAAAATGGGGCTGATAATCAGAGGAAACATTTCCTTAAATAATTTGGTTGGGATTGGGTCTAACATACAAGTTGAAGGTTTAGATGAAGCTAATATTTCTAATAACTCAGGAAGCTCCACAGGATCAAAACAGTCCAAACACAGATCAGGTTCTACAGTTACTTCCAATGTTGTCTCACTTGCTGAGGATGAAGTAATCATCTTCGGGAGTATGTCAAAGATTTTATTTTTAATAGAATCAATTTTATTTTGGAAGAATCCCATAAAGTCATGACTGCTGAGAGCTAAGGGAATGGATGGCTCAACATAGCTATGACTCTGTGTAAGTTTAGCAACTGTATTAAAGAGAAACCTAGGATTATTCTTGTTCTCTTCTATTAAGGATGAGAAATAAGCTGTTCTAGCTTGGCGAAGTGTCTTTTTATACAACAGTAGGCTATTTTTCCAGATTAAGTAGGAATCCTCTAGTTGTGTAGAGTGCTACTTTCTCTCCAATTTTCTAACATTGTGCTTTAAAGTACGCAGCTCTGAATTAAACTAGGAAGCTAGCCTCCTATGAATAATTACCTTCTTTTTTAAGGGGGCTGCATTGTCTAATGCACCATGCAATGATGAAGTAACACTATGAACAAGAGAATCAATTTGTGAAGGGGAAGAAACAAAATTATTGCCCTCCACTGTGTTTTTCAGTAATAATGAGGAGATTAAAAGTGGAACAGATTCTTTAAAGGTTGTTACAGCATCGTTTGATAATGATCTACTATAATGAAATTTTCTTTCAGGTGTGGAGTACTCGGTTAAATTAAATTATTAAGAAATTATTAAGAAATGGTCAGACAGGACAGGGTTATGAGAAAATATTGTTATGTCTTTACACTCAATGCCATATGTCAAAATGTATGGAAAAAAACACAGAAACTTCTTTAAAAAACTGTCAATGTCACACTGTGTTTGAAAACATACACATATTTGAGGTAAATGGTTTTGTTGTAGAAGTAAAAGTCGGCTTCTTGTGTGCACTGAAGGAAGGCCAGAAGATGGCAATGTTGTCTCATTTTGACTTGCCTATTTTTCCAAACCTTCATCTGAAATGTTGTGCTATTACATCACACAAAACAGGCACAGTATTTAAAACTGCAAATTTTTTAACATTATGATCGTCCTGCAGGAGCTAAGCAGTGTGAACTACCTGGAGCTGTACCGCGTGGCCGACCTGTTCCATCTCCCTGCCTTAGAGGAGGCTGTGGTGGGTTTCCTGGTGGAACATCTGTCTGAGCTGAGCCAGAGCCGACAGGATGAAGCCCTGCAGCTGCCCTACCGCCTCCTCAGGGAGGTGCTGAAAAGTGACCGCCTCACCTCCCTGAGCGAGGAGGAGATATGGAAGGTAGGTTCTATGTGTGTCTGAGTTATCTTACAGCTGTTTCACACAGTCATTTTATTACATGACATCTTTGTAACAAAGCCATGATCATATATCACAAACAGCGTTGTATGAATATTCATATCCTCTTGACAATTTTCACATTTTGCTTTGTCACAACAACATAATTTAAAGTACAGTATTTTATTGAGATTTTAAGGGGTAGACCAACACCAGGGAGCACATGATGATGAACATCTACTCAAGTCACGGTCTTTGAACGTCTCTAACAGGTTTCCTTCCAAGACTGCCCTGTAGTCATCCATCTTCCCATCAACTGTGTCCAGCTTTTCTGTCTCTGATGGAGACAAGCATTGCCACAGCATAATGCTACCCCCACCATGTTTCACATTGGGGATGGTGTGTTCAGAGTGATGTGTAATATTAGCCTTCTGCCACACATACCATTTTGCGTGTAAACCAAAAAGTTTACATCTAACCCGAGCACTTTCGTCCACATGTTTGCTACGACCCCCACAGGGAGTGTGACAAACTTTAAACTGGATTTCTTTTGTTTTTCTTTCAACAATGGCTTTCTTTGATAAAGACCAGATTTGTGGAGTGCACGGCACATAGCTCTCATGTTAACAGATGATGCTGTTTGTTCATTAATGCTCTCTAACAAACCTCTGAGGCCTTCACAGAACAGCTGGATTTACCAATGAGGTAACCTCTAAAGGCAATGTAGGGGCGTAACGGTAAAGGGGGTTGAATTCTAGAGCATGCCATACTTTTCAGATTTTTATTTGTAAAAGTATTTGAACACTATGAATCTTTTTCCTTCCACTTGATAACATAAAATTCAAAAAAAATACATATAGGTTTCTGGGTGCAATGAGAGAAAGTGTAAAAAAGTTAAAGAAATATGAATAAGAAGAAGACAGGAAAGCAGAGGATTAAAAGTAATAAAAGAAACTTTGATGTGCAACAAATTAAACTCTGCCTTTCAAATACTGATACTGATAGGGGTATGCCACAGTAAGGACTGTCTCTGAATTTGTGTGCACAGGTGCAACAGACTGTCAGTCCATATAAGCATGCATGTGTGCGTGATGAGCTACCAGGATTGTGGAGTAAGACTGCAGTGCAGGATGGGGACTTGCCATTTTGACTGTTCATTTGCACCAATCAGCCCCCACACCACCCCCACCGGCCCTCAGATCCCCCTTCCCCCTCGTTCTTTCTCTCCCTCTCTTCTCTGATTAGGCCCACCACGGCTCCATCAGGGCCCCCAATCCCCAAGCTGTCACTCGGCCGCCCGTCTGATTGAAAACAATCAGGCCTCTGATGGCACAATTACCCTGACCCTTTAGCCAGCCGCCGCTGCCATAATCAGCCTCTGATTAGGCTGCTTTGGGCCTCCTTCACTTCGCTCAGAAGGTTAATTTGGGCATCAGACGGAAGAGAACGGCAAGGAGGGGCCACCGTCCAAAATAGTGGGCACCCGAAATGGCGAGGTTGGGGGGATGGGGTGGGGTTGCATGCCAGTACCAGACCGATACAGCTCAGCTGTCAATCATTGTCACTCAGTTTTCTCAGTGTCTCTTACTCTGTGGAAATCACATTTTCTCTTGCCTTTGTATTTTTCCCTCTGTCTTTTTTTGGCCATCCTTTACTCTGTGTTTCTGTAGCATCCCCTCTTTCACAACCTTACACACACAAATGCGCGAGCACATGTGTCTCTTTTGCACTTTCTCTTTCAGTGCAGAGAGGAAGGAAGGAGATGGAGTTGATTTATTCTGTGCCCTAAGGAAGTTGTGTGATGCAGCGTGACCTTCACAGTCAGCTGCTGCAGCGCACACACGCTCACACACTGTCACCTCACAGCGATGAGGAGGAGCGAGGTCGGGTGAGCGACACGGGAAGTGGAGGAAGAGGCAGGAGAGTGGGATAAATGCAACAAAAGACAGAAGCCTTACTTAGGAAGGAGTTTGTTGTATATTCACACCTTTAAAGCAAATTGCGGGGGAAACCGAGGATTGACAGCTTTGTTGGGGAGCGTGGTTTGTTAAATCATCACACATCAGATCTCATGTCATCACTCCCCATGTTTCATTTGTATGTCTTTTAGATTCATCCTTGGTCATTCTTGTTCTTTCCTCCGCCTGTTTTTTCTCCGCCTTTATTCTTCTGTAATAAGTTTCCAGGTTCTGCACGGGTTGTGCTAAAGCCCACTTTGTTTTCCAAATAATGGTATCGGTAATGTCCAGTCAGCTCGCCCACATTCACAGCTCGCTGCAGCTAAATAACCTTCCACCACTCTCAGGTTCAATTAAAGCCTTCCCCTGCTTCCCAGTTCACCTGCGTTAAACAAAGCAGGTCGCCTGTGGATATTTACAGTCTGTATATTGAATGCTGCTGATTAATAAATGCTATGGCTGCAGCGCTGGCTTGCCTCAGTCCATCAGCTTCTTGAAGAAAACAAAAAAAGATCTGATTACTAGTCCTTGAGTCATTTCTTTTTCCTTGCTTCTTGCTTGGTTTGCTTTCCCTCCTTTTCATAATTAAGTCCTCCTTCAATAACCACTCGTCTCACCTCAGCCAGGCTTTTTTCGTTCTTCACACTTTTCTTTTTTAATGGAAAAAAGGGGAAAACCAGAAAGCTATTTGTCCACAGTTTTACAAGAAGGAAAAAATAAGCTAATACTTTTACTTACAACTGGACCAAACTGAACATGAGCCTTACTGCTATAGGGAGTCCATCCATCCATCCATTCATTTTCTATACCCGCTTTTTCTATACTGGGTCGTGGAAGCTGGTTCCTACACACGTGGACAAAATTGTTGGTACCCCTCAGTTAATGAAAGAAAAACCCACAATGGTCACAGAAATAAGTTGAATCTGACAAAGGTAATAATGAATACAAATTCTATGAAAATGAACAAATGAAAGACAGACATTGCTTTTGAAACATGCTTCAACAGAATTATTTTTAAAAATAAACTCATATAACAGGCCTGGACAAAAATGATGGTACCCCTGAAAATAATGTGACCAAAGGGACATGTTAAATCAAGGTGTGTCCATTAATTAGCATCACAGGTGTCTACATTCTTGTAATCAGTCAGTTGGCCTATATATAGGGCTACAGGTAGTCACTGTGCTGTTTGGTGACATGGTGTGTACCACACTCAACATGGACCAGAGGAAGCGAAGGAAAGAGTTGTCTCAGGAGATTAGAAAGAAAATTATTGACAAGCATGTTAAAGGTAAAGTTTATAAGTACATCTCCAAGCAGCTTCATGTTCCTGTGACTACAGTTGCACATATTATTCAGACATTTAAGATCCATGGGACTGTAGCCAACCTCCCTGGACGTGGCCGCAGGAGGAAAATTGATGACAAAACAAAGAGACGGATAATACGAACGGTAACAAAAGAGCCCAGAAAAACTTCTAAAGAGATTAAAGGTGAACTTCAGATCGCACCATCCAACGTTGTTTGAGGCAAAGTAAACTAAATGGGAGATGACCAAGGAGAACACCATTGTTGAAAATAAATCTTAAAAAAGCCAGACTGGAATTTGCCAAACTACATGTTTACAAGCCACAAGGCTTCTGGGAGAATGTCCAATGCACAGATGAGACAAAAATGTAACTTTTTGGCAAGGCACATCAGCTCTATGTTCACAGATGGAAAAATTAAGCATATGAAGAAAAGAACACTGTCCCTACTGTGAAACATGGAGGAGGCTCTGTTATGTTCTGGGGCTGCTTTGCTGCATCTGGCACAGGGTGTCTTGAATCTGTGAAGGTATAATGAAATCTCAAGACTATCAAGGGATTCTAGAGAGAAATGTGCTGCCCAGTGTGAGAAAGCTTGGTCTCAGTCGCAGGTCATGGGTCTTGTAACAGGATAATGACCCAAAACACACAGCTAAAAACACCCAAGAATGGCTAAGAGGAAAACATTGGACTATTCTGAAGTGGCCTTCTATGAGCCCTGACCTAAATCCTATTGAGCATCTTTGGAAGGAGCTGAAACATGCCGCCTGGAAAAGGCGCCCTTCAAAGCTGAGACAACTGGAGCAGTTTGCTCCTGAGGAGTGGGCCAAAATACCTGCTGAGAGGTGCAGAAGTCTCATTGACAGTTATAGGAATCGTTTGGTTGCAGTGATTGCCTCAAAAGGTTGTGCAACAAAATATTAAGTTAAGGGTACCATCATTTTTGTCCAGGCCTGTTTCATGAGTTTATTTTTTAAAAATAATTCTGTTGAAGCATGTTTCAAAAGCAATGTCTGATTTTCATTTGTCCATTTTCATAGAATTTTTATTCATGATTACCTTTGTCAGGTTCAAGTTACTTCTGTGACCATTGTGGGTTTTTCTTTCATTAACAGAGGGGTACCAACAATTTTGTCCACGTGTGTATCTCTAGTGGTCTACAGGCGAGAGGCGGGGTACACCCTGAACAGGTCGCCAGTCCATCCCAGGGCATCATACAGGACAAACAACCATGCACACACCCATTCACACCTAAGGGCAATTTAGAGAAACCAGTTAATCTAACAAACATGTTTTTGGACTGTGGGAGGACGCTGGAGTACCCAGAGAGAACCCACGCATGCGCATGGAGAACATGCAAACTCCATGCAGAAAGTCCCAGGCCGGGAGTTTAAGCCAGGACCATCTCGATGCAAGGCAACAGTGCTATAAACTTCCCCACCATGCAGCATGTCGTCCCATCGTGTGTGTGTGTGAGAGAAAGCAGGTTCTGTAAGACGTTTCACTATTTTAAAACAAAGACAACAGGTTGGAGCTGACATTTTAAACTTTCTTTAGCATCCTAAGGGGTTAGCAGAATTTGCATCAATAATGTGATTTGTGGCTTTAGAATTACTTAAGGCCTGCTAGAGGGTTTTTACTGGCATGGACATTTCAAACTTCACAAGAATTCAAGTGCAGTTCTCCTGGGCTACGAGAAGTAATTATGTACTTCTATTGTTGCAGACCTGAGGCCGAACAGGTTTCCCTGTTCTTGTGGAGTATGTATCAGCCTTAACCGTAACATCAGTGTTTTTGTGTCAGAGCTTTATTAAAAAGCTACTGATCAACACTCTAGCTACTTCTGATTCTCGCAAGTTGCTGTCATGAAGCTTGAATATTGATACAGTATGTCTTGTTCTTCTGTGTCTCTGTTTTAGTTGGTGGTTCTCTGGCTGGAACATGACTATCGCTACCAATATGCAGAGGATCTCCTGCAGCATGTCCGTTATGGCCTGATGGATGTCCCCACCCTACACCACCTCGCCCACAGCCATCCCCTGGTTCAGTCCTTGCCCACTGCCGCCGCCCTGGTGGATGAAGCCCTTGGCTACCACCATGCCACCTTCTCTCAGCCCCTCCGCCAGTCAGCCAGCACCAGGCCTCGTTTCCAGTCCCTCACCCTATATATAGTCGGGGGGAGAAAGCGGGAGGTGAGCAGAGTCAGGGAGCTGCGTTACTTCAACCCATCGGCACAGGAGCACGTACGGGTGGCAGGAGGGTCGAACTGGAGCGAGCTGGCGCCCATGCCCACGGGGCGCAGCCATCACTGTGTTGCCGTGATGGGGAACTTCCTGTTTGTTGTTGGCGGTGAGATGGAGCATACCACTGGGAGGACATGTGCTGTGAGGACTGCATGTAGATATGACCCTAGGGGCAACCGGTGGATTGAGATCGCCCCGATGAAGGCATGCAGAGAACACTTTGTCCTGGGAGTTTTGGGTCAGTACTTGTATGCTGTGGGTGGCAGAAATGAGCTAAGGCAGGTGCTTCCCTCTGTGGAACGCTACTGTCCCAAGAGGAACAAATGGATGTTCGTCCAGCCTTTCGACCGCTCACTGTCCTGTCATGCCGGCTGTGTGGCTGATGATCTGCTCTGGGTCTCAGGTACACAGTGATTGGGAATGGAAGAATTACAGTACTCTCCAATATGCACAACCTTTACCTCAGTTGTACACACAACTCTTGGCAAATATTTTATTTCCCTTAAACCTTTTGACATTTGGTGACATTTAAGCACAGACCTAACTGTACTTTAATGAGATTTTATGTGATTGATCAACACAAAGAGGTTTATATAGGAGAAGTGGAAGGAAAATAATACATGGCTTTCATAATAATTTGTTGAGTCATATACAGTCATATGAGTCATATATGTAGAGCCAAGTTTCAGTGTAATTTAACCTGCGAGTCTGTTGGGATATGTTTCCAACAGCTTTAAACATCTAAAGACTAATATTTTAACCCAAAACAGCTCCAGGACTTTTGCACCCTCTACCAGGTTTTCTTCCAGAATTGCCCTGTACTTAGCACCACCCATCTCTAACCAGTTTTCCTGTTCCCGCTAAAGAGAATAATCCCCACAGCATGATGCTGCCAACACCATGTTTCACTGTGGTCCTTTAGGGCTATGTACAGTGTTAGTTTTCTGCCACATGTAGCCTTTTACAAGAAGGCCAAAAGGTTCAGTTTTCATTTTTGCACATTCACCACATGGTTTGTGACAAACTGAAAACGGGACTATTTATAGCTTTCTTCTTGCCACACTTCTATGAATGCTGAAGTTGTATATTATTTTCTGTAAACTTTGTATTACACCCTCTTTCCATTTATTTTTGTTCTGATTTACATTTGGGCTAGTCGACTCAAATATGACAAAATATGACAGACTATGACTCCTGGTCAAACCAAAATCCCTCCTGCTGCACTCCTAGCATCATGCTGTGGTAACCTCCTGCTGGTAGGTATTAAATAGAATCATAAAACCCCATTTCATTACTGTAGACTGTGAGTAGAATATAGAAAATTACTTCTTACTTTGAAAGTTAATTCGTCAGTTTTCAAAGTTGGTACGAAACGTCATCCTGGTAAAAATTAATAGAAGCATGGTCCGTATGAAACGTCCCAACCATTTTGTACCTGAAACAGCCAAAACGACAACGACCCAAAAGGATGAAGGGACAAGATGATCTGCACCCGGAGTATTTTTAATTCACTAATTTGCACTTCATTGTGTTGCACTATTGTGTAAAATCCAAAGTAAACACCATTAGGTTTGTACACACGGTGCTCTTTCAAACTGCTGCATGTATATTGTTTGCTTTTATTAGTTACACATAGAAGATCAGGATGTTGTACATTTTGTGTTACAGGCGGAGTTACAAACACAGCACAGTACCAAAATCGGCTTATGGTATACGACCCAGAGCAGGTAAGTATCAAACAATTAGATCAGGCACTTAAATATTTTAGAAATGTTTAATGCAATGGATGGAATCAAAAGTGATAATGTAAGAAATGGTTTGAAGGGACAAATGAACAAAAAAATAATATCTATCTCTGCCCTTCGCCTCAGTTTTTAACGCTTTTATCTTATTTTAACACTTTTTTGCTTTGAGCTAAAGATAGGAGTCCAAAGCTAGATTTTATGTTTTGGTTCACACATATTTGCTGTTGTTCAGTTAAAAAGATCTGAACAGGACCCTACCTACTCCAAGTTAGTGGTAATCTGGTGAATTTTGTGCTCCATGTATCGCACGAGCTTTGGGCTGAATCCCATTTCTTAGGGTTATCCCTACCAGTAGCCCGCCAACCTCTCCTTATCCACTTAATAAAGAAAGAGGAGAAATGATTTCAGTGAGAACTAGGACACTCCTTCAAGAGACATGATCAGTTGGCAGTCATTTCTAATACATAAACAGTTGTGACATAATCTGCCTATATGTGCCCTGGAAGCAGTTCTCAATCCTGCAGTAGACATTATTCTGACATTAGTTTACTGCAGGAAGGATTAAAAACTACTCAACTGATAAATGAATCTATGTTAATGTATTGAAGCATTTAATAATGTATTGCCAGTATACTAACAGGACAGTATTTTACTTGGTACACAGATGTTTGAATTTGGAGTATATTGACTATTCTGACTTCAGTATGTTCTAACACTGTATATGCTTGTTATGATAATGCTTCCCTAGGGTGATACATTAGAATACATAAAACTACAAATTACAGTGTATTTCTTGTTTTTGATCATATATTTTAAACTAGTCTATTTTTTCTCTGATTTTGTTTCTATGAGAAAAAAGACACTTATCATACATTAAACAGCAGTGGTTACTGTGTCATTACAAATATGTTAAGTGAGACAATATTTTCTTTTGTCAAGGAATTTACCAGTACTGCTCCTTCCCCTACGTTTCCAATGCCCCTTTTCCACCGTCTCTATTTAGGCTGACTCCGCTTCTAGCTGGGCTGTGGTCCAGATAATTATCCCAGTGGATCATTTTATACATGAAAATACATAAATAAGACATTCTTGCATAATACAGTAATACAAACATTATGCTATTTATTTATTATTAATTTTTCATTGTTTCACGCAGATTACTTTGATGTCACCCAGTAAGATTAATATTGGCACAGCCTGACGGCTGGAGGCGGGGCTTCCAGCCTTAACTCCAGCCGTCATCGAGTCCATGGAAACACAACAGGTTCTGTACCGAGTAGAGAGAGACCTAGCGAAGTGGAGCCACGCCGCCTAACTAGAGCCAGTGGAAAAAGGGCACAAGTGTGCCCCTAAAGTTTTCCCTTTTAAAAGGGCTACAAGGCCATTTAGGCATCTCAGATGATGCTATTCTGAAGTTTCCTACAAAACCAGCGTGGCAAAGACTGAAAGAAAGTATAACTTTGCAGCTTCAAAGACGGGTCAAATGATGATGTGAAAAGAGGGCATGGATCATGCTTCTCAGGAATCTGACAAACAGGATCAAAT
Organism: Crenichthys baileyi; assembly: GCA_036173005.1. Lineage (NCBI taxonomy): Eukaryota > Metazoa > Chordata > Actinopteri > Cyprinodontiformes > Goodeidae > Crenichthys > Crenichthys baileyi. The sequence continues at coordinate 276,387 of JAHHUM010001528.1, read as the reverse complement.
TTGATCAAGTTGTAAACAGATCTACTGCTTTCATCATCAAACAGGACTGTTTCTGTGATGTGCTGGTATTTGAACCAAAAAAACAAATATCCATCCAACTCCTGTTCTCTTGTCCGCTTTTAGATCATCTCAAAAAAGTTTAAACTCATATAGCTCAACACGTTGGGTTGTAAAGAGCAGCATTTCTGTTTGTGTGGTTTTGAAGAGGCTTAGATTGTGTTGTGTTGCTGTATGTTGCACAGAGGTATGCAGTGTGTGTCTGCAAAAGGTGCACATCCATAAGGGTCTGTGTTTCCACTTCCATAAGGGTCTGTGTTTCCACTTCCAAGCAAGGGAATGAAGAGGCGAGAGAAAGAGAGGGAGAGAGTCTCATTTGTATTCACCACGAATCTACATTCACCTGCCAGAGCAACAGCAACCCCCCACCCACTCTACCCTCAACAGATGGCCACCCGTCAGCTCCCAGCAGACACACACACACACTCTCTCTCATTCTCTCCTTCAATCAAGTACACACACACACACACACGTACACACACACTCACTTACTCCCATTCTCTTCCTCAATCAAGAACACACACACACACAAACACTGGCACTAAATAAGCTTCCCCACACTTAGTGAGATGAGCAGGGATCCCTGATGTAAAATGGAGTGGATGAAACATATGATTAGAAATAGGGAGGGAAGTCATTAGTACAAAGCAGAGCTCCAGTGTCACGTTATTTATCTAGCGCCGAGCATACATCAATTACCCGTGCATGGATATGCTTAAATATTAATCTCCTCATTCGTCCTTGTTCCCTTTCCACCTTTCTTTCTCTCTCCTATCCTCTTTCACTACATATCCAATTTTTTCCCCCTTCTTTAAATCCATCCGCCTCTCCGCCGCGTTCAGGACCAGTGGCTGGCCCGCAGTCCTATGCTGCAGCGGCGCGTGTACCACGTCATAGCGGCCGTGAGGAGGCAGCTCTACGTGCTCGGCGGGAACGACCTGGATTACAACAACGACCGCATCCTGGTCCGTCACATTGACTCCTACAACATGGACCTGGACCAGTGGACTCGCTGCTCCTTCAGCCTCCTCACAGGTGGGCAGGGTGGCGAGAGCGCCGTGGGGACTGTGAGCACACAGGGATAATTACTGGGCTGACACTAAACAAGTGATCAAACTGCATGATGGCGTTATTTGTCTGCAAACAGAAACAGTTTAAGCAGCAGCGAATGTGACATTAACGGCGCAGCATTCTCAGCCGTCTGACTGAGAGTTCAATTAGATCATTGATGGTGCTCTCACTCACTGAATGGGAGCTTACACTGAGGAGAAAACAGCACGATACTATTTCTGGACGGAGCACGAGGCTTGTTGATTTAGGAAAAAAATTCTGAAAATGTCACATTCATAATGACATCTGAAGGTCACAAGGTCTGGCGAAGTTGTTTAATGAGGAATAATCAAAGCAATTATAGTGTGCTTTAAAGTTATTGTTAAATATACAAGAAATACACAGAACACACCCCATCATGAATATTCTCTCATAACATTACCTTCCTCTGGTTTCTTCCTCTCACAAAAGGCTGTGAAATCATATTGGCCCCCTATCAGTTGGTCTTTTTTTGCTGTGTGTCACCATTAAATGCTATAGATCATCAAACTAATTTTTCTACCAGACAAAGATCACCTGCATAAATACAAGATGCCATTTCCAAACAATGATTTCTTTTATTAAGGGAATGCAACTCTAAACCCAATAACTGGTTGTGCCAAACAACTACCGTCAAGCTTTTGCAATGATTGGTAATCAGTCTTTTATACTGCTGTGGAGGAGGTTTGATCTACTGTTATTTGAAGAATTGATTTAATTCGGGAACATTGGAAGGGATGGATTTAAGTCCGGACTTTAACTAGTTAATTCCAATTTCTGCTTTGCAATGTTGTCCTGCTGTTTAACCCAAATGCGCTGGAGCTTAAGGGCCTGAACCAATGGCCGGAAATTTACCACAGAGAGAAAAATTAATGGTACCATCAATTGCAACCATTTGTCCAGGTCCGGTTTACCAAAGTGGCCCCAGAACATCACACTACGACTGTCAGTACGATGTTCTTTTTTTAAAGATTTTTTTGCAGCACCAGTGGCCCTTATTTTTCAGTGTTTTTTGACAATAGGCAGACAGGAAACTGGGGTGGAGAGAGAGGGGAAGACTTGTGGCAAATGTTGCTGGGGCCAGGACTCAAACCTGGGACTGCCGCGTTGAGGACTAAAGCCTCAGTATTTGGGCCGCGGGTTAAACCCCTACACCAATAGCGCCGCACCCATGGGTTTCTTTTTATGAAATGCTGTGTTAATTCTAAGCCAGAGAGTGACATATTGGAAAAAAAGTTCCACTTTTGGGTCATCAGTCCACTTAGTATTTTCCCTAAAAAAAAAAAAATACACCCCTCAGGAGTGGTTTTTCATCATGGAACACGCCCACAGATGCAATTTTTAATTAGTAACCTTAACTGAGGCAACTTCTGTCTGCAGTGCTTCTGGTTTCTTTCGTTACCAGAAGTAACCAGAGTGGTGGCCTAGTGGTTACAGAGGAAGGCATCTGCGTTGCGGCAAGGCCACAAGTATCCTGGTTCAAATCCCACAGCCTGCAACTCTGGGTCCCTGAGCAAGACCCTCAGTCCCTCAATCCTCCTTGGGCGCCATACAATGGTGGCTCATGGCTCTCTAAGGGATGGATTAAATGCTGAAGACAGTTTCTCCATTATGAGATCAGTAATTCAATTCAGTTTTATTTACATAGCGCCAACTCACAACACATGTTGCCTCAAGGCACTTCACAACAGCCAGGTACATACATTCCAATTAGTCCTAACCACTGAACAGTGCAGTCAGAGTTAGTTATTTATTCAAATTGGATAAAAAGTTTTTCTGTCTAAGGAAACCCAGCAGATTGCATCCAGTCAGTGACTTGCAGCATTCACTCCTCCCAGATGAGCATGTAGAGACAGTGGACAGTCACTGGCGTTGACTTTGCAGCAATCCCTCATACTGAGCATGCATGTAGCGACAGTGGAGAGGAAAAACTCCCTTTTAACAGGAAGAAACCTCCAGCAGAACCAGGCTCAGTGTGAGCGGCCATCTGCCACGACCAACTGGGGTTTAGAGAGAACAGAGCAGAGACACAAAGAGAACAAAGAAGCACTGATCCAGCAGTACTTTCTATGGGAAGGAAAAGTAAATGTTAATGGATGTAGCTCCTTTAGTCGTTTCACCTAGAAAGAAAGAACAGATAAACTCTGAGCCAGTTTTCAAGTTTAGAGTCTGAAGAGAGCACATAGTTAGTTACAGTAAAAGCTCAGCCAGTAGCCATGTCTAGGAGAGAGAAAGGGTTAAACACTGAAAGACAGGGCCATGTGGATCATCGGTAGAAGGTGAGCATTAAGTTGTTGCCAGCAAAAGCTTGGACGATGCCCCTCTCCAGAAAGGTGTCACAGGTAGACACAGAGTCAGGCCAGGTGTAGCTTCTAGGAAGAGAAAAGAGAGAGAGCAAAGTTAAAAGCTGAAATAACAGCAAATCATGCAGAATTGGAGAGTAGTATGAGAATGTAGCAGAGAGAGTAAACGTGGTCATTATGTCCTCCAGCAGCCTAAGCCTATAGCAGCATAACTACACAGATAGTTTCAGTTCAGATTATTTAGTTAAACGGCGCTTATTTACAACAATGTCGTCTCAAGGCACCCCACAAAGGGTCCCACTGATGGTCATTGTTATACTAAAAACCACAAGGATTGGGATACCTCTCTATGTCAGTCTGATTATAACCATTGGAAAAGAGAGGGGGTCATACAGGTAGCAGAAATGGAGGTTGTGTTTGCACCTCAACCATAACTGAGCCGGTTTAGGCTAAACCTGACTCCCCCTTACTCCATCCAACAAGCAGGGAGGAAAACTCCCTCCCTGATAACCTAAGTCACTCTAACTATAAGCTTTATCAAAAAGGAAAGTTTTAAGCCTAGCCTTAAAAGTAGACAGGATGTCCGCCTCATGGACCAAAACTGGGAGCTGGTTCCACAGGAGAGGAGCCTGATAACTAAAGGAACTGCCTCCCATTCTACTTCTAGAGACTCTAGGAACCACCAGTAAACCTGCAGTCTGAGAACGAAGTGCTCTGTTAGGAACGTATGGAACAATCAGATCTCTGATGTATGATGGAGCTAAATCATTAAGGGCTTTATATGTGAGGAGGAGAATTTTAAATTCTATTCTGGATTTAACAGGAAGCCAATGAAGGGAAGCTAAAGTAGGGGAAATATGATCTCTCTTTTAAATTTTCATCAGAACTCTTGCTGCAGCATTTTGAATCAGCTGAAGGCTTTTTGTGGACATCCTGATAGTAAAGAATTACAATAGTCCAGCCTTGAAGTAACAAATGCATGGACTAGTTTTTCAGCGTCACTCCTGGATAGGATATTTCTAATTTAGTAAAGTCTATATATTAACCTCCTGGATGAGTTGTTTACGGGTTCTTGAAATGATTTTGGTAGGCCAGCCTCTCATGGGAAGGTTTCTTCAGTGTTCCATGTTTTCTCCATTTGTGGGTAATGTGGTTTGCAGTTTGCTGAGGTAACAAAGCCTTAGAAATGGTTTTGATTGCTAAATCATAAACTAACTTTACTAGCATCACTCAGGCCTGATTACTGCCTCAGCTGTACCATCAAGAAATCCATTAAAAAAGCAATAAGGCAATTATATTTTTACATAGGAGCAGGCTGGTTGGATAGCCTTTCCCTTTAATAAATACAAGCCTTATTGAAAAACTGCTTTTTGTATTTAATCAGGCTACTCTTCTCTGAAATAAAGTGATTTTAAGTATATAAATGTGACAAGCAAAGACAGAACAAACCAGTAAAGAAGAAAATATATTTTCACAGCACCGTTTTTGACTTTCCTACTTTGTTTTATAATCTGTTCCTTCTAGTTTCTCAAAAAAAAAGAAACAAAGATTCAGGTCACAGGAAAGAGAACTGAGTGAAACTCTGCTGCTCCTGTCCCAGCTTTCGTCTCTTCTCTACCCTACTTTTTACTCTCAGGGGGGAAATTGTAGCAATCTTGAGAACTTTCATCTCTGTTGTCCTCAGGTCAAAATGAGTCTGGAGTAGCCGTCCATAATGACAGGATTTATGTGGTAGGAGGATACTCCATTTGGACCAACGAGCCTTTGGCATGCATTCAGGTGAGAGCTGTGACACTTGAACATGAATTCACCTACAGTGTTTTGTTTTAGAAACATGTGACTGATTATCTACACGGTACATCCTTTATTCAATAACTGGCTGTAGCCCAGAGAGAGGTTACTATTATCAGCAGTCATAACACCATACACCGCATGTAAAGAGCTGCTCTCCACTTTTATAACACTGCAATTTATTGTCTGAATAAATCAACCTAATGACAAAAACATGAATTTCAACATAAGACAAAAAATGTTTTGTGTTAGATCAAAGTTGGGGCCAGAACCCTGAATCGTACCTGATTCTTAGATGCATTCAGCATCTTGTTAACATGCAGTATTCTTAGTAGATTCTTGTGAATCGTACTGAATTCTTGACTATATTCGTGGGAATCTTGCCAAATCTCATGATTTATCAATCGCACCTGTGTCGTAATTGAATCTTAGGGCGTCACAGATTGGACCCGAATATTTGCAATATTCCAAGAATCCTCACGAATCCTACAGTTCTTGGCTATTTGTGTTATTCGTGGTCTAAATGGGATAGTAGATGACTGAGCTTTTCATTGTACACACCACTTTGAATACAATGAAACTAGTAGAGTAAATTAAAAAAAAATAGAATTTCATGTTGTTTATGGAAATATTTGCCTGTTTGGAATGACAGGAATGGAGTAATCTCAGTGCTTTAAGTTCATTTGTTTAATTTTTAACATACCAGGATTGTAATTGGATTAAATGCTGAAACAGTCAAATTAAAGGGTTAAATCAAGACAGGTATCAAACTAAATTGCATAATGATAATAAATAATACATGCAGTGTTGGACCATAATACAGTTTTTTAATCATATCTTTTATTTATGCAGGTTAAATAGCATTGAGATTAAAATAGCTTTTTCCCGTGACTCCTGGTCACAAAAGCAGCAAACCCAAAAAATGTAAATAGAATAAATGAACTTAAATATTCAGAAAGGCTAATGAAAGCCTTGTACGCAAGTGGTAAGCCTGCCACCTATTGCTGAATGGCTTTCAAATGTTCTTGTTAACAGAATTATTATAATACTTTATAATAATGTTATGATCTGAAAAATATCAAGCAGCATGTTTACAGATCATCTCTGAATTCCAGTTAAAATCCGTTCATGGCCTCACAAAAACGTCTGTGTGATGCAGCTTTCAACTTCACAATTGTGCGCTCTTTTTGCTGTACCATAAAACCCCAGTAAAATGCCTTTAAAGTTAAGGAAACTCATGTAAAATAACGTTTAACAGGTATGAATACTTTAAGGCACTATAACTCTTCATTACACTGACTGTTGCCCTGTAAAGATATCATATTTAAAATGAACCAGGTACTACAGCATGAATGTCCTCTTTCAGGTGTTGGATCTAAGCATAGAGGGGAAGGAGGAGGTTTTCTACGGACCAACACTGCCTTTCGCCTCAAATGGGATCGCAACCTGTTTCCTCCCTGCTCCTTATTTCACCTGCCCAAACCTACAGACGCTACAAGTTCCCCATCACAGGATAGGTGCTGTGTAAACCACTGACTGACCAAATGTCTGAGAACATACACACACAACCAGAGAACGGATGCACTCCCAGTTAAAACTCTGGACAGTCGGGACCTGCAAACAAGACAAAAAAATAAAAATTGTTGGCACCTGGCTGTTTTAGCATGGATGTAACAGAGGAGCCAAGCTGTTTTTTGAGCTTCTGTGGACCAACTGCTTTCCAGGTGCTGCCTCTTGTATTTTACCCAAAGACTGAGAAATTCAGAGTCACGGTGTTCAAGTTATGTTGGGATCTACAGGAGGAAGGCATGTCATCCCTTTTGTGAAGTAAGGGTTAAATGTAGTTGAAGAATCCAGCTAACCACAGGAAGAAAAAAAAAGTTGCTGAAACCAATAATAGGGCTGCAAGTTTTGCTTTTTTTCCCCAGCAAAAAAATACTAAAAATTAAACTGTTTCCATCTATTCCTATTACAGGTTTTATAGGCCAATCCAGAGAACGCCTGCATTCTTAGTTACCATATGTACATTGAGGGCAGAGAAGACCCTTTCATTTTTTTTTTACTCTAAACGATGTGAATTTAACACACTATAGAATGTGTGCAGGCTGTCATTCTTTTATTTTATGCTCAGGACCTTAAGACTGTTTGTGTTTTAAATGAATGTCTGGACATTCAACCCTGTAATACCTATTATTCTACACTGTCAACTGTCAATAATACGCTTTTACCAAATGAGGGGAAAAAATGTGATGTCATTTCCCTCATCTACCCAAAACAACATGTCTGCAAAAATATATGGAAGAAATTGCTGAATAAAGATGCTGCATAAGTTTAAAAAAATGGCAGTTTATTCTGTAGAGGTTAAAGCACACAGCGGCTCGGTTTTTAATAATCCTTTATGAGGTACAGATAACTGCATGCACGTATTAAGGCATTCTCACATTGTTTTCTGCATGCGCTCTCCTCTGATACTGCTGCATCGCAGGACATGGAGATGTTCTGCAGTTAGATGAGGCTGAAAAATGACTAGCAATGACAGAAAATGGGACTTGGTGATTGTGGGTGACAAGAGTGAGACTTCATGTGATTAGGTGCAAACCAAAGCCAGATTGCAAGAGATTGCTGCAACCGAGAGAGGCGAGAAAGAGAGGATGGGAACAAACCGTTCTTCTATTCTTTCCATCTCCTTTTTTTTTTAAGACCTGAACTATTTGGGCTTGCCCACGACTGTCATGAAATCTGTGAAATAGAGTGATAACTGAGCAGAGACAGATCCCGACAGGAGAGGACTTTAATGGTCACATTCTTCACTTCTTATACTCTAGAATCCAAATGAAAAGGCAAAGAGATCCGAGGCATGGAAGAAGATGGGAATTTATTTTTAAATTTAGGACGTGTCAAAATTTAAAGCTGTACATTCTTTTCTATATGTGAAGAATGTACAACTTTGCGATCACAGCCTTATGCGTTTGAAAATGTTCAGACTCCACCAATAATGCCTCTTAAGACCATCTTGTTGTTCCTGTTTTGTGATGTTCCAAGATACTGAACAGTTACCACAGACTTCATTTTTCTCCTATTTCTACCAGATGAGGAAGTTTGTCAGAGTTTGGTGGGTATGACTGGTCTGAAATCCGACTGATTTCCTGAGTAGTGTCAGAAGCTTTGTCCTATCAGAAAAACCTCCTAGTCGCCCTCCAGACTGGTTATTTCAGCCTGCCCACTTTGTCCAAGCAGAGACAGCAGCTTCATGTACGCGCCCCTGTAACACAGAAAGATGTGTCACGTTAAAATAATAAAAAAAAGAACTACGTTTTGTCTAGACAGCTTATAAATAGTTGAAGGCGGTGAAATCTGCCTACATGGCTTCCATGGTGTGATTCATGTGCTTGCTCACCTCAGGGCGATGTTCTTGCCCAGTCCCCTTTTGTGTTCAGCGTTTCTCAGACTGAAAGTCATGTTGGGAATGAGAGCCTGAACCACAGCGGGATCCAAGACGGCCACGGTCTCCAGGACGCCGTACACCTGCCTGTCGTAGACTCCCACGTTCTCCTCCACGAACGACCTGAAAGCGTCGAGGAAATTCCCTTTTAGGGTAAATTACTCATTTTCACATTCGAACCTGTTAATAAATCATGTGAAATAATTTCAGAGTAGTGAAGAAGAAAAAAAAAGTAAGGAACATAATGCCAAAAACAGTCAGGAGCAGATTATTACTACAGATTATGATCAGTTACCGTAAGACGGTGATCATCAGCTCACATGGCCTCTCAGGAGATGCAGCAGCACATCGCTCCACCACTAGCTGCAATGCATCTGTGCTCGTCTTCCTCACTGGGCAAACAATAACAGACACATAGGGGCTGATGAAGACTCTCAGATGTGTTTAAGTTTCACTTTATAACCACAAACTTAGGGTTTTTTTCATTGTGTGGTGCATAACTGTGAAATGGAAGGAAAATTATATTTTTTTTTAATTCATAATAAATGGATATATTGTAGAACTGCCATTCGCTGCAATAAGAGCTGCAAACCTGTTGGGATTAAAACTCAAGCTCAGGCAGACTGAATAGACAGTGTCTGTCATGTCTTGCCACAGATTTTCGACTCTATTTAGTACTGGACTTTGAATGGGCCGTTCTAACACGTGACTTCAGCTGAACTGCTCCATCTGAAGCTCTGGCTGCATATTTCGGGTTGTTTTACAGATGGACGGAGCAGTGCTGCTCCAGTATCAAGCTCTTTGGAGCCTCCAACAGGTTTTCTTTAAGGCTTGCCATGCATTTAGCTCCACCCATCTTCCTAGGTACTCCAATCGGCTTTCCCGTGCTTGCTGAAGAAAAGCATCCCCACAGCATGATGAGGCCACCTCTGTGTTTGACTATGGGCATGGAGTGTGCCACACATAACCCTTTGCATGTGGTCCTAAACTTTAGTCTGGTCTGACCACAGCACCTTCTTTCTTCAGCGTGTAAATAGAACTTCCTCTGGCTCTCGTTCTCTTTTCAGATCACTGATTGAACCGTAAATTACAGCGACATTACATCACACACAGCATGAGTCTATTTACCAACTGGACGATTTCTGAAGGCAGGTGGTTGCACTGGACTTTATTTAGGGGTATTAGAGGAAAAGAGGCAGACTACATATGAGGTTTCAACATGACAAAATGTGGAAGTTCAAGGGGTTTGATCCTTTTGCAAGACAATAATTGATTTTGTTGTTTGCAGCTATGAAAAAGCACCCTAGTTCTGTTCTGGCAACTGCCAGTTATTGGGTCATATTTTTGGTTTAATCACATAATTATTATTATACTGATATTGTAATGATGTGGTGGCACTGTAATAGTGGAAAAGGATCCATTGTAATAGACAATGTCACTGCATCTTCTGCAATTGTAACAGAATTAGATGTTTTCTCTGACAACCTGCAGACCTAGCACAGACAATAAAAACATTGTCTCTCTTAGCTTAGGCTCTTAATCTTACCTATCGGCTCACTGACCAGCATCAAGCAGCGCAGCAGAGAGGGAAGGGGTAGAGTGAGCAGGGAAACGTCTGTGTCACTGTTTCGTCTCAAAAGCTCCAACAGGAACATCAAGACGGATGCGAGGCGAGGAGGGGGGACGTGGCTTTTGAACAGCAGGAAATTCTCACTGTGAAAAGTTAAAGGATCCAGTTTTCAGGGTTAAAGTCAAAGTTTGCCTATTTTTGACAAACCACATCTCAGCTGTAGAGACTTACCAAAGCACCTCCAGTATGGTCCTCCTTAGTGCTGCTCCCCTCACGGTCGGGGTGGTCTCACATGCACCGAGCAGCACCGGGTGGTTGGCGATGATGCCCAGAGAGGGTGAGGGAGGGAGAAAATGTTCCAGGTATCTGTGGGTTACAGAGCGAAGCTGCTGCTTCAGACAAGCTCCCTGGGACTGAGATATGCTCGAGGCCACTGAAAGACCCTGAAAGAGAATAAATTATTAGAATAACTTATTAATATCCGAATGGAGGATAACAGGCTAATAAAAGAATCATGTGACGTTTTTCTTTTCAAACAATGTGTTTGTGGCCAGTATATGTTTGTCCTAACCTGCAGATAAAGAGGTAAGCTGTCCCTCAGAGCCTTGTCTTGCTGCGGGAGTTTGGGGGGAAGGAGCAGACTATCCACGATTCGGAACAGCAGCTGCTGAGCTTTTGAAGTGGCCAGCAGGGGGCTCCAGTGCTTCACTATGCAGCCTGGTATCAAACAGAATCCAGTCAGCACAGCAAACAGCAATAATCAGCTCAACTCCAGAGCTACTCTCTATTCTATGATGTGTTAATATTCTACCGGCGCTCTTCGTACCTACAGCCCAGTATGCCAGCTGCATTCCCTCCTGGTTCTTGCTGACTACATAAGGTCTCATGTGTTTCAGGATGTCACCAATGTAGTCAAGGGCTCTGGTAACCATGGCTGACCGCTCCGACAACAGCTGCAGTCCACTGTAGACGGCGCCTATGGCCTGACGCCGCATGGAAACAGATAAGGAGAGAACACGTTGGGCTGCTGCAGCACAGACTTGATGCGACCAGGAAACAAGCAGAATGCATTTTACACCATTTCATTCACTATACAGGTGATGTTCGTTTCTGTGATACACGGAGAATGACTCCAAGAAAAGTAAAAAAAAAAAAGGACGACAAAAGCCAGCAGTATGATTAGTCCTTGCCAAATCATATATTATCATAAATACTGCAAATGCATCTGCCACCAGTGAGAAGGTTACCTTGACAAACATCTCCAGGGCTGAGGTTGGCTCGCCCCTGGCAGCTGTGGAAGGAAGTCCAGCTCTTTGCAGAATACTGTCCACCTCTGGAAGTCTCAGGACAAGGCGGGTCAGTTCACACAGCTGCTCCCCCACAGCCCGGGCTGGAGCAAAAACAGTGATTATTCAAATATACCAGAACTCTTTATTCCACCAGATAAAACGCACCACTTTATAAAGCAGAGCTTTGGAGAAATCTCTAAAAGGAAAAACCGGGAGAGCTTCTGGTCTTTAAAGGGCTTGAGAACTCTCGTTTGTATTGGAATCTCTCCTTCCAGTGTACAAAGAAAAATAGAATAGTTGTGTCATGTCCTAATTACCCGTTTTGCTCTCAGTCCCGTCTGGGTTTTTGTGAAGGTGTTGCTGCAGGACGCATCGGATCCAGGCTCTCACTGAAAGGCCTTGAGCTGAACCCGGGGCCGCACCGCTAGAACCGCCGCTTAGCGAGGACACCAGCTCACTGAAAGGTAGATGAACTCACATAATGTGTCACAGGCACATTCATGAGAAATAAACACAATATTTTCACAGCAAGCGGCAAACAGTGACGCTAAAAATGTACGTGACCTGTAATTTACACTTAACACGAGCTGCTTCAGTGTTCACACTTCTTATTTTCTGACAGAAGGGCTTCGGCCAAGATTTGTATTTATTAGATGCGGACATATGAAAATCCTTTTGTGACAACACACAATGAGTCCAGCTAAAAATTACAGCTCTGTGTTTTTAATAGAAATAAATCCACAACAATTGTTACGAATAACATTTGCTAAGGGCTTCAAATATAAAATCTGATTCTTTCTATTTACGTTTTGGACCTTAGGGAAGCTTGATATGTCTCAGTGTGTTCTGTTTGTCTTACTGATCCAGTCTGATCATAATGTTCCATGATTCAGATGGACCTGAGGGGCCGACTCTACCTGTTCTGGAGCAGATGGGGAAGGTAGCGAGTCACAAGAAGCGGGTGAACCATATCGTCCCAGCCAAAGAACTGCATGGTGGACTGAACCGGGTTGGGCTGCAGGTCCTGAGGGGCGGAACCGGGCTGATCAAAGGCGAGCAAGGTGAAACCTGGAAATTAAAAACAAGCTCAGTGTTTAAATTATTCTAAGCTTATACAGCTGCAGCACAACGTTCGCCTTTTAAACACTTTCCGAATGTTGCTGTTGTTAAACTATCTTAGAATCTTATTTAAGTGAACTTTTATCTTCTGCATTTAAAATTGTACACATCATTTTTATATAAATTATGCTCCCTACCTTTAACTCTCTTCTACCTAGACCTTTTTCTCCCTCCATGACCTAACGTCTTGCTTTCGTCTCAGTGGGCGTTACATACCTGCAGCAGCATCTGCCAGCTGTGCTGGAGGGGTCTGGGACAGGCGTAACCTGCGCAGGAAGGGGAAGAAGTGGACCCACAGAGCAGAAGCCACCGCTAGGTGGCGCTCCTTAATCACGCTGGCTGCGGCTGGAGTCCAGGCCGGGGTGGGCGCTGACTGGACACTGCGCTGATGGACCCGTCTGGTAGGACACAGAATTCCCAAAAGCGAGAACAGATAAACAATTCTATCAAATGTAACAACGCTCCGTCTTCTGTACAAGCACCCACCCCCAGCTCCCAACCCCTCCCTCTATTTCCTCCCAAATCCCTCTGCTCCCCTGTTTCTGTCTTTCGCTGCTCCTTCATGTGTTTTCTCTCTTCTGTCTCAGGGGGGATTACCGAGTGCGGTGGTGCAGTGAGGAGGAGTGGGGGTGTGAGGAAGGAGGATATCATAGGCATACAGTGGAGCCTAATGCTGATCCCCTGTACACAGACTATAGTTTGGCTCTCCTGGCTCATCCCTGGACCTGGCCCTAGCTACTAGAGCAGCCCCACAGTGGCAGGCATTAGTCCCGATAAGCAGCTGAAGGAGCTGTAATCTCATTTAGACTGAAGATGATCCCTCTGTCCCTCATTCTCCTAGATGGTGCTGTGAAAATGCAGGGGTTAAAGTGTGCAGGAGAACAAGGGAAGGTTTGAGGAACTACCACGAACCCCCTTCCTTCTGCACTCATGCACTCTGTTCTGCTACTAATACACACACACGCGCGCACGCACAGACACACACACGTCAATCGCTCCTTCCCTTCCAGCAAGGTTGCATCTAATCCTGAGAGCTGAGACAATCGATTCGAGTCTGAATTCATTAGCCTTGTTACTACAGTGGAATGGGCCTTTCACACCCATCAACCCTCATTGTACAAGACATCATCAGAAAACCTTCTTAATCCTCATCTTTGTGGCTTCTGATATACAGTATAGGCACACAGACACAACAGCTAAAAACCAGTAGACTGTCATCTATTCCCCTGTTGTCCTTGTAAAAAAAAAAAACAGAATCCTCGGACAGATCCAGGGACATGGGTTTCATTCAGTTCATGTGTTATTTCCTAGCTGATTTATACATGTTTGCACAAATAGTTTATAGAAAAAAATGGTTCAGTGCTCATTAAATCTTTTAATGTTAACAAAGAGAACTCTTTCAATATATTAGTTATAGATTATTTTTGTATCCTACCATGCTCAAGAGATGTTGGATTGTTTGTGCAGAATACATTAAATCCAAAAGAAGATCCAACAGGGCCAGCCAATGTCAGCTCACCCCATCAACTAGCAACACCCCCACCGATCCAAAGCAGAGTGTCATGGAAAGAAATCAGACGGAGGAAAATTTGCCTGTGCTTGGCGTCTTGCCTCGCCGCCGTGACCATCGATAGCGAACGTCCGGACCCTCCTCTGCCTCAACCCGTTGGCAGAATAATTCTCTTAATGTGTGCAGATTCCACATGGCTCTTAATAGACATAATGATGCACTGCCTAAATTTGCCAGGTTTCATAATTACTCATTAATTGTGTCACAGGGAAAGACATTAATCACAAAGAGATACCAAGAATTGCCAGGCTTTAGGAATTAGGTTTAATTCGATGGGATGAATTGGAAAGAGAGTGCATGGTGATTTCTTATTTGGCTAAATGGGTCAGTGTGGTCCGAGGCCGTAACACAGGGGGCCTCTGGGAGTTCTCCTCGTCTCTCCCTCCTTGGCCCATTAATGTGCAAATGTCTGCCCTGCCCTTCCCTCACACCGGAAATGGGAAGTTTGGGATTACCAAAGCTAATGAGATGCAATGTTACGGGAACCAGACTTTAAAATAGGAAAGCTGTACACCTGAGTCACAGTGTGGCGTTTGAGGTGTGGACATCTGTACGGGTTTGAGATTTCAAAGGTGGAGCACCAGTGCATTAAAACGATTCTGAAACAACTGATCTGGCAACAGAGCGTGATTTGAAAGTTCCTGTTCCTGTAGAAAGCTTTTCACGCTGCACATCACCCTGAACACACCATCTCCATGGTGAGACAAGGTGGTGGCGGCATCATGCTGTGGAGAAGCTTTTTTTTAAGACAGAGGATGGATGGAGCATTGTTGTAAAAAATATTTACCACTATCCATCCTTTTACTTTAATATTAAATGCTCCTCTGTGTTGGTCCACAACCTGAAATCCCAATAAAAAATATTTACAGTTGAGTCCAAAATTATTCAAACCCCTCTGGAAGTCATCTTCATTCCACCGAGAAGTTCTTTCTGATTAGAAATGAGACAGGCAGCATCTCTCAAAAGATAATAACAATGTGCAAGGGATATCACATTGAAAAATATACTTGCTCTGCTTTTACTTTACACTTTAACAATAGTGGCATATCGGAAATTATTCACACCCTCCACAAAAATCTGCGAAAAAAAATCATTTTTGGCATTCCAGCAATCAAATGCCTCTTATAATTGCTGGCCAGGTTTTTGCATGTTACACTTGGGGATCTGATGTTTTTCAGGCTAGAAGGCCTTCTTGCCATCACCCTAATCTTTAGCAACCTCCACAGATTCTCTATCACAATTAAGTCAGAACTCCAGATGGGCCACTGCAAACTGATATTAACTGCAGTCAGAAGAAACACGTAGAATACTTTCATCCTAAATCTGCCAGGGGTATGAATAATTTTGGGCTTAACTGAAAGTTTGTTGTTGCTGAGCAACGGTAAATAGGGCAACCATACAGGTGGTAATTTGTTAATGCCCTATTAAATGTGGAAACATGTAATTTAGGCATTGAGGAGGAGTGAAGTGCAAATTAAGAGATTAGGTTCCTTTATTCTGGTGAAAATGTTAAATCTATGTAGCGTGCTAATTTTAATTATCATAAAAAAATGAAAGGTAAGAAAACTAGTTATTTAATGTAGGCATATTTTTCCCTTGTAATGATTATGAGACAGGAGTATAGTAAATGCCGATAGACAAGCTGCTCTTTGCAGTGACACAACAGATGACTTCACTGAAAATCTGATTCCTCAGCCTGTAACCTTCATCTCTCACCTGATTTTTGTCTTCGGTGGCCTCGGTTCCCACCTCCCCCCTCCCCACATCAACAGACACTGTTTCAGCCGTCTCCCTTTAACCTTCAGCTGGGGTCGTTCGTGTAACGAACACCCCTGTCCCGCAGCTGAACCCGTCCTGATGCCCCATTGGCCAAAGACTCTTACAAAGCCACAGCGCTACCGGCACCCTCAAAACAACAAGGGGCCACATAGAGGGTCCCCTGGCTCTGTAACTCTACTCATGGCCCTGGCGGCACCTGGGGAGGGTGATTTGGGGGTCAGAGGACCTCTTGAGATTAACATGGGCCGCGGCTCAACATAGATTCTTTACACACACACACACACACACACACAGACTAACTGCACAATCGTCCTATTATCTGTATGAGAAATGAGAAGATGGGATGGGAGGAGCAAACAGATCACTCTCCTCTGCTGTTCCTATTTAACTAAAGCTTTATTTGGCCTCAACAAAAAACATGGCTTGAACCATCTGAGGAGTCAGCAGCTCATGGTGAGAAAAGTAGAGGAAATATGAGGAAGCTGGTGAGTATTTATAGCAGCGTTCTCACCTGAGCTGTGCCAGCACGATCTGCAGAAAGCTCAGGACAGAGTTCAGCTCAGACTGACGACAAGCTGGTAGCAACCAATCAAAGCCTTCGTTAAGCAGCTTTTCCTCCGACAGGCTGAGGCTGGCGCTCGTCTCGAACACCTCGGCCACACCTTCCAGATAAGAGCCCAGGGGTCCCCAGAGGGCGAGTCTGCGAGAGACCTCGGTGGTCTTATCGTAGAACTCCTTGGCTGTCTTGTTAAAGGAGGAAGCCAACCAGCTGGCCTGAGCACCAACATCTAGACCTCTCTCCTGCAGAATGATGAATCAGAACTATTTCTAAATGTGTGGAACACAAACATTAGAAAAACACTGCATATCCAGCCTGATGGTAGGCAAACAAACCTGGAAAAGCAACAGCAGTGATATCTGCCCTCTCCAGACCAGCGTTCGATGTGCAGAGGGGCAGTTAGAGGGCAAGAAGCCAAGCAGCTCGCAGGCTCTGCTGGCCACATCCTCCAGCTCCACCTGCCTGGCTACTACCAGGAAAAGGAGCAGAAAGTTCATGAGACCTCCTTCTGACAGCTCCTGCATCTTCTTCGATGAGAACTTTGAGTAAATCCTGGAAACAAACGACCAAAGAAACAGGGACAAAATGATCAGAGACCAGAGTCAAGACCAAAGTCTTCTCTTTGCAAAATGATGCAATAAAAAGTAAAGAAAATGGTCACAGAGCCCTGCAAAAATATTTATACTTCCTTTACAAGCACAAACATTATCATGTGTTATTGAAAGTTTATAAGACAAACCAAATCGCAGCTGCAAGTCCTTCAGGTATGCCTCTAACAGCTTTGCACATCAACGGACTGAAATGTTTGCCCATTCTTCTTTGCAAAATAGTTTAGTCAGGTTGGATGAAGAGCATCTGTGAACATAAATTTTAGGTCTTTTCATGGACTCAATTGCATTTATGTCCTAAATTTGACTGAGCCATTGCAAAACATGAGTATGCTTTGACCGTAGCTCTGATTGTATGGTTACGGTGGTTGTCCAGTTGAGAGGTGTACCTGGGCCCCAGTCTCAGATCTCCGACAGGTTTTTCTCTAGGGTTGCTATGTATTTACCTTCATCAATCTTCCCATCAACTCTGCCCAGTTTCCCTGTTACCGTTTGGATCCAATGGGCTTCTTGGCTGCTTCTGATTAAAGCTTCCTTTAACCAATTCTGCCGACAACTTCATAGGGTCACCAGGGCTCTGTTAGATGCTCTAAGACTTTGTTATTTCATAACCTAATGCTGCTAAATTGTAGTTAGGGATATAAAGGGGAGTAAAAGGGGTACAAATGCTACACTTTCTAGATATTTACTTAGAAACTATGTCTCTTTCCTTCCACTTGTCAGTTATGCACTACTTTGTGTTGTTCACATACCCCCAGTGTGTGTGTGTGTGTGTGTGTGTGTGTGTGTGTGTCAGAACGAAGGAATAAGCACGAGAGTGAGTAAGAATAGAGAACCACCCAGCACGCTGTTAGATCCTGCGGGCACTGTGGAGAAATGCCTTTAAAGATCATGTTAAATGTCAGAGACACTCAGACACACAGCAGTAGGTGCTTGGTCCCTCTCTCTACAGCCAAACCAATTTACTGCAAAACCAGAGAAAGATCAATAAATCCACACACACACATAAATCCGTCGCCACACATCCAGCTTGCTGTTTGCTCGCCTGGCAGGAGAACACAGAAAGCTAAAACCCCCCGCCACCCCTTCCCCCCCAAGCCCATCTCCCAAACACAGCTGCAGCCCACACAGGTGAGCAGAGCTGCTGTTTGGGTCAAAACACAAACCGCGCGCATCCCGAGACAAACTGAAGCGTAAGAGGTATGGCTGATACAAAAGGATTGCTTAAAATCAAGGGGAAGCAGGGTAAGACCAGGTTAACACCAAATCCAGCTTATTTACGCCCACAGAAGACTGGAAGCGCAGAAGGTGGCCAAGCATGTGGTCAGGGCTCAAGGGGGGGGGGGGGGGGGGGATTTTAAATAGATGAGATTTAAATAGATGAGTGGATAATAGATAACAAGGATACAAGCAGCACACTCGGGAGCAGCGCTGGGGATTTTTCTGTGTTCTCCCAAACTGACTGTTTATCTCAGACGGATTTGTTTTGAACCGAAGCGAACAGATGCTCCCAACTTCTGGAACTGGAGATCACCACGCTGGCAGTCGATCCTGTTAAATGCATTTGTTGTTGGTGTCCTGGCGAGCTTGGACAGGAGTAGGGAGGGTTGCCGAAATGTTGTGGTGATACAGTCGGTACGCCTCCTGCCTCCACCAGGGGAGGGGATAGTTTTGGTAGAGGGTGATGGATCATGGAGGTTCTGGACCCATCCCTGCACAGCCCGACTGCTGCCAGGCCGCCTAACACCCCTCCGCCAATTCCCACACCACCCAACGCCATGCTCGGTCTGTGTTGGAAACCAACACAGCTTCGTTAAGGCGAATTAACCACCACGCTCGTTAGCTAATTAGCCCCCATGTCTGCGGTGCTACTGAGCACATTCCAGACAGAGGGAAGTCATTAGGCGGATTTATCTGCGGCTGCTGCTATCTGGCACAGAGCCGCCTTGGGATGCAGCGTGGTCCAGCACCCGGTTATGATGGGAAAATCAGCTTGTGAGATGTTTAGTTTTCAGTACCTCCTCACATGCAAACACACAAACTGCCCCTCCATTCAACAGTCAGATCCTATGTTAAACCAAGTCACTGTTCCAGGGAGCAGCTGCACTGTTGTGTGTTTGTGTGCGCATCAGTCGGTGGTCTCCTCGGGTCTGGCCCGTGCTGAGAAGCAGGTGGTTGACTCCTGAGACACCTGCTCCACTGGTGGGTCCGAGAGAATATTAAAGACGCACTGGCAGACTCTGCGGGTGCACCTGGCACGCACACAAACACGACTCAAATGTATGAGTGTTGGCAAACACACACGCAGTGCGACCACTACTGCAGGTATGCACACACACACAAATCCGAAACAGCTGCTTAAACAAATCACACGTCTGAAGATCAAGTAGGGAAAAACTAATCTTGTAAATCCTAGTCCACAATGGTCCAAAACCTCAAATCTCACTTTACAATAGATGTGCTGTTAAGACAGCTGCTTGAATGTTATTCCTGCTTTTCAAGGTAGAAGCAAAAGTCATCCCTCCATCCTTACCTCCCCTTGATCTGCCTCTGTGGGACGCCACCAGCCCTGTCCTGGCCAAGGCACAGGGCCAGCACTCGAAGGAAGATGTGGAAGGAGTTGGCAGAGCGATAGAGCTGGGTGTGACCCGGAGAGCGCAGGGTAGAGGGGGAGCAGCAGCTGCGCGCCTGCTCCAACAAAGCTAGAGGCGTCTTGCACAGTGTGCCCAGGCCTGACACTCCCAACCACGGCACTGTGAATGAGGCGTTCTGGAGAGGAGCGACAGATCATGGTGTTATTGTACAGAACTCTGAATCATTCGGAACTGCTTGGCATGACTGAAAGATGGTGTCAATGTAAAAAGACAAGAACAGATTTACAGACTAAATAGAGCAACAGGTTCTAGACTTTTGGTTAACAGCTGTACTTGCTTATAGAGTTTCTACACATTTTTCATGTCAAAATTCAACACTTTTGCAGACAACTTTCTAGAGTTCTGATTGCTTATGGGTCCCATGTTTAAAGCGGGAACACAAAAGTTCAATATGAATTTATGCCAAATATTTCTACAGTGATCAGGGTTTACATATCGAACCTGCAAAAACCATGGAAGGACAGATGGGCAGATGGACATACAGACGTAGAAATGGATGGATGGAACCTTTATTACAGAAAGCCAAACCCGTTTTGGGTTTTCTTTTTCAATCCTTATCAAGACCTGGAAAATACTTTAATCAAGTTCCGTATGTTTCCAGAGTGTGTAGGAACCCTGTGTTTAAAATTAAGCAGAGTATCACACCGAAACCTTTTTTCATACATGTTGCAAAATAATTTGATCACAATATTTGACCCCCGTTTTCCTCTGGAATGCGAGTTCTTACCAGGTTCTTGCTGTAGTACTCCCAGAGGGTGGAGACAGCAGCGGTGCTTGGCTCCCACAGCAGACACAGACTGAGACAACAGTGCACGTGCATCCTGACCTGCTCCTCTGCAAGACCACCCTATCATGAAATCCCAGATGGACTTAATTCATTTAAATTAATTGTTATACAAGTTAAGATAAGCAAAAAACAAAAAGAAAAAAAGAAACCGTGCAAACCTTGGGGTTACAGGTTATTTTGAGCAGTCCTTCCACAAATGTCCAGTTATCTCCGAAATGCTTCTGATATTACAGAAAAAAAGGACAAGATTTATAATGTTGGCCACATGTATTATTTATTTTTTTCTGCATTGAGTAAATGTA
The DNA here is from genome assembly GCA_036173005.1 of Crenichthys baileyi. Taxonomy (NCBI): domain Eukaryota; kingdom Metazoa; phylum Chordata; class Actinopteri; order Cyprinodontiformes; family Goodeidae; genus Crenichthys; species Crenichthys baileyi. Next base: position 255,468 of record JAHHUM010001528.1, on the reverse strand, counting down.
CCCAAATAAAAATGGATTTTTCCACATTTTTCAGCATGAGATGCTTCTGCAGGAAAAGAAAATGACCCTTTATTAATGATAATCCTTACCAGGGCTGCCAACAAATGACGCTGGCACGGTCCAGTTTTTACTTGCTTTGATGATATTTCATACACCCAGTTAACCCTGCACTACAGCTTTATGTTGTGTTAACAGTACCCAGTATTACGTTCTCTGACCTCATTCTGGACTGTGCCGTTCCGACTGTACTGGCCCAACATGGCCAGATGAGTGAGGAGCCACCATGTGAATCCCAGAGGGTCTTTACAGTGTGTCAGAAGGACACTGAAGTGCTCTGATGCAGGCTGCCCGGTAACCAAGGGCTTCAGCAAAGAGTTCATGTAGCTCCAAAAAGACTAGAAGAAACAGGCTATAGTTAGTTCAGTGTTGATACGATGTATTGTGTGACTGTTGACATTAGTGGATTTTTGTTACCTGTGTGCGCAGAACTTTGTTTCTATACTCCAGAAGGTACATGAGCAGCACCCAGATCTCTTTGGTGCAGAGGCAGTGGAAAGGATTGCTGCTCAGCATCTCTGTGGGTCTCACCTGGTGTTCAAAAGCCTTTATTTAGCATTGCAATCTGCAGATTTATTATGCAAAAGCCTCTGACCACGTTGTTCCATCCGTTAAAGGAGGGAACAAGCACCAGCAGGAAAAGTGGAGGGTACAATCTTGATGGCTTACTGAAGTGTGGCTTTGCTAGGAGCTCCTCATCCACCACTCACCCCTCTAGACGCCTGTCCCACTCAAGGTCAAGAAGTAAAGATTTATTTTATATTGAGAGGTTTTAAGGCCCAGGTACCTGCTACCAACACCTCTTCACCCAGACCATGCCACCGCTCTACTTCACCTCAGATCTCCACAACGTTAAAACCCACCTTTGTCCGACATCTGGATCAGATTGGCAATACCGTCCTCTACACAGACACTCTTGTCAAATGTTTTCCTATAATTTCACCTAACTCCATCCCTTCTGTCTGGTCCTGTCGCAATCCAACTTCCTCCTCCCGTCGTCACAAAAAGCAACAGGTGAATCTGTCCGATCTCCGCCCACTTCACTGGTCCTCAGAGCCCATCGCAAAGCAACACCATCTGACCTGCTCAATACACGTTCCCTCAATAAAAAGGGCCTCATTCTTAATGAATTTATAATGGATACTAATCTTGATTTCCTGTCTCACTGAAACATGGCACAAACCCCTAGATTATTTCTCACTAGATCAGACCACACACCCCGGCTTCACATACATTGAGAAAGCACGCCCAGAGGGGCGTGGAGGTGGTGTTGCAGCTGTACATAGAAAGGACATTAAAACGACCTCCATCTTCATTCCTGACATTCCTTCATTTGATCATATTGCTTTAAAGCTGTCTGGTCCCACTCCTCTAGTAACTGCAGTCTTTTTTAGACCCCCTTAGACAAACCCCTCATTTCTCTCCAATTTCTCTGACTTTCTGACCCTACTACATGCCATCTCACCTTCAGTCCTCCTCTTAGGTGACTTTAATTTCCACATCGACGACACAAACTGCAAACCTGCTACTGAGTTCCTGGATCTACTACATTGACTCACTTTCGCACAACGTATTAACTTCCCAACTCACTCTCATGGTCACACCCTGGATCTTGTCTGCTCCTCCGGCCTCTCAATACATCAGGTCTCGAGCCTCAGCCTCAACATCTCAGACCACCTGGCAATCACTATGGACATTAACATCCCCAAGGAAAAACGCAAAATAACCTTCAGAAACCTCAAATCCATCACTCCCTCTGCCCTCTCAGCCTCTCTTACCACCAAAATGTCCTCCTCCCGTCCTCTGTCATCTGATAACCCCTCTGACCTTGTGACTTATTATAACCACACACTCTCCAGATGTCTTGATCGGCTGGCTCCCATTAAAAACCAAAACAGTCACTTTCAGGCATTCTGCTCCCTGGTACACCACTGAACTCCACCAAATGAAATCCCAAAAGTGACAGCTGGAAAGACTCTGCAAGAAAACTGGTTTAAGTGTCCATCAACAAGCCTACACCGACTACCTTCTCCAATTCAAAGATGCTCTTAACTCGGCTCAAACCTCATTCACTCTGGCTCGTCTAACCCCAAGGCTCTTTCCTCCACAGTAAATAAACTTCTTAAACCCAGTGATAACATCTCCAACTCCTTCACAATAAATAAGCCGTTCTGTCATTTTTCCAAAACAAAATAGACACCATTGACAGTATTCTGACTACTACCACCGTCTCAACCACCCGACGTGATTCCCCACTTTCCGGCACTTGGCCTTTATCTCAGTTCTCTCCCGTGACCCCAGTGGAGTTGTTCAAACTCATTGCAGGCATGTGAAGCTCAACTTGTGCTCTGAACCCCGTCCCATCCAAGTTTGTAAAAGACTGTCTCCCTGTCATTTCCCCACTTATCACTGACATCACCAACTCCTCCCTTAGCTCTGGATCAGTCCCCCAACCTCTCAAACTGACTGCCGTGACCCCAATCCTCAAACAACCCGGACTAAACCCTGACACTATGACCAACTTCCGCCCCATTCCCAACCTCCCCTTTCTGTCTAAAATACTGGAAAATGTTGTTGCCAATCAACTCAAAACCTACCTTACTTCCAATGACTTGTATGAACCATTTCAGTCTGGCTTCCATCCAGGTTGCAGCACAGAAACTGATCTCCTCAAAGTCACAAATGATCTTCTCCTTTCCTCAGATTCTGGTCATCTCAGCATTCTCCTCCTCTTAGACCTCACCGCAGCCTTTGACACCATCAATCATAGCATTCTTCTCTCCCGTCTAGAATCTTCCCTCAACATCACTGGTACCGCCCTCTCCTGGCTACAGTCATATCTCACAAACAGGCAACCATTTATCAGCATCAATAACTGCACCTCCTCCACTGCTCCTGTATCACAAGGCGTCCCCCAGGGTTCGGTGCTTGGCACTCTACTCTTCATCCTGTACATGCTACCCCACGGTTCCATCATCCGCAGCCATGGTCTTCACTTTCGCTGCTATGCTGATGATGTCCAACTTTGCATCTCCACCAAATCCATCACAACTGGAACTCACTCCACCCTGACCAGCTGCCTCACTGAGATAAAATCATGAACGGACTCAAACTTCCTTAAACTCAACTGTGACAAGTCAGATAATCATCATCATCGGTCCCAAATCCCTCACCAAAACCACCACCAACTTCAGTCTCACCATTGACAACACCACCTTGTCTCCTTCCACTCACATGCGCAACCTTGGAGCCATCTTCGACAGTAACCTCTCCTTTGAACACCATGTCAACCACATAACAAGAACTGCCTTTTCACATCTAAAAAATATTGCTTGTCTCTGCCCATCACGCCCCTTCTCGGCTGCTGAAATTCTCATCCATGCCTTCATTACCTCCAGACTCGATTTCTGTAACAGTATTCTTTATGGTTCATCAACCAGGTCCTCAATAAACTCCAGCACATACAAAACTCTGCTGCTCGCCTGCTCACCCACACCCGCTACCGTGACCACATCTACCCAGTTCTTCAGAAGCTCCATTGGCTCCCTGTCCCTCAGCGCATTCATTTCAAAGTCCTCCTTCTCACCCACATCCATAACCGAGCCCCATGCTACCTCATGGGGGGTTACACTTTAATTATCTTTCAAGAGCAAAAAATGGATAATATGTACAATATGTGTTTAAATCTGCGTCCAAAAGCAAATAACAAAAGATAAATGTTACAGATGGTATTATCATAACTGCAATAATTAATATATTATTTTAGTACCGTAGTCATAGGAAATTTGTTGCTTTTCTGTTTTAAATAAAATAAATTTGATTGAATTTTTGGTCTAAATACCATGATACCTTGACATTTTCACATACTGTGAGAGTCTCATACTGGCTCAAGCCTATAACCATATACCAACTGTGGTGATGACTTCAAATCTGTGTCTCATTTTTAACTAGTAAAACAAGTTAATGATGAGATGCAATGAGTTTCCCACCTTGCTGTATTTGCCCATGGCCAGACCCGTTAGGTCACACAGCAGAGAGCATAGGTGCTCCTCAAACAGACTCGTATCGGTCAGGTTCTCTCCCGTCAGGTTCACAAACTGGTGGGCGTAAACCACCTGGCCTGGAGACAGTTCCAATGATAATGACTCAATGTAACGCACAGAGCCTCTTTGTTATACATTAAACTGGTTGAGTTCCATTTTTCTGTGCAGACCCATACTTTGCATCCTGTGACCCAGCACATGTAGGATTTCCAGGACTGACCAGTGAATGTCAAGATGAAGGTGCAACAAATGCCAGGAGGGAGGAAAAATCTGTGGGAGGATTGGAGAATATCAAGCTCAGGGTCAATAAAAGAAAAATCAACTGAGTTGTGGGAGTTGAAAGTTTGTTACAATCACTTCACATAGTTTCCGGTGTTCTGTAAAGCCCGCCACTTTTGATCAGCCTGTTCCTAAGCCTTGGTGGTTAGTACGCAACATAAATTCTACTTAGTACTCAGCTAAACAATAGAGCGGTACCTTTCCGTGGTTCTGCATACTGAAGGCACTTTGAACACCTGCAGGCAGGTCTTTCAGTCGTCCTGTAAGGAGAGTGATGCCGAACAGTTCCTCCAGAAGAGCAGAGGGGAACTGCTGTTCCAGCTGCTCATAGGGATGCGAGTGAGCTGCATTCAGGGACGGTTCCAGGTATCTGCAGGACGACGAGCAAATTAAACGAATGTGTAACAGTACTCTATTTTAATAAAACACCTTTTCAGTTTGTGTTACTTGTGTAAACTTTAAATATATTACCTGTGCAAAAAGACCTTAACATACTGAAGAAATGAAACACACTGCTGCCGAAGGTTCTCTGATTCACAGTGCAGGTTCCCTGCTTGTCCTGAAAAACAAAAAAGGATTCAATGGGTGGCTTTATTTGACACATTAGATCTCCAAGGAATTGTCACATGTGATCAGAGACTGAGCTCCCTAGGTGTAGGACAGACTGATGCATAAATGCTTCGGGCAGACAGGACTAAATACGGTAATCCAACGTTATCTCCAGCTCAGTGTTATTTGGTTACTGTGGAGAGAATCAAACAAATTAATGATACTTGTGGACTGCTGCCTCCTTAACACGTTTACAATGCCTTCAATAGTATGCATATCATTTGAACTTTTTCACATTTTGTCACATTACAACCAAAGAACTCAACAAACCAAAGAACATTTTGTTAAGATTTCATGTGATAGACAAACATACAGTCCCCCGAAGAGAATGCTTTCTGAACAACCTTCCTCTCCAGTTACAGCAGCAAGACCTTTGGCGTCTGTCTTCACCAACTTTGCACATCTAGAGACTGATATTTTTGTGCATTCTTCTTTGCAAAATAGCTCAAACACAGTAAGATTGGATAGAGAGAATCTAAAAACAACAACAACTTATATGTTGCCACAAATTCCTAATTGGATTCAGGTCTGGACTCTAACTGGGCTCATTTTACTACAGGAACACACTTTGAGCTACAGCATAACACTGTAGCTCTGACTGTATGTTTAAGCTGGAATGCAAACATTTGGTGAAAAAAAAAGCATCCCCTCAGCATGATGCAGCCACCACCTTTTTTCACCGTCAAGATGGTGTATCCTGAAAGACATGCGGTGCAAGTTTTCCGACACCTTAGCGTACTGCATGTCGGCTAAAAAGTTTAGTTTAGGTCTTAGAGCACCTTCTTCCACATGTTAGCTGTGTCCCCTACAGGGCTTGTGGCATAGTGTAAATACGACTTCTCATGGCTCCTTTAACTGCGGCCTTCTTCTTCTTCTTGATGCACTTCCATAACTCCCAGATTTGTGGAGTGCAGAACCTGTCCTGTCGACAGATTCTCCTGAATCTGAGCTGTGGATCTCCTCTAGAGTTTCCAAAGGCCTCTTGGCTGCTTCTCATATTATTGCTCTACTTGTGGACGGTCATGTCTTTGTGGGTTTGCAGTTGTGGCATACTCTATCTTTCTATGGATGACTGATTTAACAAAGCTTTGTGAGGTGTGCAACTTCATCTCCGACATGTCTGCTGTGGTCATTCGTCTTCATGTGGTAAGAACTGTGAGGACACTTCACAGCTATGTGCTTCTTTATGTCGGCCTATCATATTACCAACCAGCAAAAACTCACTGAGGTTTGCGGTTGCATGAAAGGAAAATGAAGCGTTCAAGGGGTATAAGCATTTTTGCATGGCACTGTACATACATGAAAATATTTGCAAACACTTACCAAAGTCATGTGAGCTCGACTGGACCAAAGTCTCCAACTTGTAAAAAGTTTGTCTGAAATACAACAAATCAGTATACGAAGGAACCGGACTGCACAATATATGAAAATTGCAAACAAACACACGTTTCTAGCAGATTAATTTCGTCATTAAATGTTTGTTCTCATGGAAGCAAGCATGCAAACAAGAGCCACATCAACTATGGATTATTTAATTGCCATACCTAAAAAGACCAAAGAGCAATTTGGTCGATTCCAGCAGTGCAGTTTCTGTAACCCAGGGAAAGCCAAAAATCTCCACCGTGTCCATCTCAAACCCAGTAGGGGCTGGGTCAAGATGCAGCAGCAACCTTCAGAGGGGAAGCAACGACCACAGTTTCGATTTACAAGTTAGTTTCTGTCAGATTAACATAACCTCAACTAAAACTCAAGGTTGGAATGCTATTGGCCAGACTTCTCTGTTCAAATCAAGGAAATTCACTTTAGATATTGTCACTGAATAAAAAGTAAACATTGTCTGTTTTTCTATTTGTTTTGCCGTTATTCAATTTAGATCAATTTTACCGTCCCAAAAACAAGCTTTTACATACACATGCCTCTGGTGGCTTCAAAGAAGGAGTAAGACAAATGTTCAGAGTTCTTTTCAACATTTTGGTTTGTCCTTTTCTTGGTTTCTCATCTTTATCTGCCTGGTTTAAGGAAATTCCTCCTTCAAAGGTGTGAACTTGTACTCTGTATGTCTGCAGCACACTGTGCAATCTTATGAGAGAATACTGTATGGCTCTTAAATTACATTATAGCAGATCAGCAAACATTTTGAGCCAAGTTATTCCATCCGAACAGCAGTTCCCATTAGTGGGAAGTGGGTTACCTTGGAGTCAAACTCTGGCTTAAATACGTAAGGTTGAGCTGCTTGCAACTGGGTAGTGTCATTAAGCAGGAACAGATATGTTTTGTGGTGATGCTTAACTACCAGATGTTGACTGTACCGTTTCAGGGAACCTCGTCCAAGGTATCCCTCAGAGGACAGAGCTTCAGTGTGGTCATCTTTAGCTTCAAAGCAGCAGAAACAGGGTGGTTGAGCGGCCGCCAGATCACACTGACTGTCTGCTGCAAAGGGGGAAACTGGTGGAGTGAGGGACTCGCTGAACTCTTCGGCCATGCTGTTGGTGGACAATCAGTGTCTCCACTCATCAACCAGGGCAGAGGCTTTAACACATGGCTGATTTAGACAACATCAAAAAAAAAAAAGTCATTAAAAAGATTCTTGGAAGGTATCCACACTGTTTAGAGACGTTGTAAATGAGAGAATACACCTAAATGTTTAAAGCAAACTAAAACATGTGCTAGAGCTATAAGAGTAGAACATAAAGTAGATAAACGACGTCATAGACTCGTAGATTAACAGCCAACTCAAAGCGCCTCATAGGAAATCTTTGTACCAGAAAATCAGCTGCTTCAAAATTGCCTCAGCGACCATGTTTGCAACAAGATGAGGAGATATTATATGCTTATGTACGCTTTATCCAACGCCAAAACAAAAACAACTTTAGATACATATTATAAGTAAAACGTTGCCTTACCTTTAATTTCAAACTCTACTTTAATTATCTTGTGCAAATGACGTTTCAAACCAAGGCAATAATGTGTAAAAATTCATCAGCCCTCATTACTGTTGTTTTGGTTTTCGGTCTCTCTTCTCCCGCGCCTAAATCATACGCATGCGTAAACTCTCCTCGCGTCAACCTGATTGGTCAGAAGTTTCAACGTGGGCGTGGCTTACCCTTGACAAGAGCTTTCCCTGCTGAGTACTTCCTAACTCGCTACAGGATAGATTTACGTTGGTGTAGATCCTAACTCCTTCAGGACATGACTGTCCTAGTCCTTAGATAGAGGGCAGCGGAACTTGTTTTCTTTTTTCTCATAACGAGAAAAAAAAACAAGATAAGTCCCGTTCTTTTCTATTTAAAGACTAGATTTACATTTTGATTTTAGTTAAGGGTTTGTATAATTTTAATTAAACATACATTTATTTTGATTTAGTTTGTACACGACAAAATGGCAACTCGTTCTTGTGTGTGTGTGTGTGTGTGTGTGTATGTGTGTGTAATCGACAAAACACCTGCTTAGTGTATTTTAATTATGCTAAACCAAAAACAAAGGCCATGCTATAAATATGGGCCACAGTACTTCAAAATGGGCACCTTTCGTAAATTTTCAACCCATTAGTTATACAGGCACCTGTTTCGGGCCGCGACTTTTCAGTGGGTTTTCAGGTCCGCCTTCCCTGTCTGAGTGCGGGGCTTCTTCCAGCCTAATTCGACTTAATGCAGCAGTTACAGCAGAATTTTAACCACGCAGACCCTAATTTCCATATGCAGATCTGTCTCTCTCCCAGCCGTACCTCTCGCCATCACACCATTTCTTGCATTCTAATGCATTCTCACATCTTTACAAAATCCCCCCCTCTCTCTTCCACCACACGCCGAGAATGTGCTCCTTTTACACCGTTTAAACCTAATTGTCCCGGCCAGGAGAGGCACAATAAAACACGCTGTTTTGCATGGTTTTACTTTGCATCTTTTATCGATACGAGCGAGTGAAGACAGTAAAAAAAAGGACGCGATGGCAATCTATTCATTTCTTTTCCGTGTGGAAGCATCGACCTCCCGCTCTGCTTTCAACAGGAGGCAGTCCGTCTGTGAGAAGGCTCTGTCGCCTGGATGAGAAAGGTAAATGCCCTTTTTTCCTGCTCCGACTCTTGCAAACCCTTTCTATCCTGTGATGCAAAAGTGGGAGTGAAAATTGAGCCTCTTTCATCCCTCTCCCCTCCTCCCCTCGCCATCACTGTAGTCTCGTCTCCGAGCTGTCTTCCACATTTTTTTCTGTTCCCCTTCTTTCTGTCTGTGAATTTTCCCTAAAAGTTTAAGACCAAAGACTGACTATCAACATGGTCGCTGTAAACTTCATTCTCCGTTTTCTGGATGCACCTATAATCCAGATCAACCTCGTTTAGCAGCACCAAAGTATGAGGATTGGTGCCTATGCTGGATGATGTTAATGTTCCAGTGATAACCTGACGTTGAAATTACTTGCACTCTTTCATTGGGGATTTATTGGGCTGAATGTTAAGAAGAGTGCACTTACGTCGTAGAGAAATGTCCTCACTGTAATATCCAGTATTGGTCACTCACCACCGCTGGTGTTTCCTGTTTAACCTTAGATTAGCCCCTATCCATGCTATGCGTTGCTTATTGTGGTCTATGTCATGATCTTTGATAATCTGTTTAGTACCTAACAGGATTTGTACTCTAAACATTTACTAACATGCAGACCAACATAAATTGAACCATTTTCAACACCCAAAGGTAGTTAGAAATAGGTCAGTAGGTATAAAAGCAGTAATAACAATAAAAAAAACATAATGTACTGTAAATATGTTTAAAGAGCAAGATAAAGGTATTTTTTTCTGTATTTCGGTAATGAGTAAGCCAGACTAAGCACAAATTAAAATAATTTAATAACAAACGGTCATTGTCCACTTTATTAGGAACAACTAGGTATTACTGGGTTGGATGATAGAGGCAATTATCTGCTGCACATCCATGATGCAAATCCCTGTTTTCACCATATGTCAAATGTGCTTTATGGGATCAGAGATTTGGTAACTCTGGAGGCCATTGAAGTACAGAGAGCTCACTGTCATGTTTAATAAACCACTTTGAGAAGATTTGAGCTTTGTGACCTGGTGCATTGTCCTGCTGGAAGTAGCAGACAGAAGATGGGTGCTCTGTGGCCATAGAGGCTGTGGCGTTTAAACGATGCTCAGGAAATAACCCCCACCCCATTACACCACCACCAGCAGCCTAAACCGTTGATACAAGGGAGGATGGATCCATGCTTTTCCTGTTGTTTGCATCAAATCACAGCCCTATAATCTGAATCCTGCAGCTGAGATTGATACTGAAATTTCCAAACTGTCATTGCCTGATTTTTGGTGAGTGTTTGCGAATTGTCACCTCAGTTTCTTTTTCTTAGCTGACAGGAGTGGCATGTGGTTTGGACTTCTGCTGCTGTCACTCATCTGCTTTGAGGTTCAATGATCTGTGCGTTCAGAGATGCTGTTTCACATACCTTGGATGTAACTAGGGGTTATCTGAGATACGTTTGTCTTTTTATCAACTCAAACCTTTTCACCCATTTTTGCCTGACCTCTGACCTAAACAAGGCTTTTTCATTTGCTTAACAGTTACTCACTGAATATTATCACTTATTCGGACTTTCCTCTATTCTCTGTATATATATATATATATACACACACACAGACGGAAAGAGAGGTATTGTGGAAAGTCCTTTGACAATTACTCTCTGAAATAAGGATGACAGTATAAACTAAAATGTCAGCTCCTACTTAAGATAATGAGTATTTAGTGATTTGAAAACTGAAAGCAGAGTTAAGAATGAAATGTCACCTTAATGTCAGAGCTCCAGTCAGTACCATTGACCACCACATTCCTTTATGACATCTACTCTCTAGTAATGTGGTATCAGTAGTAAAATTCTACACCGATTCACCTCATAATTAAGAATAAGTTCCTTCTGTCAGATTTGGAAATAATTCCTTTTCAGCAGCAACACTTGTCTGTGGGATACCTCAGGGTCTCGTCTTGAGTCCCATCTTGTTCTCTTTGTACAGGATTCCCATTAATGAAATCACACTGAATTTATTACTTTCAATTCTAACTATTCCATACGCAATTTTATCTTCCAACCAGTCGAAATGATAAGTCCAGTGTTGGTATCATTATTACATGTTGTGAGGACAGTAAGAACTTCATAACACAGAACTGCTTTAACCTTAATGTGGATAAAACAAAACATGTTCTTGTGCGCCTTTATTCTGTCAGAAAATTTTAAGATCAGCTTGGCAGTCTGTCCTCCTACCTTAAGCCCCATGTCAAAAATTTTGCTGTGACATTTGATCCTGGCTTTAAACTGGCTAAGCAAATTGGTTCAGTAATAAAAACAAACTGTATTTTCCCAACTCTGCAATAAATCCAAAATTTTGCCTAGTCTTTGTGAGATATCGTAAAATTGCCACCTATGTTTTTATAATCTCCCGTTCCAATTAATTTTACACTTTGAATCAGTCCTCTCTGTCCTGTCTCCAAACTGTTGAAATACCACAGTCAGGCTCTTCACAAGCACCGGGAAAACAGAACTTATAACACGTGTTTTAGCTTCTATCCACTGGTTACCTGTGAAGTTTAGAATCAATTTCTTGATCCTTCTCTTTGCTTACAAAGCCTTTCTGTGATGTATGAAGGAGCCAGGGCACAGACTCCTTTATTCATCACCAACTTCAGTCAACATGGTTTCTTTTTTAATGTGCTTAAATATGTCCTAAGTGGACCTTGTAGGATGAAAAGGTATAAAAAACTGCAATCAAATAATGTTGGATATTCATCACTAAAAACATTGAAAGCTGAGGCAGCAGCTGTCTTGAAACGTTTTATGTGTTCTGGCTTTGTGGGTGTAGTAAAACTCAGAGCATCCTAAAAAATAAAGCAGCAAATAATGAATGATGAATGATGCTTAACAGGTCCAAAATACTCAAATAAGTCATCATTCCATTGTACTATTGTACAGTATGTCTTTCAATGCCTGGTTTGAACTCATGTATAGTCGGAAGTAATGATTAGGGACAGATGAGCTTCTTGTGTACTCAGCACATACTCTGCTAAAAGTAATGTTTTCTTTTGACTTTGTTCTGTTACTAACCTGTTCCAAAACCTACTTTACTAAAATACTTACCTGCTGGTGTCTGGCTGTGAAAGTAGACATGACTTTTAAACATGACCTTAAAACTTCAAAAAAAGCTAAGAATAATAATGTGGACAGTATAAAACTGTGTTATCGTAGGACCACTCTTGTGACCTTTTGGACACCCTTGACAATGCTGTTTCGCCATTAACTCCTCCTCTTTAACAACTTTAGTCAGAGGCTGGTAATGACTTTGCATAATGAGTTACATCTTTTTTTTTGATGGCTCCGCTCTCTGAAAGATCTCTGTATTGTACAGGGGAGACTGCTACTCTCTTTTATCTTAAAAAAAACCCTTGTGGCTTCAGTTTGATCAATTAAACTCCTGAAAGGACCCCCCCCCCCCCTTTCATTCCTCTGCCTGAGAGGAATATAAAGTTATCTGTCTTCCCAAGCGATATGAGGGCGGAAATAAGTAGTTTGTCTATAAAAATGTCCAGGTACTTTATCAGAGTCCCAGTAGGCCCTGAGGCCCTGACACTGTTCAATGTGGCTCCGCTGTTCTTCTGTTCCCTCCCTCCGTCCCTGTCTACTTTGTCTCTGCCAGAGGCCAGCTACTGGCTGGGTGGGGTGTATGCTAGAGAAATCCTCCCCTCCTCCCACCAACACACACACACGTGTTGGATTGACTGGGACTTGAGCCCCAAGTGAGGCTATTGATTTCAATCAGGGCCTTGGGAGATAGGAGCTGAGTGATGCTGTAGACTTTAAACAGTGGTCAGCGATGTTGTTTGTTGTTTGGTGGAGAAATGCCGCAGGATGAGGCTCTTTGCCTCTGATGAGAAGTCAGATAAAAAGGCAAACAGAATTACTTCTTCCGAGAGACGTCTTAATCTGGTCTTTGAGTTTTGCTCTATGTTAGCGTATTTTGGACACAGCTTTGGAACAGTTTCTAGAACTAACTTCATGTCAAAAGTTGTCATTGTGCACATATGGCAGAATTGTGGGCAGTAGCTTAGTTGTGCTGCAGAATATAAAAAAAAGAGAAGTGAACAATATACATCTGAAGAGTTTTCAACTTGCTTGTATGTGGATCCTACATACAGTACCATGCAAAAATTATCATACACCTTAAGCACATTTTGCCACTATACAAAAATGAATTCACTTTATTTGGATTTTATGAGATCGATAAACAGAAAGTAGCACATATTTGTAAGATGGAAGGACAATTATCAATCATATTTTCAACATTTGCTAGAATTAAAAATGCCAAAAGTGAGGCATGCATTTATATTTAGCACCCTTTACTCTAATACCACCCAATTAACATCCAGTGGAGCCATAAACAGAGATCTTCCATGTGTCTGTATTAATCTCAGTAAAAATACAGCAGTTAAGTAAAGGGCTCAGAGGTTCGTCAGAGAAAATTAGTGAATTTTTTATTATGTTGTGAAATTACCAGAAGTTTGAGCATTTCATGTGCTTTAACACTACATTTTGACCATCGGTTTACAGTTTTTTCTTGACGACTTTGGCTGAGAAGTGTGAGGCAACAACTTTTTTTTGTTCCATCATTGTTCAGAGGAAAATACAAGTGTATACATAGACTGATGAAGTTCCTGTTTTGCTTAAACAGGGAAGTTAGTTCGCTCAGTGCTCCAGTTTTTTCTCCTCTCAGAAGTATTTGCATCAAGGCCAGGAGATTAAACGTGTGGGTTGGGAACTGGAGAGAGCGCGTTGTCTCGCTTGGGGCCCTCGATGCCAGAGTTCTCGCTTTCATCGCGCGGGGTGAGAGATTTCTCCTGGACGTTTCGGTCTGTGTGGCTACAGGTGGGTGGCTCACATCTTGTAGGTGGCAGCCACAGCGGATTTTATGTAAAAATACAGAGGAGGTGGCTGTGGGCAAACTGTTTCACAACTGCCAATGTTCATTAGTCTGCTGGATCCCACACTAAAAACTAATTTGTTTGCTTAGAGATGGTGCTTAAATTCTACTGATAATTGTTGGAGGTTGTTATACAGATTCGTGTTTAAGAAAGAAAGAAAGAAGGGAGTTCAGTGTAGCAAGAAATACTAGCGTTCATCTGGTTACTAGTGAATATTTATGTCTAATGGTTATTATTGAATAATATGCTGATCACATAAATCCCTATAAAAATATATTGGTATTATATGGTCGGATACATTAATATTGAGAATACTAAAGACTTCGATTTTGGTAGTGTTTTTGTAAGCTTTTGTACCTCCTCATTTAATAAAGCTACAAAAATTATTTGGTGAAGCAATTTTCGGGGCATTCGTGTTTTATAATTTACACGACATGCATAAATGTGTATAAAATAGGAATTTATTTTAAAAAGGCACTTAATTTCTCCTCTTATAGGCTTCATGTTCAGTTCATCTTTGCTGGTGTGCTGCCTTCTGCTGCAGAGGAACCTTGCGACCACAGAGGGGCATCATGGGACCAACCGCCACGTCTTCTATGCCATCCAAATGAAAGGAGGCACCGAAACCGTTCGAGCTCTAGCCGAGCAACACGGGCTGGAGTTCATACAGCGGGTCAGTGCATGTCTAAAACTCCTCTCATTTCCTCCACCTATGTGGCCGCAGTTGCAAAATCCTGTAAGTGTGGCCATTTTTTTTTCTTTGCAAGAGCTGCCAAAGTGCTGACTTCTATTTCCTACTTGAGGGATATCTGACTTTCATCAAATTACAGCAGCATTTCAGAATATTTCATATCTGATCAAAGACGCTCAGAGAAGTGCCTTCACAGTGTAATACACACACACACACACACACACACACACACACACACACACACACACACACACACACACACAACACACACACACACACACACACCCACACACTAACGCCTACAGATATGAGAAGACACACAATATGTCTCCAATGACACACATGTCATGCACAAATACACAAAATTATCTGTAGCCAACTTGTCTCTGCGGTGAGAGATTCCTATATGTGGTGTAGGTTTCAGCTGGATGCCGCTGGAGATGATTGGGTCCTTAACTGTTTGCCAGACTTTTAATCTGGCCCGCTGAAATCCTTCCCATTTTTTTTTTATTCTCTAAAGGTTGCTTTAGTTGTTGAATATGAAACTGTGTCAGCTCCTTTAAAAAGTTTTGATTTGACTAAAAAAATAAGAGCAAGAAGCAGGTCTGGGTTAGGTGTGTCAAGTTCTTTTTCTGTGAGAGAATCCTGAAAGAAGGACTTCAGGGGTGTGAGAGATATGGATGTGAACTAAGTCTTAGTTTTTGACTAGGATCTTCCTAAAAAACTTCTTCAAATAATCTGAAAAGAAAGATATGTAGGGAATTGGCAGCCATTCACCCTTTCTTCTGTTACATTCTTATTTACATACTTTTTTATTTATTTTACAAAGCAAAAGACTTACTTACTGGGCTAGACATGTTTTCAATAAAAATACCCTACAAATAGTTAGAAGTTGAATAAATTTAATTCATTGTTTAATTTCTTTAAAAAACAAATCATATTAGTTAGGTCTGGGCTATAAAGGTATGCTAAAGTTTTAAAAGCATGAAGAGATGCACTGCTGCCGGTCCCCCATCTGTGGCTGGGGGCTGGTGGATAGCTGGCTTAAAGAAGGCTACACCAGTTTTCCCTCACTTAGAAGAAAGACAAATTCAACTGGAAGCTAAGCGAGCGCCACCCATCACTCTTTTTAAGAGGACATTGGAAAGCTATGTGAAGCATCTCTGTTAAGCAACCAACGGCAAGCTGGACCCTCGAGCAGATAGCTCACTAATTAACCAGCTAATATCAGCTTGCTGTACATTAACTGCTTAGGCATAGGGTAGTACCAGCCTCAAGGTACTGCTAGTTCTTGGTGATCAAGAGTATAGCAATATTTTAGAAAGATATGGTTTCAAAACATTTTAAATCAAATATAGTGGGTTTATATATAGTGTTTAGTTTTTTTTAGATATACAGTATATTCTTTAGATTTTTGCTCAAAGTTATCACACCATGAGAGTCTTATACCAGCCCATGCCTAAACAAATTCCTGTATTTTTGCCTAAAAAATGCTAAAACCAGTTACAGCTTGGTGAAAGATCTTAAAATATATTGTAAAACACAGTGTTGATAAAAGATTTCCAGAAAAGTTTTGTAATTTAATGTCATCGGTTTAAAGTGTTGAGCACAGCATTCACCTTTTTACAGCCCTTCGTTCATTTTGAAATTTGACTTCTGAATTATTGGGAGTGTCTGTCAGCCTGGTGTGAGGCTGTGTGCAGCTTTTTCTCAGGGGAGTGGGGACGGCAGCTCTTTGTAACCTTGGCCCTGTTGCTCTGCTGCTGCCGCCACCGCTGCCGCCACCGGCTGAATCATGAATAAAACATGGCTTTGACCTTTATCTGGAGTGTATTGGACAGTCCACCCCTGTGTCTTCCTCTCTGCCTGCCTCTCTCTTTCTCATTGTCCCTCATGTATGCACACAAACACTTCTGCTTTATCCTCCAGTGTTTCTGGCTTTTTTTGTTTACCATTTAGTCCCTTGAATCAACTGTAGCTTGTATAATTACTAAAATAAAGATAATTTCTATAAGCTTCACTAGTTTTATTTGGTTTTGAGTGATAAGATAAGATTACACTGAGCATGGTACAACAATGTGCAACCCAGAACCAAAACACCTTCCTGATGAGCCTCAGACAGTCCTCCATTTTTATGATCCCCCAGGTCCAATCTGCTAACTGGCTTCCTTTACATGCCTGTCGCCAGAGGCTGATCCTAAATGTCAGCGACACTAAATCGCCTTTGTTAAGTCAAACCTATTTTAATTGTGTCACCTGTGATTTGCTCCTTGCGTTGCAGGAAATATCATGCATCCAGAAGAAGCGGGAGGCTTCACAGTTTGCTCTGATACATTATATAGTTTTGAAAACGTTGAAGCGGAATGAAAAGTCTGACAAGCCCAGTGCCAGCTTGAGAGGATTGTGATGTCTGTTGGCATTCCCGCATTAATGCCGCAGGAGTGGAATGGGAATCAAATGTCTCCATGCTGGCACTCAACATATTGCTGGGCTCTTTGATTTAGTGTACAGCATCCAGGAAAATGTCATTGCGTGTCGCTATTGTGCAGACTTGGCGTATTCATTTTTAACTATAAAATGCAAAATGAAAAACTAAGGATAACTTCTGAGATGATGTCTTTATGCCAGATGGACATTTTTGTTGGTGAAATAATGAAGCCCTTTCTGTGTTTTGTTTTATCTTCACTTATTTAAAAAATAGCTTGTTTTGTAGTTTTTCAGCAATTTATATTGACATTTATATTAAATAGAGAGTAATCTTATTCCCAAAATGATGGGAAGCAACAAATTGTAGCAATGTGATATATCACTGTATGTTAATAAGTCTTATCCTCAGCCATGGCTGCTGTGATGCTGTCATCACATATCAGTAAAAAATCTTCTGTCTGCACAGGTAATGGCAGCTATCACAGATCCCAGGCTTAATGTAAGGAACAAAATAGGAACCTGATCACAAATTAAAATGGATGATTTGCTGTTTGCCTTTATATCAGCACAAAACAACAGCCCTGCGACTTGATGTCGCACGACGATAAAGCTCACAGGCTTACTCACATTACAGCCAGACTAGTTTTAAGTTGCATCGCCTGATGCAGCATTGTTTACATGTATTGTTTCTTGCTTAGTTAAGAGTCTGCAAATCCGATTAGAGGAAGATTAGGTGTGCAGTTGTCATTGCTTTTATTCAAGATGAAATCACTGCTCTATAAGAATCAAACTCCTATGTGTGTGTGGGGTGGAGTGTGTGTGTGTGTGTGTGTGTGTGTGTTGGGGGTGGGGTGGGGTGGGGATGGGATCTATCTTGAACTCTGACTTCAGGAAGTCCTTGGTTTCCATCCAATGGTGAAAGGCCTCCCCTGCCCTCAGTTGAGGTGGAATACTGCCTGCAGATTAGCATGTCTTTACCATATCATTAGCATAACATTACCACAGCACAGCTTGGCTCACTGTCTGTGGACACGCTATCAGCTCATCAAGAGATTCAGACCTCAATCCGCTCCGTGATTCCACCCTCCATCCCCTCCCCTCTTCTCTTGTTCCCTTTCTCTGCACCGCCGAGGTGTGTATTCTGTCGAAGTAAAGATGTAATTGAGGTAGAGCATTGGATTTACCAGCTAAATGAAATCACACAAACACTCCAGCATCAGTCGGGGCTTCTGTTGTACATATTCACATAGCTCTTTCTCTGATAGCTCGTAGCGTTGCACCTGGTCCAGATTTTTTAATGTAGCCTCAGTCGGATGCTAAGCTATGTCGAGCCCTGTTCTCGGTGGATTACTAAAGGCTCTTACATTATAACCAGGTGTGTCTGTGCATGTGTGTGTGCGTGCACATTGAGCAAAAGGAAAAAGACTAACCTGCCACTATCTTCTCCCGCACCCCGGCCTCACTTATTTCTGTACAGTAGGGGCACTGCTCAAGGGTGCCAAAAGGGACACCAATCCTCTAATGGTCGGGAGCGAAGGCCCATTCCATTAGTCAGGGGGCCCAGAGTTCATCACTGCTTCTTGATGTGAGGAGGGCAGAGGAAGCGAAATGGAAGCAGGTGTTGGCCGGGGGCAAAACAGAGGGCAGTGCTGCACCAGCTGCATTCTGGGAACTGCAGCACTTTTATTTTCCCCCTCATCTGTTTCTCTCTCTGTTTCCACATGCAAGCGCAAAGACTAACGCTTTGTGCACATCACATGCACAGCCTATACATTTAAACACACACACCCCACACACACACACACTACCTCATAATCACCTGCTTTTGTCCTCTTTTTCATTGAATTGAGTGAGTTTTTTCTCCATTTTCCTTATCTCTTCCTTTCTCTCTCTCTCTCAACCTCACACACTCGTTCACTCACTCATTCACTCACTCCTATCTCAATGTCTTTCATTTTCCCATTGCTTACCGCCCTCCCCTCAGTCGATCTTTGCACCTGCCTCACTTTCATTTTTAAATGGAGAGAGACCGTGGAATATGTTTGAAAGATATGGTTTCCCTCCCAGGTGGGAAACTCTAGCGGGATGCAAAGGTAGTGCGGAGAAGAAGAAGAAGAAGAAGAAGGAAGAAGTAGAAGGTGGTGAGCGGGTAGAGGAGAGCAGAAATTATGCTACTACTCCCTCTCGCTCTCTTGTGGGCTTGGATGATGTATGGCTGCAAAGGCCACATGTTGGCCGTGTGATGGATTAAAGCACTTTGTAGGAAAATTACTGAGAGCGCCTCAGCACATCCGAGTCTAGCCCTTAATAAAACTCTCTTCAATATTGAAATGGAGACAGAGGGAAACACAGATAGATAAAGAAGATAAAAGACAATGGTGGACAAGAAAAGGAAGATGCGTGAATCACACAAACACAAACACTCTTTATGGACATAATAGAGGAAAGTAGGAAACGACTTAAAAATCACATGCTGTGTTGCTTCTTAGCTGCTGTACAAATATGGATGAATGACCTAATTGATACATAATAGTCATTAGGTATCAAATAATTTCATTATTTCATCATTTGTTGTTCAAAGATTTGTTAGGAAACATTAGTGACCAAACACCTTCAAAAAAAACTAAGTAACATAGCAGACAGATCAGAGATAAAGTTTTGGAGACATTTAAAGCAGGGTTATTGGAAGGGTCTTGGAAGAAAACCTGTAAGAGGTTCCAAAAGACTCCAAAAGACCTTCCAGTATGACAACGAGCCTAAAAATACAGCCAGAGCTACAACTAAATAATTGATTTTACAAATGCATGTTACCCTTTTTTCTTTTCAGTTTTGAACAAACATATTTTATCCTTCCACATTATAATGCAGTATTTTGTTTTGTTTTATCATATAAAATAACTGCAAAATACATTAAAGTTGGTGGATATATGATGACAAATTGTGGAAAGTTGGGGTATGGGTATGGGGTATGAATAGTTTTGCAAGGCACTGTACTAATTAACCAAATGCAGATTTGGTAAATAATGTATTTTCTTCTGCAAAATTGGTCTAAACACCATCTTCTGCAGCTCAGTCTAAAACTACGGCTTTTTTATAGCTCACTTCAGGATTCTTAAAACTCAAACTTTGTCCTTTTTCACTTTAAAATGGACTGTTAAACTCAGGACACAGCCCTTTTCCATGGCTGCATTTCCTGCCAATACTGTAACTAACAAGGCTTAACGGCTCACCCCATTTAACCCCTAGCATAGCCCTCCATCATCCAGCCCCCTTCTCTCTGTTTCCTGCTTTTCCATAGCTGAGTCTGTGGATCCTCAGCCCCTGTGGGGCTGTGAGCAGATACACATGCTGCTGTTTTCTCCATAGGGTAGACCATCTCAAACAGCTTTCACACACTGCCTCAATGACTCTGGATGTCTGTGTTTGTTTTTGTTATACTTTATGCTTGCTCTATCAATTCTGTCCTTCAGTTCTGTTTTTCTTTCCTGTTTTGTGGATGTCAACAACAGTGTGCTATTCAGCTCCAGTGGAGGCTAAATGAAAAAGTCTAATGAGAAACTGGTGTGCATATTGGAATTATTTTTACAAGGAGCTAGGACAGGGGTCTTCAACCTGCGACTTTGGAGTCGCCAGTGGCTCCTTGGACCGTCCAAGGGCAAATTAGTGTTGGCTAAAAATGAAAAGAACCACCAGGTGTTTTTAAATAGATCCAATAACACATGCAGGTTTTAGCCATTTTTCATGGAATAATTACATTGAATTTCCACAAAAAAACACTAAAGTACCCGTAATATATTTTTTGTTGAAAACAACTTTTTTTTCACATCATTTCCACAAACAACATCGCACAGAAAAAAATGTATCCATCCTGGTTTTGCATTTTTTTATATTAAAACCTAATACAAATTAATTGGTGGTTCTTTAACAATGACAGATTTCCTATAGTAGATTAGAAAATGTTAAAAAAAAATATAAGTGGCTCTAAAGGAGTTTTATTTAGCTGGGCTGAGGGAAAAACTGCTCTTTGGATTCTAAAGGCTGTAGAACCCTGAGCTATGCCTCATAATACTAGGCAGGTTTTGAACACACATGCAGAAATTAATACAAGACTTTAAGAGACTTGATCCAGGGAAGGTTCCTGGAGTTCTTAAGGTGGAATCGTTGGTAGGAAGCAGGGGAAGACAGGTGAGATGAATTGTTGCCAACAGTGGGTAGTCTTAAAGAAAAGGGAAAGATCTTACTGTTCTCCAAAGTGTAATCCAAATCAGGAGGGAAATAACTGGGTCCACGGGGTTGGCCTTTGCGATGTCCAGGTAGTGAGAAGTTTGTAGGAGGTCAGACAGATTAGCTATAGCTGAGCTGAAGAGACGCCTAGGAGTTGCTGCTTGTGGGAGCTGAGAACTGTTGGGTTATTGTGCAGCTTGGTCTGGGCCAGGTGATAGTGTAATTCAGCACTGAGCAGAATATCCAAACCAGGAGGTAACCTTAAACAAGGGGCACAGGGCAGGGTTAGTTGCTGCAAAGCAACAAAGAAGCATTGAGTACAGATGGATAGAGGTATCACCAAGGTTGACAGTCAGGCGTTGAATCGGCAACCAGCTCCTTTTAAGCTTCCCTGACGAGCCTGATTAGAAGCAGGTGTGCAGGACCCTGCAGCACAGCTCCGCCCAACATCACCAGGCACAAGGATAAAGACTGAAGGTCCATAATTTGGGTAAAAACATTTTGTACTTATAAATCCACCTTATTATTCAATGAAATAAAGTGACTGAAAAATTGATGATTTGCAGCTGCAAAAATCTGTGATCTGTGATGCTGTTTTTGCAGTGTGTGAACATTCGATTGCATATATCTGAATGTAAAATGTAGCTGCCTACTGCACTACTGCATGTACATATACACAGTTTGGGACAATCCTTAAATCTCAAATACAATGCACTTTATTTACATATAAAAGCAGTCTAAACATTTTTCACCATGGTCCAGAGCTGCCAAGTTGAAAGTACTGAGAGGCCATCATTATTTTTTTCAATTAAAAATACAAAATAGTTTTATTAGCAATTATTTTCTTTTTAAGCAATAAAGCAATAAATTAAAGCAATAAAGCAATAAATTAAAGAAGACATATATATGAAAAAAACTAATTATTGTAGGTCCAAAAGAGGATCTCAGACAACAAAAAGGCTGTGCTACTTACTTATTCAAAACTAAGCAGCAAAATATGGCTAAAAATTATAAAATTGTTTGTGTTTCTACC
Source organism: Crenichthys baileyi (assembly GCA_036173005.1). Classification (NCBI taxonomy): domain Eukaryota; kingdom Metazoa; phylum Chordata; class Actinopteri; order Cyprinodontiformes; family Goodeidae; genus Crenichthys; species Crenichthys baileyi. Next base: position 233,133 of record JAHHUM010001528.1, on the reverse strand, counting down.
TAAAATTTTCCATTTAGGAAATATAAATTTTGCCCTCCATTTGCTGGACCATTCTTAATCTGGGGTTGGTGACCACACAAAATTATTTCTTTGTAACTCATCAAATTAACAGATTACTTTAAATGTTAACCTGCCAGGAGTTTTAATAATTTGGGGCTCAGCTGTAGGTCATCCATTACAAACATATGTCAGTATCACCATATCAAGCATTTATATGGATCATCAGCCCATAATTATACCTGTGCTGGAAACATTTAATCAAGCAAACTGACAGCTTGGGAAGAAGCTGTTGAATAGCCCCTGTGTGGGAAATTATACCTGGTTGGAGCTTTGAATGTGTAGATGAATCTTAAGTTGGGTCTTCCAACTTTGGGTAAGAAACTAAATCCCAAGTTGATGACTACCCTAAGCTCTATGACCCCTAGCTGTATGACTGTCAGTGAGTGAGAATGGGTGTAGGTAACTTCAGTGTAAAAGTGTTGAGTGGCGAGGACAACTCGAAAAGCACCTGAAAAGTTAAATCCTTGATTTCTAATTCTGTCCAAGGAAATAACTGGGAGTCACGTCACCAATTTTTGTATTGGATAATATTTGACATGAATAAAAACATTTTCCATGTGTCAGATAAGTTTGTAAGGTTATAATTTGAATTTTTATTCATGCTGATATCCAAATTCCCCCCTACATTAGCAGTCTATGCGGTCCGGCCAAGAAGAATATCCAAATCAAGCCAAGCTTACCTAGTTCATCGTAGAACAGTTGAAGCATGGAACACGTATGTGTGCGAAGGTGTGTTTGTGTGTGTTTGAACACTTTCATGATTAGTGTTCCCATGATTAGTGGGTAGCAGATAGGGTGTATTTGTCCAACAGTACTGTGTGTCAGGCAAGCTCAGCGTCCGCACTGGAGAAAATGAGTGAAAGAGTGGCTAATTGATAGTGACAAGGCGCTCCCAGCCTTAATTGCAGCTGGTGAATTAGATTACCTTTTTAAAGTGCCTTCATTAGCAAAGGGAGAACCACACCAATGGTCTCCTGATTGGCCTCATATTGTTCTGCTGTGAACCTGCTGCGGCAGGGTGCAAATATATATATATACTGTTTATATATGTGTGTATGCATGTGTTTGTTTGTGGTTGGTTTAAAATTGCTCACTAATTTTTATAATTGAATTGTCTAAAAATATATGTGTGTGCATTATGCATATTCATTGTCAAATAAAAAAAAACCCTCCCTTCCCACAGACATCTCACTTCATTCTTCTTTTTTTTCATTTTTTGTTCTGATTTACATCCATGTTTGTGTACATTTGTCATTCCATTGCTGGTGGACGCCTGGAAAGAAACGTATTCCATTAAACCCTTGTATCATCTTGTATTCAGAAGGCCAAACAATTATGTTTTTCTTGTCATAAGTAAAGACTGTCCTGATCTTGCTAAACAAATGACAAACACTTCAAAAACAGACATAATTGTGAAAAAAATAAACTGATGAGCGATGACACAGATTATGGGACTAGCCATTGTCTGAAGCATAAAGAGGCCTGTTTGTGCCTTATCCATTGGAATGGATGCTGGACCAGAACATGTAAACACATGAAAGGAAAAGATTAACCCTCACTCCTAATAACTCCTGGACAAAACCTAAAATCTAAAACTCCATACTATCAAAACTATACTATCAAATCAAAAGTAAAGCTTTGTTTTCTCTTACAGTTTAACACGAATGTCAGTGGCAGTGGATGTGACTATTGATGAACGTCCCAATGGTAACGCAAAACTAAGCAGATTTTGGCCAAAGAGCGTTTTTCTTGGTTTCTCACTGTTTTTGATTTGAGAACCCTGACGTCACGAGATATGAAAGGTTTGCTCTAAACTATGTTGTGGCTAAACATACATATAGACACTGAAAACACAGACACGGTGCACATTGAAAAAGTATGGCTTCACATGATGGTATCTTAAGGTGTTCATACAAAACAACCTTCTTGGGTTGATAGAAAGTATGTCAGACACTGAAGACATCAAGAATTATTACTAAGAACTTGCTCCATCTTTCAACTCTGACCAGTTGAGATGATGTGTTCAGGGTGATGTGCAGTATCAGTTTTCTACCCCACTTTGCATTTTGCATGTAGGCAGAAAAAAAGTAAATGTTTGGTCTCATTTGACCATAGGAATTTCCTCCACATGTTTGCTGTGGCCCCACATATGGATTGTGGAAAACTTCAAACAAACACATCTCCGAGGCCTTCACAGAATAGCTGGATTTATACTGAGATTAAATTAAACACGCTATTTACTAATTAGTTGACTTCTGAAGGCAGTTGGTTGTGCTGGATTTTATTTAGGGCCTATTGGAGTAAGGGAGTATAAAAACAAATGCATGTCTTTTCAGATTTTAAAAGTAAAATTCAATTCAATTCAGTTTTATTTATATAGCGCCATTTCACAACACATGTTGTCTCAATGCACTTCACAAAAGTCAGGTACATACATTGCAATTGATCCTAACCATTGAACAGTGCAGTCAGAATTAGTTATTTATTCAAACTGGATAAAAAGTTTTTCTGTCTAAGGAAACCCAGCAGATTGCATCCAGTCAGTGACTTGCAGCATTCACTCCTCCCGGAAACTACATAATTTTTCGTCTTCACAATTATGCACTTCATTATGTTGTTCTCTCACGTAAAGTCCCAATGGAAAACACTGAAGTTTGTTGCTGTAAAATGAGAAATTGTGAAAATTTCAGAGGATTTGAATAGTTTCACAAGATGCTGTCCACCCAATCATGTCTTTTCATCCATTTGGGCTGACCTCTCAGACATTTCCGTCCACCTGATTTTCTTGTTTCTTCTAATACATTACTGTGAATGACATGCAACAAATATGTTGAAACTGTTTCATAACTAAAACTGTTAGCTGTTGAACCAAGACAACCAAGATTCCTGCTAATGAAAATACAAAGCACCTGTTAACCTCCATGATTTCAAGCAGGAGTGTTAGTTTGTTAGAACGTGGTGTTTTTCGAGGGTTTCTGATCTTTTCAGAGCTTTTCTGCTTCAAAAATAATAAACAAAGCAAAACTTCTTTGACATGGAAGTGAAATCCAAAGTTGTCGTGACGTGTCTTCTTTCAAAATTTGTTTAGTCTTAAACTGTATCTATAACTCCAAACTCTTTCATCCCCGGCAGCTGGAGCATCAGCTATAACCATACTTCCAGATCCTGTTTCCATATCTGTCTTCAGACACCGCTCCAACATAAGGCCAACCCCCCCCCCCCCCCCCCCCCCCCCCCCAGTACAAACCCCACCCCCCCACACCACCCACCTACCCCCATCAACCATAGAAAACACACACACACACACAGACATCCCCATACCACAGAAAACACACACACACAGACATCCCCATATCTGTCTCATGCTTCATTCCCACCCGAGCCAGCCCGCAGCCCCCTGCCGAGTTAAATGGAGTGTGCTGGCATCAGGGGAGTCGTGTGTGCTCAGTTTGGCTCTGCTCAGCTGGGCTGCCAGTGGTATAAACTTGCTGTGTGATTATTGTCAGAGCTAGACTCCTCCACCCAGGACGTCTGTGCTGATGGTACTATGTCACCGGTTACAGCCATCCATAGAGAGAGGAATGAGAAGGCAAAGAAGGGATTGAAACTGAGGTGAGAAAAAGGCAGAGAGTGGGGAGAGAATTTTTGTTGGTAGGAGAAAAGAAGAAAGGTAGCAGGGATTGAAGGAGAAAGGACAGAAAAAGATAGAGTAAGGAGATCAAGCATCAAAGGAAAGAAAAAGCCAAGCTGAGAGAGGAAAGACGGATGTACAACTGTGGCAGCAGACAAGGACAAGAGAAGACACAGGGGGAGTGATATAAAGACTGGGAGACAGAAGAATAATGTGCTGGAAGAAGACAGAAAGGCAGCAGGGAAATCATTGCTGCGGAGAAGAAGAAGGAGAGGCAGGGAGGGTGGATAGAAAGAAAGCCAAGGAACGAAATTAGATAGAAATTTTTCAAGCGAGTGATGTGTGCTGTGATTGTTTTCTCTCTCTCTCTTTCCTCTTCTTTCTCTGGCTCGTTCTAAACGGTCGGGATGTGGCCTGTATCTGCCGGCAAGAAGGAACTCAATTTGGGACAATTTACTCGACAGTCTCAGCCCTGATGCACCTCGGGGACAGAGAATAGAGAGAATGAAAGTGAAGGAAGATAGAATCAGCAAGCCACACACATACACACACAGACACACATCCGCACAGAGGCACGCAACATGCGCCTGGCACACAATTGCTGGCGAGTAGATTTCACTTAGTTAGTTCTAACTCTCCCAGGCGGTCAATAGGATTGAGTTTATAAGGCTTGGAAATGAAAAGCCTGGGATAAGGTTAGATAAACTCTGCGCTATTTGATTTCGGCCCACCACTCTCAGAAAAACCCACACAAGACAGATGGCTAAAGGGGATGCAGTGTAATCAGGTGGTGCGAAGGCTCATGCGGGTGATTAAGGCTGAATACAGTCATCATCACTATTGATGAGTACAAATTTATGATTTTACAAAAAATAACATTTTCTTGCATTCCTTCCAAAAACTGATGTTTTGATGTCATTTCAGCAAATTCTTACAAAAAAGTAGTGAACAAAGCAAATGTTGCTCCAAGCTATATCTCAAGCAGTCATTTATCTCCTGAGAGTTTGGCACAACTTGACAGCATGTTATATTTTCTCACTGGCAGGTTGGCAGCCTGGAGGGCCTGTACACCCTGAGAGACAGCAGGGGGCGCCCTGATAGAGTCGCCTTTGAGGGGAGACTTGTGACTGCAGCAGGGGTAAGTGTTTGTAACTGACTCAGTGCAGACGGTAAAAAGTTACTGTACTGCATAATGAAACAATCCCTCCAATATGATATCAGTGATCCGGACACTCATCTGCACTCTCTGTGTAATACAGAATAAAACAGATTCATAAAAGCAGTGGTGGTTTTTGTTCTCACCAACCTGGGTACAATATACAGTATTAGGTCCTAAAATAATATGTGACAAACCAGATAGGTTTGAAATTAAATTTTGTTTCAATAAATTTGTAACTAAATAAACCAGTCCAGGTTTGACTAGTTTAGACTAGTTTAAGATTGCCTTAATGGCAACAAAGCACCAAAAACCTTTTTGCACTTTTTTGTGTTTTAACAAATATTAATTTTACCGAAGCTGATAAAACACAATCTAGATTACTTCAAAAACAGTGAAATCACATTGTATTTTGTGCCGAACAGGAATCTCAAATCATTTGTCAGCCCCAGTGCAAGTTTATATTTTAGACCCAACACAGGGAGGGCCCGATCCCTATTGACTGAAAATACCAATAAATAATAAAGCACATGTTCCCTGCACAGCTGACAGATAACCTTTTTTCCCCCTAGTGCTCCTGCTGCCCATTTACACAATGGCGCCCTGGGTGTTGAGCCATATCACCCATATCGAAAGCTGCCACAAGCAGACTACAAGTAGATGTCATGGCCATGTCAATGGGATTCACACACTGGCATCAATTTTGATTTTACCCAGCATGTGTATGCAAATGAAACTTCATTTGGCTGTTGTTGCTGTTTTAATCAGGGTCTATTGTTGATAGCAAGAAGGAGAAAATGAAACCGATAACATGGCGAGTAATACATAAAAGCATGTTCATGTTCTTTTTTTCACTCTTGTCCCTTTTGCACCACCCACCATCACTTAGCGTTCCCCACCTGCAGCAACCCATTCTGCATCACCGGCTGAGCACACAATGCAGCCTCCTGACCGGGCTTTAGTTGCCAGGGAAACCGTCACCCCTCAGAGATATCCCGTGACACCGCAGGGTGAAGGAGGCGGGATGAGAGGAAGGGTCTGAGATGTGGCTTTGGCCATGCACGTTCTCCAGGGGGCACCAGACCTTTGGACCTTCCCCAACTTATCCTTTTCAGTCACACACACTCACAAAACACACATAGCAGAAATCAGCTTGCACACACACACAGACACACACCTAGACAGGCATGCATATACAAGCAGGAAAAAGAGCAGAAAATAAAGAGAGGAATATTCCTTACTCCGATTTAGAGTTATCATCTGAATCAGTGTGCATGTGATTAATTGAAGTAATTTATGCACAATCTCCAGTGACTCTGTGTATGGTTCATGATTTCATTAAACTGTTACTTTAATTACTTTTCTACTTTCATAACTTAGGTTAAAATTAAAATGTTCCACATTTTCTAATGAGTTGAAAATAAATAGCTTGCAGAAATAAGGTTGTGGATATAAAAACATTTAGAGTTTTCAGCCCGCTGCTGTTAAAGTGTTTTCTAATAGGGTGTTTCACTGGTATTTAGGCCAAATAGTTTTATTTTTTACACAATTAGCCTTTATTTTTCTGATTTTATTAAAAACCTTTATGTATAATAATCTGTTTTGTCAAGCCAAAGTACATGCAGTTGCTGACCCCTCTTATTAGATGGTCTGTACTTAAAAACATTTCTCTGCTTATTACCCCAACATTTACCTTTACAATCCAATGGGCCCGATGTCCCCATTTCAGTTATTTCAAATGAGTCTAGAGCCATAAAATCGACTTGATGTTTAAGCAAAAACTAGCTCATGTTTATAAAAACATACTTTTATATATAATATTTTGGTTTTAGAACAAAGCAAAACTTTACAATGAGGATTAAAAAATCCACTCTTTTTAGTGGAATGAATTTTAGTTCCTCTTTCTATTTAATTGTACAGGATAGAGTGTGAAAAAGTTATGAAACCCTAAGAAAGCCAGCTGTTTGGACATATGGATAGTATAAAATAATTCGAAACATATTTCACTGTATAGGGAAAAAACTTGCTGGAAAAAAAACTTGAAAAAAAAACAACTGCTAACAACTGCTAACCCTAAAAGCAGACTGCAAGATGTTAAAAGAAGTTTTTGAAAACTGTAAAATGTCATCCTGGGACCCACAGCAGGCTCTTGTTGTCCTTGATGGGAAGGTGCATGACTGTATATTAAAAGAGACTACACAGCATCTTCACTTTAGCTTGATAGGCATTTGGATCTGATTATGGATATTGGATAGAGATTCCCAAAAAGTACCAACATAATACATTTCTGAACAACTGTGGATAAACCATTAAACAGAACTACTTTAAAAAAAAGATGCTTTTTAGAAATCTGTAAGAGAGACAAATAAGAAAAAAAGACTTAAGCTATGTGACAGACATTCACTAGTGGAGCAGCTTAATATCCTGACCTTACTTAATATCCTGACCTTTCATTTCAGTTGCAGAAAAGGACACTATGCCACTGAAAAAAATGCTTTGGCATCATCTTATTACACATTTGACAGAGAAGCATACAAAATTGGATAATCAGATAAGCCAAGCTGTCACAGATCTTTTGGACGTGTTGAAAACAAACATGAGTTCCCACATGCAACGTACTGTATGCCGCCACTCAATCAAAGCGACTGAAATTTAAGCGTCAGTAATGACCCAAACATAGTATTACTTAATTTCCTGCAATACTTTGCTGTCTGCAGTGATGAAGAGTGACTGACCACCCCCAACAAAAAAAGGTGATGTCCACATCACGGCACTCTGAACACACACCCCTGATCCCAAAATGCATGCACTATTCAAAATGGCAGGACATAATGTTCCACCAAATACCCTTCGTTTCGTTTTTAAACATGCATAACAATTTTTTTAATACGGCAGCATGCATGACCAGATGTGAAACAGTGTGTCTGCAGTTTTATGGTTCTGTAATGTTTTACAACTCAAATCTACCTACAGAACAAATTTCCATTCAAAACAGTGGCTAAGTAGATCTGTCTTACTTTAGCTGGACGTAGGAATTATCCCTTACCAAAATCTTAGCATCATATTACTTTTGTTGGGACATTGCAGGTGTTATGTCTGTATTACAGTTCTATGTGCCTCAAAGGCTGTGTTAACCTTTAGGCGAAAAAATGTGAACTGTACTACTTATCCAGTGTGAGGAATTAATTATCAGACAAAGATGTGTTACATTTGGGTTTTCTTTTTTTATTGTTCTGTAGGAAATTAAAGAATTCTCTGTTGAAGACAGAATTATTTTCTTTAATAATTTCAATCATTTAGTCTTACTTGAAGCATGGGCTTCATGGATAGGCAAGGATTTGTCTCTTGCAGACAGTGAGCTAGAAAACATTGTCCTGCATGGTCCCCCCTCAACCCCACCTACTTATCCATTTAAACAGAATAAAAACATTTGAGTTTTCCCTCAGTGCCTCCTCGCTATTGAGTCGTGTGTCTGTGTGTGTTTCCCTCTCTTACTTTTTTATTTTTTATTTTTAGACTCCAGTCACATCCGCAATCCCGCGGCCCTATAAGGAGCTTTCACGCCTTTTGGTTTGCTTTAGATGTTTAATACCCTCTCTCTTTTGTGTCAGGGAGCCGGAGAGGCGTTAAGAAGCGCTGATAAACCCCACTTAGATCCCTTCCTGGCCCGTCACCCTGGCCTGCCGGGCCGCTTTAGCTGGGAACTGATCTGTGACGGCCTGCCACTCAAACTGAGCACTTCTGAAGGCTGACACAATGGAGTGAGCAACAACACCAGAGGGCCCGAGGGGGGTTGAGGAGGGGGGTGAGGAGAGAGGGAGGCAAAGGAGGGAGAGAGGGGCAAGGGGTGCCCTGAAAGAAGGCTCAAGGAGGGGCCAGAGTGTATCTGTCTGTTATCTGTTTCCTCTCTTTCACTCTTTTTACCTCCCCCTCCCTTCCCTCAGTGCTTTCCACTGTAGAGCTCACACTTTTTTACTGTCAGTAACACACACAAACCCTGTTCTCTGTAGTTTTTCTCTCTGTGGTCGAGGTTTTTAGTCTGACAGAAAGATGAGAGATTGAATAAAGAGGCAGGGAGTTGGTGAGTGGGTTGGTGGGAGAGTTGGAAGCCAGATAATAATGAGCAGTGCAGTGTGTTTTACTGGTGACAGTGGGTCGTTTGCAGCATTCACAGCTTCCTTGCATGATGGGTCCAGTCGGCTCTAAGATCAGGTCGGGTCTCACAGGCAGCACAGGGCTCAGATTGACGGGCTCAGGGCGGGGTTGACTGGTGAGTGAGGGTGTGATATGTGTCCACCGTCGCAATTGCCATCACTTTCCCATGGGGCCCTGAGTAGGTAGTGGAGCCCAAAATGTCAGCCCTGATATCTGGGCAGCTCGGCTCAGCTATCAGGCTGCTGCAGCTGCCTGCCATCCACCACATCCACTCATTCATAGAGAGACAACAGAGCACACACACACACACGCACACACACACACATATGCACACCGACGCTTTTTTTCTCTGTGGTTGCACAGTCTATGACGTCAACTATATAGAGCCATATTTGTGCTCATGCACATATTTACGGATGCACAAATTTCTTGAAAGAATATCTTCACACACACTTTCACTCAATAATATTGTCTCTTTTCCTCCTAAAAAAAATGTCAATTCTACCTCAGCTATTCAGTTTTAAGCTTTTATTGGTCTTTTTTTATCCCTGGGCTAACAAATAAAAACTAATATTTTATAAACGATTGGAAATGGTTCACTGTTTTTTTTCTTATGCATGTTCCTCTGTTTTAACCTAGCTAAATTTGTATTTAAAATTCATAAAATCTTAGATTCATCTGTGTTTGATGTCTTGTATTTCAGTCTAGGTGTATAATGCTCCAGCTTCTCCTTTCTGAGTACGTCATATTCCAGCATACATAATTTGATCTCCAGCTAAGACAGACTGCCACAGAATGGTTTGGACAGAAATTCCACTGAATGATTATTACAACTGTGAGACCTTGCATCTCTACACTGCTGCTGAATTGATGAGGGCAAAACAAATGTTGCAAGAGTAGGTAGTAATATTACTTAATCTTATTCTTATACTATACTATGCAGACGATGTGCTCACAGTGATGTGCTCAAGATCTACTCATCTATATTAGTGGAACTGTTTAGTTTACAGCATCAAGTCCCAGATGACTAGTTAATCAATTATTATGAAGAAAAAAAACAAACAGAGAGGTGACGTCATGGCAAATGTAGCCCGTTCTGGGAAACACTGGGAAAATAACCCTCCACCATTGCCTTTCTTTGCATCTCATGGTGTACCATATGTAATGTAACAGCTAAGCTAGGCTGCCACGGATTTTTGAAAAAAATCCTTGGCATGAACATCCAACCTGCAGACTGAATATATACTGCACTATACTGCGACAAAATTGATGCAAGGGCTTCCCAGATGCCTCAGAAATTACCGAAAATAACATGATCTAATCTCATACTGCACTACTGACACTCTGTGCTGATGAGGATTCCCTTACTGTTTCATGCCAAATACTTGGAGTGGCTCTAATAGGTGGCTGCCCGACCTCCTTTTTGATCAGTTTGGTTAATTATTATTTTACCCCTTGTGGACACACAGACTGTGCATCCACTTAAATCCTATAATCCATGATGCTTTGCTTAAATTATGTGTGTGGCTTCCAGACTAGCATGTTTACATGTGAACAAACAGTCCCTTTTCGAACGAATATAGATTAGAACATGAGGGAACATAAGCTATTCACTTTAAATGGGATAAATATAGCTGAACTTGCATCTTAACAACATGACATGTCTCTAAGTGTGTAATTATAGAAACAGACCAAACTGAAGAATTTAAGCTAAATCACAAACCAGTTACAAAAATACAGCTCGCTACATACCTATATAATTAGCCATAAGAGCAAACTGCTTTACTGTGACTTCCACTTTCTTACTGGAGGATGTACACAAAACCAATCCTTGAGCAATACTGACAAGAATAAGGTGGATAGAGCATCTACTTTTCATCAGGCAATCATTAAGTATCATTAAGTACCCTTTTCTGACACTGTAAGTTTCACACACTTCATCCCTATACACATGCACTATGCCAACACATACCAACACATTTTTATACACAAGTGTATAAAAATTGACACATGCTTTTCTACATTTAGATCCATCATGGACAGCAGGATGAAAAACATTGTGACAGCAGCTTAAACTTTCAATAAGTTTGTTTGTAATTTTGCAACTCCTAATAACATAAATAAAGAAGCCCTATTTCTTCTTTCCATGGATGCTCCTTTAGTTTCTTTTTTTCCCATTTCATCATGTAAACTCTGTGCGGAATTTATTCTTTGTGTTTTTGGATGTCAGCATTGTGTGTGTGTGACAGTTGGATGATGAATGTCCTGATGGACCTGGGGTCAGTGTCACAGACAGTGTTGTCAATTGCACATTCTCCCCTGAGTCTAACCTTGAGCAAAAGTCCCCGAAGAGAGCTCAATGTGCTGTTAAGGTCAATTCGTGCTAACACAGACACACGCACACACATTCATTCCTTGCTGAGCATGTGCCATTAGTAGCTGGTAAGGCTTGTTTTGACAGAGAGCGATTAGCTCCCTATCATGTGTATTGATCAGTGTGTCCTGGCTGGTTCTCAAGAGGAGGGGCTGGAGGGGTTTAACAAGGCATTTGGGACAGACACCGACGCATACCGACACAAGCACACATACACAGCCTTTGACATTATTGTTTATCTATCACAATGTAAATGTGTGTATGTGTGTGTGTGTTTGTGGGGGGGGGTGTTTTGTCATTAAATCAGACTTCTCATTTTTATGTCAGTTAGGATGATCACATCACAAATATACTATATACTGTACATTTCCAAAGTATTTGGTAGAATTTCCTTTAAAATTGTATTATTTAGGTCAAACTGTTTGGAAATGCTTCCACACGCTTCACACGACAGTTTCCTAGAATTTTTGCCCTTTTCTCCTGACAGAACTGGTGTAAGTGAGCTGTGTTTGTAGGCTGCCTGAATCTGACACACACTTTTTCAGCTTTGCCTACAAATTTTCTGTGGGACTGGCATGAGGACTCAAAACATTCAATTTGTTGTCCTTAACTTATTTGGCAGCATAAGTAGGGTCAGTGTCCTTTCAGAACATCCATTTTTGCCTAAGTTTCAATGTCCTGGCTGATGTTTGACTTGTTGCGTCATTATTTTAACTTTATGTTCGTTCCTCATGATGCCATCTATTTTGTGAAGTGCATCAGTCTCTCTTGCTGCAAACCACCATAACCACCCCGTACTTCACATTTGGGATGGTGTTCTCAAGCTTGCAAGCGTTCCCCTTTTTCAAAAGTTACAATGATCATCATGGCCAAACCACAGGACATGTCTTCAAAAAAGTTCTATGACCCTGATAGCATTTGCAAACCATAATCTGTCTTTTTAATTTTGCTTCTGGAGTAATGTGTCCTTCCTTACAGAGTGGATTCAACTAGCATCTTCACAAGGTCTTTTACTAACCCCTAACTCTAATCTTGTTCTTGCGTTGATTTGCACACATTGCACCAAAACACACTCCCATTCCCAGGACACAGAATCTTTCTCCTTCCTGAATGGCATGATGGCTAGACGTATTCTATGATGTTTATACTTGCATATAATTGTTTGATAAATGTGACACCTTCAGGTCACCCCTAACCCATTAGAGCAGCCTTCCCTAAATTTGTTCATTTGATATAACAAAGATCCAAGTGTCCTGTAAGCCAGCCCTTACACTGATGTTCACAATGAAAGAAAAAAAAAAAAAAATAATTATAAAACCAAAATAAAATCGTGTCAGTGAAAACAGCAAAGGTTGTTTGGGTAAGCTAAAGTATAAATGCAGACTGCATGCAGTGCCGCTGTATGTGGCAAATCATGCAACCATTTAAGTAATACAAAAAAGATTCGTACCAAATAAAGCCACTGATCTGTGTATCAGTGAATCAATGTGTGTGTGTTTGCGAGTGCGATTGGGTGAATGTGGCTGTAGCTTAAAGTGCTTTGGTCAGTATAACTGGAAAGGCGCTATATAAGTTCAGTCCATTTACCTAAATGTTTACACTACTGTCTTTAAAGCCTAAATTAACATAGCTCATTATATGGTTACATGAAAAGCAGTGATTTCAGTCTGTTTGCAGATCTGTATGCATGGCACTTCCTGTCTCTGTCCTGTGTGTTTAATGTCACGTATGTAGCGTCCTAATAACAGCTGTCTTTTGTGGGTAGCTAAGACCAGCTCCTAGGTTTTATTAATTGAGTCTAATTGAAGAACATGAAGGGAGAATATAGGCAGCAGGCTTTTAGGACATAAAAGACTGCACCCTCCTCTCAGTAGTATTTATTCTCAACCTCTTCCACTCTGATTTAAGTGAGACAATAGTGGCCTGACAGTGATATGTATGCGTGTGTGCGTTCGCACGTTTGTGTGTGATCTGCCGTTTGATTTTCTGCGCCCACCTTCACAAGGACCAGCCTCTTATCAGATCAAAGCCACAAGCAGGCGGCCTATGAAAGACGGCGTGCATGTGTGCATGCATGTGCTCTGCAGAGGACAGAGGTGTGGAGGAGATGGGAGTGTTTTTGTTGTTGTTGTTTTAACCCTGGACAATTGCGCTGCAAAGGAGAGACCAAGTGAGCACTCTTTGAATTAATAAAGAGAACATTTTACACTTCTTCACAAAGTTGCCCAACTCTCCACGCACTATGAATTTTTCTCTCCTCTTTTTCAAAGTATAATAAAACAAAAGAGAACAGAATACTTTATTTACCCAGTACAACATATTTTTTGTCTGTGCTCTTAAATCCAGATTCTTCACACAAAGCAAATAGAACAAAATCATCATAGTGCAGCTGCAGACTTTAGTGTCTGCTTGGTGAGGCAAACGGTAACTGATGATTTTTAAAATCTTGATAAAAGAAAGAAAAATCTAAAAGTAAAACATTAAAAATCTACTGTTTGTTTCTGTGATTTTTAGGTTCTCTGGGTGCAGAGGCAGCGCAGTCATTACAGAGACAAGCGGGTTCCCCTGATGGGACTAGACTATGATCTGACAAAAAGTAAGTTAGGACTAATAGAAAGATAATTTTTAGATTGTTTACTTTCTTGCTAAAATCTGTATTTTGCTGACTTCTGTCGAATTCAACTTTTGCATATACAGTTAAAAGAATTTGAATAGTGTATAAAAGTTCAATATTTTTTGTCACTTGAGCATACATTGAAATATTTCAAGCCTTTATTTCTTTTAATGTTATGGCGCACTGATCACGAAAACCGAAAATTCAGTTTGTCTGAAAAGAAGAATATTGTGACAAATTATAGCATGTTCATAGAATGGTGAGTGGAAGGAAAAAGTGTTGTAGGAAAAGGTGCAGCGGCAGCAATGAGAGCCTTGAGAGGATTGTCAAGCAAAATCCATTCAACACGGAGTGGACTGAGGCTGGAGTCAACCCAATATAAGCCACCATATGCACAGAGCATGTCAAGCTAATAATGAACCAGAAATCATAGAAGCATCTTACCTGGACTGGACTGTTCCTCAGTGGTCTATAGTCGTCTTTTCAGATGAAAGTGACATTTGCATTTCATCTAGAAATCAAATTTGCAGAGTCTGGAGGAAGAGTGGAGAGGCACAGAATCCACATTGCCATTTGTTGGTGATGGTCCACTGTGTTTTCTGAAATCCGCAGTCCATCTACTAGGAAATTTAAGAGCGCCCAATGCTTCCTTTTGCTGACAAGGTTTATGGAGATGCTGATTTAATTTTCTGGCAGGACTTGGCAACTGCCCACACTGCCAACGGTACCAAAAGCTGGTTCAATAACCGTGGTGTTACTTGGCTTGATTGACCAGCAAACAGGGCTGAAATGAACCCCATTCATTGATCTTAATTAAAATTCTAATTTTCAGAGACAATGAATTTTAAGTTTTCATTATTTTCAAGCCATGATCATCAAAATGAAAGAAATAAAGGCTTGAACTATTTCGCTCCATGTGTAACGGATCTCTGTAATAGTAGAGTTTCATTTTCTAAAATGATTGACCAAAAATATTAAATATTCTAATTCTCCACAGTGGTCACTGTTGCCTTGCAGCAAGAGGGTCCTGGGTTCGACTCCCATTTTTCTGCATGAAGTTTGCATGTTCTCCCCGTGCATGTGTGGGTCTCTCTAAATTACCCTTAGGTGTGAATGAGTGTGTGCATGGTTGTTTGTCCTGTATGTGTTGCCCTGCGATGGACTGGCGACCTTTCCAGGGTGTACCCTGCCTCTCTCCCGTAGACTGCTGGAGATAGGCACCAGGTCCCCCATGACCCACTATGGAATAAGGGGTATAGAAGATGAATAAATAAATGAATGAATATTATAATTCTTTCAGCTTTACTTGTATTTAATTTAGATGCATATCATTTGACCCTATAACTATAAATGCTTGCTGGTGTGATATTGCAAAGTATTTGTTACATATTTTATTTTAAAATTGTGCCAAAAGCAAATGAACTAATTTAATTTATGCTGTTGATCAGTATTTATCAAGCAGCTAAGGAGAGCATAAATAACAGAAGAAATCATTTTTGCCATGATTCTGTTTTTGTATTTAGTACCAATCTGCTGATAATGTTTAGCTTCATCGTGCAATCTGTGTGTACTGTCAGGTGACGGACTGTGTGAAGTTGACCATTTTCTTGTGTCTTGGTGTTATGATGGACAGCATGCTGAAGAGTGATTAATAAGTGTCCAGAAATAAAATCAGGCTCAGTCAAACAAAGATTAAATCACACAATCAAGAATTACATCAGTTGCATAAAGTGTGTAAAGAAGAAAAGGTGCAAATGAACTGCAAAAGACTGAGGAAAGAACACTGTGTGTAGATCTCAGATGTGTGGCAGAGGTGAAGAAAGCTGAGACACAACACTCAATAAGCTTCATAGACTGAAGCATTAAGATTGATGCAATAAACACAAGACAGATAATCAACTTAGGTTCCTAACAGAGTGGATGGATGGTTCCAAATCATTTTGCCATGACCGAAAATACCAAACAAAAAAGGGAAACTTCCGCACACTGTTTAACTTGCAAAAGTTTTATATAGAACGCTTCAGTCGCAGACCTTCATCAGGCAAACATATTCCAATAATTGGATGGGAAGTGGTTCTAAATGTGTAACCAAACACATCCATCCATCCATCCATCCATCCATCCATCCATCCATCCATCCAGGTCACCGGTCTGTCACAGAACTTTAAAGAACTTTAAAAAAACATATTCAAAAGTAATCATTTGGTCCCTCTCAAGTCAAAGTTTGAAGGGTATAAATCCAAAAAGCCACATGTTATTTGAGTAACTTATCGAGGCCACCACCTCGAGTTGGAAGAGTGACCTGGTCACAAAATCGTACTCGTACTCGTACTCGTACTCGTCGTCTTCCGCTTATCCGGAACTGGGTCGCGGGGGCAGCAGACTCAGCAGAGACACCCAGACGTCCCTCTCCCCAGACACCTCCTCCCACTCCTCCGGGGGGAGCCCAAGGCGTTCCCAGGCCAGCCCGAGAGACATAGTCCCTCCAGCGTATCCTGGGCCGTCCCCTGGGCCTCCTCCCGGTGGGACGTGCCTGGAACACCTCCTGAGGAAGGCGTCCAGGAGGCATCCGGTATAGATGCCCGAGCCACCTCAACTGGCTCCTCTCGATGTTGAGGAGCAGCGGCTCTACTCCGAGCCCCTCCCGAATGGCCGAGCTCCTCACCCTATCTCTAAGGGAGTGCCACCCTACGGAGGAAGCTCATTTCAGCCGCTTGTATCCGGGATCTCGTTCTTTCGGTCATGACCCAAAGTTCATGGCCATAGGTGAGGGTAGGAACGTAGACCGACCGGTAAATTGAGAGCTTCGCTTTTCGGCTCAGCTCTCTCTTCACCACAACGGACCGGCAAAGCGCCCCCATTACTGCGCCAGCCGCACAGATCCGTCTGTCGATCTCCCACTCCATTCTTCCCTCACTCATGAACAAGACCCCGAGATACTTGAACTCCTCCACTTGAGGCAGGAACTCCCCTCCAACCTGAAGAGGACAAGCCACCCTTTTCCGGTTGAGTACCATGGCCTCTGACTTGGAGGAGCTGATCTTCATCCCAGCCGCTCCATAAAAGTTATGAACAGGACCGGTGACAAAGGGCAGCCCTGCCGGAGTCCAACATGTACCGGGAACAGGTCCGACTTAGTGCCGGCAATGCGGACCAAACTCCTGCTCCGCTCGTACAGGGACCGAATAGCCCCTAATAAAGAGCCCCCGATTCCATACTCCTGAAGCACCCCCCACAAGGCATCACGAGGGACACAGTCGAATGCCTTCTCCTGGTCCACAAAACACATGTGAACCGGTTTGGCAAACTCCCATGAGCCCTCGAGTACCCTGTAGAGGGTATAGAGCTGGTCCAGTGTTCCATGGCCGGGACGAAAACCACACTGCTCCTCTTGAAGCCGAGGTTCGACTATTGGCCGGACTCTCCTCTCCAATACCCTGGCGTAGGCCTTACCAGGGAGGATCCCCCTGTACCAGGAGTGTGATCCCCCTGTAGTTGGAACACACCCTCCGGTCACCCTTCTTATGAAGGGGGACCACCACCCCGGTCTGCCAGTCCAGAGGCACGGTCCCCGACCGCCATGCAATGTTGAAGAGGCGTGTCAACCATGACAGCCCCACAACATCCAGAGATTTGAGGTACTCAGGGCGGATCTCATCCACCCCCGAAGCCTTGCCACCGCGGAGCTTTTTAACCACCTCGGTGACTTCAGCCTGGGTGATGAAAGAGTCCAACCCCGTGTCCCCAGCCTCTGTTTCCACCAGGGAATGCGTGATGGCAGGATTGAGGAGATCCTCGAAGTACTCCTTCCACCGCCCGATAATGTCCCCAGTCGAGGTCAGCAGCCTCCCACCCCCACTATAAACAGTGTTGGCCAAGCACTGCTTCCCCCTCCTGAGGCGCCGGACGGTTTGCCAGAATCGCTTCGAGGCCGACCGGTAGTCCTTCTCCATGGCCTCACCGAACTCCTCCCAGGCCCGAGTTTTTGCCTCTCCCACAGCTCGGGCCGCAGCACGCTTGGCCTCACGGTACCCGTCAGCCGCCTCAGGAGTCCCACAAGCCAACCACAGCCGATAGGACTCCTTCTTCAGCTTGACAGCATCCCTTACTGCCGGTGTCCACCACCGGGTTCTCGGGTTGCCGCCGCGACAAGCACCGCAGACCTTACGGCCGCAGTTACGGGCAGCAGCATCGACAAAAGATGCGGAGAACATGGTCCACTCGGACTCTATGTCTCCAACATCCCCGGAATCTGGTCAAAGCTCTCCCGGAGGTGGGAGTTGAATACATCCCTGGCCGAGGGCTCCGCCAGGCGTTTCCAGCAGACCCTCACTATGCGCTTGGGCCTGCCAAGTCTGTCCGGCTTTCTCCTCCTCCAGCGGATCCAACTCACCACCAGGTGGTGATCAGTGGACAGCTCGGCCCCTCTCTTTACCCGAGTGTCCAAAACATGCGGCCGAAGGTCTGATGATCCGACAACAAAGTCGATCATTGACCTCCTGCCTAGGGTGTCCTGGTGCCAAGTGCACTGATGGACATCCTTATGCTTGAACATGGTGTTCATTATGGACAATCCGTGACTAGCACAGAAGTCCAATAACAAAACACCACTCGGATTCAGATCGGGGAGGCCATTCCTCCCGATCACGCCTCTCCAGGTGTCACTGTCGTTTCCCACGTGGGCGTTGAAGTCCCCCAGCAGAATAATGGAGTCCCCGGGAGGGGCACTATCCAGCACCCCCGACAGGGACACCAAGAAGGCCGGGTACTCCGCACTACCACTTGGCCCGTAGGCCGAAACAACAGTCATGGACCTATCCCCGACCCGAAGGCGCAGGGATGCGACCCTCTCATCCACCGGGGTAAACCCCAACACAAGACGGCTGAGCTGGGGGGCAACAAGCAAACCCACCCCAGCCCGCCTCCTCTCCCCGTGGGCCACTCCAGAGTAGAAGAGAGTCCAGCCCCTCTCAAGGAGATGGGTTCCAGAGCCCACGCTGTGCGTGGAGGCGAGCCCGACTATTTCTAGTCGATATCTCTCGACCTCCTGCACAAGCTCAGGCTCCTTCCCCCCCAGCGAGGTAACATTACACGTCCCTAGAGCCAGCCTAAGCATCCGGGGATCGGGCCGCTGAGGTCTCCACCTTCGTCCGCCACCCAATCCTCTTTGCACCGGTCCCTCACGGTTCCCCCTGCAGGTGGTGGGCCCACTGGGGGATGGCCTCGCGTCTCTCGTTCGGGCTTGGCCCGGCCGGGTCCCGCGAGCAGCAACCCGGCCACCAGGCGCTCTCCAACGAGTCCCGACCCCAGGACTGGCTACAGGGTGGGACCCCGGCTCCGCCGTACCGGGCGACGTCACGTGCCTCGATATACTTGTCCTCATGAAGGATTCTTGAACCGCTCTTTGTCTGACCCATCACCTAGAGCCTGTTTGCCATGGGAGACCCTACCAGGGGCATTTAAGCCCCAGACAACATAGCCTCTAGGATCATTTGAACACTCAAACCCCTCCACCACGTTAAGGTGGCGGTTCAAGGAGGGGGGTCACAAAATCGCAATGAAGAAAATATCAGGATGAGCATCAATAAAGTGCACTGCAACAGGAAATTCTTGATCATTTCTGCAGATCGTTGTTTTATACTCACTGATCAATAAAGTTTTCCCAACATATGCAAACCCACAAAGGCAACACATCATATATATCATGTGGGGATGCACAAGTCATAACAGTATTAACAACAACTTTTTTGCCTGTATGAACAAGAACTTTTTTGCCTGTACGGAGATGAAAACATTCCAGTCTGCACAATTAACACAGTAGTAACTATTATCAGAAAGGGGAAGCAAGCATGTTTGTATTTTTTTCACCATGTCTTTTTATCTTGAAAATTGGACTAAAGGAGGATCTTTAAAAATCAAATATAACTTAGGATCAGATCTGAAGATATGCGAGCGCTTTCTAAAAATTAACTTTGTAGTGGCAGAATGATCTGACAACTGAGTAGTAGATGTAACTGAAAACTTCTTTAGTTTTTGTTGTAGCATGTTGAACTAAATCAGAGCAATCTTTCTTCAAAGCCAATTCATAGGCTTCTGTGAGCCATGGAGATGGGTAACCTCGCTGATTAAATGTTTTTAATTTCTTCAGTCCTTTCTATAGTCATCTGTAGAGTGGCAAATCATTCTCAAATGATAAGACTGACAAATAGGGGCACCCTTTTTAAGCGAAGAAGGGTGAAAACTTAGCCAACAAAAGATCATTTTTATCTTTTTCTTTTTGGCAGATGGTTGTAATTAAGGGACACTTATCTCTTATCACCCAAATGTCTAGAAAACTGACTTTATCCTCACTATGGTTTGATGTAAATTGCTATTGAAGCTATAACAAAGTACAAAAAATTCAGTAATTCTTCGCAATTTCCATTAAGGTCACAAAAAAATATTATTATTTATGAATCTATACAGATGGAAGTTCGCATTCTGAGGAGCACAACTAGCACCCATATGTGTTTCTAAAAACGTGCAAATAAAGTTATTTTCAAAACTGAAGTATTTATGTTTCATAACAAATTCTGCTAAATCAAGGGCAAATTTATTCTGGGGTTGGATTCAGGACTTTTCTTCTAAAAAGAAACCTGAAACCTCCAAACCACCTTCATTTATATCCAAACTGTGGATATTTTAAGGCTGAGGAGGAGGACTCTGATCGATCAGTAAGGGCCAAAATCTCTTCAATAAAATCAGTAGAATATTTAATGGAGGCAGGAGGAGTTTTACTAAATGTTTAATATTCACATCAACAATCTTCGATAGTGGGGGCAACAGGGACGAAAATGAAAATGCCAAAATGAGTTTACAGTCTCATAAACATGCACCATGAAACTGATATAGGTAGAGTTTTTGAGCGCTTTCACAGTCTTATCTACTTTATCTGTCTTGTTTTTTAGTTTGACCTGATTTTGTTTGCCAGTTATTATTCAGCTGAAGCAATTACATTTTTTATGTTAATGCTTTTTATTATTGATAGAATGGAAGAGGAAATGCTTCACCAGTTTATCCTTGTCTAACATAATATGCCTGACATATATATGATTTGTTGTCTATGTTCGTGCATATGGAGTTTTAAATAAAGTCAGATCAATACAAAAATAAAATAAATTAATTACAAATTTCCAAATGTCCAGTTTTCAGTATATTGGAAATTAACCAGATAAATAAATAACTGATGGAGCTCCACTGTATAGACGTAACATAGATTTACTCTGCCATGCAAAAATATTCACCCACCGCTATCTTTTTAACATATTCTTACTTTACAATCACAAACGTAAGTGCATTTTGTTGGGATTTTATGTGACAGACCAACACCAAGGAGTGTGTCAAGGAAAATAATCAATGGTTTTAAAAATCTTTTACAAATAAAGATTTGCAAAATCCACTGCTTATTTACAACTGTAGACTCTTTGAGGTATGTCTCTACCAGCTTGGCACATCATTGGATTCTCAACTGGATTTATGTCTGGACTTAAGTGGTCCATGACAAATGAATATGCTTTGATCATTCCATTGTAGCTCTGGTTGCATGTTTATAGTTGCTGTCCTCCTGCAAGGTGAGCCTGTGCCCCAGTTTAGTCTTTCTTCTAGGATTGCTCTGAATTTACCAGCATCAGTCTTTCCATCAACTCTGATCAGCTCCCTGTCACGATTTGAAGAAAAGTACCCCCACAGCATGATGCTGCCACCACTAAAGGTGCAGATGCTCTGTTCAGGGTGATATTATTTTCATACAATGTTATGCATGTAGAACAGAAAGTTTAGTTTTGGTCTCATCTTACCAGAGGACATTCTGGTGCATATTGACCCGTGTCCACTAAACGGTTCAGGACCTCTTACGACTTTCTTTTTTAATGGCTTTTTTCCGCCATTCTTCCATAAAGGTCAGATTTGTTGAGTGTCCATGAACAGACACTTCGATCTAACACCAAGAAAAAGCAACTGCTGCTGCTGTGTCTAATTAATGTGAGAATAACCAATCGAGGGAAAGGTTGTTAGGGAGCTGGTATTGATTTAATGTAATAAATATGCAGACATTTACATGCTGGAGTGTCAGAAGCCTTAATAAAAGTAAAACTCATAGTAAAAAGACATTTTCTTACTTTGTGCATCTCCATTGCCAACACCTGTGGTTTGACTACTGATGCTTGTATGTTTTCTTCCCTTGAAGCCAATATTCTGCAGAAGACTTATGTCCCCACTGTACTGTTGGCCACACTCTGTTTGGCACTACCTTTGAGACGAGTCCCTGAGCACAGGAAGCCAAAATCTGTGCCATTCATGCCATGTTCATAACTTCACTTTTTAAAATTTTTGCAGTTTCACACAGGACATTAACTATTTGCTCTGATTTCTATACATTTATACCTTTAGAAGTTTTATTTTGTATAAAATCCAATAATTAAGTGTCATGCAGCAACAGACAGTTTGCATTAAATGAGACCCCAGTTACTTCATTCACATGCAGTTAAGGCTAGACAATGGCATCTGGCAAATGTCCATTGACTTAAACCCTGTGTTAAAGCCAGTAGCCTCCATATTACATACAGGAACATGAGAAACACAGACAGAGTTTACCTTGAAAAAATGTTGTTCCCTTGGCCTCATCAATGTTTATAAGAAACACCACTCTTCTTGGCAATGTTTTCCTCGCTTAGAACAGCTTAAAGCCTAAAACTTAGATGTCATTTTGTGATACAGACATGCTGGATCTGAGTAAATGGACTAGACTGTGCATGATAAAGTTTTAACTGACAAATGAATAGAATTGAATTGCAACTCTCAGTCCCCCTCTACGTCTACATAAGGTGTTGATTGATCATGTATGTCTGTAAATGGGAGCTGTCTGTGCAGAAGAACTGAATCATGTCCTGCTGCAGCACTTCTCTCTGTCTGCCTCTTTGTGTAAAACTTTCCTTGCTGTGTTGCCTAGCCTCTGCTCTGACAGACAATTCGAAAGCACCAGAGGGAGGCAGAAAGATGAAACAGTCAGGAGATCATGGACGAAGGCTGCAGCTGTGTGTTGATTCTCACAAAGGAAAGAGGGGGAATAAAAATGCACTTCTACGCTTTGACCAGAGTGAACTTTTCACCGCTGAGGTTTCTTGCAAGTATTTGTGGATTAAAACTAACTGCGGGTGTAACGAAGCATGCCATTTAAAATAGAAAATCTGTCTATTTTTTCACCCCAGGAACTCTTTCAGACCTTAATGGAGAGCGTAAAATCCTAATAATGGAATCCCAAACAGTATGAAACCACAAATGTTTTCCAGAAACTGGAATCCAGGATCTCCTGTTCTTCCTGAATTTGAAATCTTAGTCTTTGTTTTCAACATTATCTGTCTTTTTTCTCTATTGTTTTCATTTCTGAATTTAAGATAATCTTTAGCTCCTCATATAACCCCAATAGACAGAAATCTTTTTGAATCATGTGCCTGTGGTTTGAAATTGGTGATGCACAAATCATACTCAGTCTGTGTAGGCTTAGAGATGTTTATTTTTATTTGTGTTAGTATATTGAAAACCAATGAGGATCAAGTTGAATTTCAATATAACAAGATCAGGCTGTGTAATAGTTCTTTACACGTGGAAATACTGTGTGGCTAATAGCAGGTTTTATTGCTTATAGAAATTAATCTCTTTTTTCACATATTAAGGGTAATATAAGACTATGATTGAGTTATAGGTTTGACCCAGCATTCTGGGTTAGGTTTTCAACCCAAAAAACATCTTAAAGTGACTAATGTCTAATGCTAAGACTGCCAAAAGTTACTTAAAAAGAAAAAAAATGGATGTCTAAATGAGTTAAAAAGAGATTTTTCTCCCATCCATTTTCTTGACATGCTTTATCATCACAGGGTCATGGAATGGCTGGTGCCTATCTCAGTCAGTCTCTGGGTGAAGTGTGGGGTGGATGCTGAAGCCACCCATCGCAGGGCACCACTGAAACACACAAGACAAATAACCAAGCATGTACACACTGTAGAGGCTTTAGCAGCCGCTAAGCTATGGATCTAAACTGGATACCACACAGATGACTGCTCTAGTACAGGCCAAAAGATTTTTTTAAATACCAATTATATAAAGGCTGCGTTTTATCTGCAAAGTGTCTTTCTTTTTGTTTTTTACTAAAACCATCAATAGAAGTAAAACTGGTTAGTGAGGCTGATGGGAGCTTGTGAGGGAGCTCTGTTTCCACATTGACCGACTGCTTTCTGCTCAGCCTGGAGCAGTGTGATAGATATCCTGTGTCTATTGGCTGTGTGAGTATCAATGACAGCATGCTGTGTTCAAAGTTCAACAAATTTCAGCTTTGACCTGAGCGCAGAGCAAGCTTCACCTAGCTGCTGGTCGGACCTCCACACCAAGGTGGGAGCTGTACTCGCGTTTTTCTCAGCACAGTGCAGAACTGTTGTATTGAATGAAATACAAATAAATGTATTTCAGAGAGCAGTGGATGTAATGCTGCAGTTGGTGTGGAAACCCCATTAGAACTAAAGGCAATTTATAGTGACCAGTTAACATAACATGCGTGTTTTGGACATTGGGAGGAAGCTGGTGTACCCAGAATGAACCCACATAGGCATGGGCAGAACCTACACTGTCTGGGTGGGTTTTGTACCAGGGATTTTCCTGCTGAGAGGCAAAAGCTGCCCTGATTTTTTTATTTATTATTTCTTATATTTTTTTATTTAGTTTTAATTCAGTTTAAATGATCATAACCAAAGTAAAAAACACAAAAACTTCTAATGCCAATAAGACTTTTATTGACAAACAATTGAATTTAATTACAAAGTTTCTCTGTATTAAATGTTGACTCTCTGTATTAACATTATGGACAGTTCTTTGATCAAAGTGTCAATGCTGAACATACTGAACATACAACACTAGCATGTGATGACAAAAGGTGATCAGGCCAAAGGTTCATGTTATCTTAAGTGAACAAACTTGTTCTCTGATGGGGAACGAAATCATTGGTAAAACCTGCTTTCATTAACATTATTGTATAGCATGATTTTACCATCCTACTATTTCCTATGCCAAATTGTGGAACAGGTTCAGTGAAATCTGACATGGTTTTTGTTTTGTTCAAAATGGTGTATGTGAAGAATGATGGAGCTCCTTCTAGTCTCTTCTCTATCCCAATTAAGTGTTTGTTTAAATGTATCCAAACTGTTTCTCAACAGCATAAAGACAGAGGTCGAAAAACCAACCCAGCAGTTTTGAGGTAGTATTTTTATGATTGGTCTATGGAGCAGAAATAAAATGTTCTTCAGAATTCCTTGATTTAATTGATCCGATGGTGTTTTGTTTAAGATACCCGGCTTAATGGTATCTGCCCCTCAAGCCTCTATTTGTTAAGCATTGCTGAATTGACCATCAAAAGCTGATTTGGTTTTTGTTAGAAGCAGGGAAAAAGTATAGTATTTTTCTTTCTGCCAGCTTACTCCCAATGTGCAGCAACAGGTAGGGGATGGTCAGGGATGAAATACTTAATGCTCCATAATGCCGGAGATATCCTGGTGTGATGGAAATTTCATAAGGCAAAACATTTGTCGTTTTAAAATCATAAATGTTTTAAAACCTCGGTATAACTTGATAGCGGTAACCGGCCCATCGCTAATTGGTGGATGATGTTTGTTAAATAACACGTTAATCATGGAATCGTGTTATTTGCAGTCTGATCTTTACCTGCTTGGTTTTTTTGTTTTACATCTTTTTATTCTCTCCTATTCTCTTTGTTCACACGTTGTGTTTTAGTAATGCCAGATTCATTATAGTTGCTTTCATTTACATACTTTTCTGTTTCTTTTGTTGGATTGCAAAAAGTCATAACATTTTGATAGTCAAACCGCCTGTTATTAATTTTGCACATTTCAGAGCAGTTCTGATTTTATATAGGCATAATGTAAGCTAACAAAAATCACTTAATTTACTCATAGAAAATGACTAAAATGTCTGGCTATGCTTATGTATATAGTGGACAGAGAAAACAGTAAGACATCTCTCAGAGCTCCTAATCTGTTCCTCCTCTATCTCTGCTGCATGGAAACTGAGATCTTTGGGACTAGATTATGCTCTCCTGCGATGTAAGCATATGCAGGCTTAACGGTTACACTTTCTCTTCACTCCTGATGGTGAGGTTATGGACCTTCTGTTTTCATAGACACATTTAAAACATACATGAAAAGTATGCATTTTATTAATAACGAATCCTCACAATAATAGGAATGTGCGGAACAGCTTTGTAGGGGGTATACCACCGAACCAGGCACAGAGAGACAGATCTTTCCCACCAGACTCAATGTGGCAACTTGTTTTCACAAAAGATGGTCAAATTTTTCCTGGATTTGTTTTTACTTTGCAGGGATGGTTTACTACTGAAAAGAACAACATTTAATGACACCCTACTGTGCTGTCCTCAGTTCACGTTCCTAAGGGAACCTTGTTAGGTTTGTTCACAGAAGGTTCACAGAAAACATCAACAGCGCTCATTCATGTGGTCAACACCGATCACTGTTTTTAAGTTGTACAGACAACACTCTGGATCTTGTATTGCCTAATGGTCTTACTGAGCCAGAAGGTAATGTACCAAATAAAATAGATCACAGCAAAATTTCTAAAGAACCAACATTTCTGTATTCTTGTGGAAGAGAGAGTAAAAATGAGTATAATGAAAGTATGTGGAGGCCTTGATGAGCTGAGGCACTTCCACAGACAGTGAACTGAGCCGCGCTACAGTAATGAGATGCTAATTAGATGCTAATGATATAGTAATCTCCCCCCAGTATTCCACCTCAGTAGTGAGCAGGGAATCTGGGAAGCTTTTTACCATTGGTTGGAGATCCAGGGATGTCCTGAAGTCAAAGTTCAAGACATTGAAAAGGAAAACTCCACGCACACATGTGTATTACAGATTTATGTGCTTGCAGGTTCCCAGAGGAAACAGTCTCCAGCTGGCAGCCCATCTGAGGAGAGAAAGGATGACCAGTACCTCGCTTTCAACGACCCTCTCTGGCCCATGCAGTGGGAACTGGTGGGTGTAATTATCTGCGTGGGTGTATGTGTGTCGTCATTTCCCTTATCTGGAAGTCTCCCGTCTCTCCTCTTTTCTTGTCTTCACGTTGAAGGATGTTTTTCTGACAGGCATAAGTCAGACAGGCTTTCACGTGTGACTGGAAAAGGAGACAGAAGATAGAGAGATAAGGGGATCGTGGAGAAGGAAGGAGAGGAGGGTGGAAGGGGGCTGTCCATGTTGAACTGCGACAGATGTGTGTGACTGATGAGGCTTGGAGGAACACAAGCACACAACTGGGCTGAAACTACACGACATGCTTATGCCTTCAGCTGTCTTGTTTACACTGTTTGGCCAAACTCTGTTTCTGAGTCCCAGTACGAATACGGGAACAATATGTTTAGACAGGATAGAGTCACTTTACTTTGAAATACTTACACTTAACCCCAGAAGCAATGATTATCTAGATTGCTTGACTTAGATTTTAATTATAAATATAGATAAAGTTCAATTAAATAAAAAAACATTTTATTTGCTATCCAATGCAAGAAAAGCAATTATATTATTAGGGAATCGTGCAATTTAAAACTTGTATATCTGTTGTTCCTATATCTAATGTCTAATAATATTATGTCCGGTCTAAGTTAAATTTGACTAGTTCTGATAATGGTTTAAAATTAGACAAATATAATTTTTGATGTACTTGATATACTAACCCTTTTTTTATAGTAATCACTACAGTGGACATCTATTAAATGCTGTTTTCACGTGTATGTGTGGTTGTTTATGACATACTTACATATGAAAGCCGACTCTAAAATGCCAGTCCATACTCCACCTACTGGGCTGCCAGAACATGTTCACAAAAATCTGTTCAAACCCACATGGTTGGCAGTGAACCAGAAAGGCCTTGTTCCAGGATATCCTGCCTGTCCTTGTATGGTGTGACATCTTTAAAGATAAAAAATATTAATGTAACCAAATTTTAACTACAGACAATTATAATTGTCATAATTCTGAAGTGTTTAAATTGTGTTAGGAGGAAATAGGAGGAAACAAAAAACAGCTGTCCATTAAGGTGGACATCATGCATTACTTGCTATGTTTTGACTGAAATTGTGACCATTACTGTGACTATATTGTTCTTCAAAATACATCAACAGCAGTAAATGTTTCTCCTGTAAAAAATTTAGATTGTTAATGTTTTGTTATCAGATTTCTTTAATGGTGTGAGTAACAATTGGTGCCTTTTAGCCTTGTGAGACTGAAGTGCAGTGAATGACAGCTGAGAGGTGAATGAGCGGAAGGTGATGAAGAAGCTGAGGATTTGCTACCTCCCAGAGGCCTAAGACAAAAGAAAGCAAAATATCAGACATATGGAGAATAAACATCAATTTAGGGTTTGTGTTCTTTATATGTACTGAAATATTGTTGTTTAGACTTTATATGTTATGTTGATGACTTCTTTTTCGTTTAGGAAGTAGCATCCGTTTTAAATACTTATTTCAACAGGGGGAACTCTTGTATCTTTAGAAGATACAAGATAAAGAGTTGAATGAGGGAGGAAGCAAGTTATATTTAAAATAAAAAACTGTAAAATATATAGCCACTTCTGGTGATTTATATTATTATACCGATACTATACTATACAATACTTTATACTATGCTATCAGTCAATAAACTGTATTCATTTATTTGTCATCTTCCTATTTCAAAGTCTAAATATTATCCATCTGAGTTGACAAACTAAGTGAAAACCAGTCAGGTAATCATAATTTCTAAAAGAAGCAGACACATTTAGGTAAAGTAGGACTGATTAAAATAGGAAGGACAGAACACTAAGAATTCCCTAATGAAGAACAAAATGTTTGACTAAGACAGAGTAGTTTAAAGCAAGAGAAAAAAAGTTCACTTATAACTATTACTTTTGTGCTTTAAATAGTTCCGGCTGTGTTTGTTACATGATTACAGCTGCTGTTTCTGCTTATATCGATGAAATTCAATAATACATTATTTCCCTGATTACTCTATCAATAATAAATCCCTGGCATCTTATTGCTATAAATACCCTGGGCAAGCATTTCTCAGCCAATGGACTCCGTGGACATTGTTGAGTGACGCGCGAGGGCGTAATCTGGCAGAGTGAGGGGGAGGAGAGGCGGGCTCATAGATTTACCCAGGCAACCGGCAACAGATTGACTGACACCTTAGCTCTCGGAGCAAGTTGGAGGGATGAGAGTCAGGATGGGGCGGAGGGTAGTGGAGACAGAATCGAGGCCAGATGATGAAGAGAAATATGAGGCGGAGAGCACAGAGGTTTAATATGAGTGTGATTTGTAGCAAATACTCAGCTCTGAATTTAGAACTCTTATCGACAAGATTATTTTTAAAGCCCGGTTTGATGCATGTGGTATTACATGAACTATGACATATAAATGATATGACTTTAACTATATGGGTTGATTACATAAACAGGAATATAGGGCACAATTATCAATCACTGAGTAATCTGGAAAAATGTAAAGCCTACCTACCACTAAGGACCTTTCTCTCTCTACTGCCGCCTAACCTCCCTCTCTTGATTTCACTCTGTTGTGTTTAATAAGCCTCTGGTGGATGGAGATATTGATTGAGGGTCAGTAATCTGCTCAGGGTTGGGTGCTTGCCAGACCTAGACAAATGTATGTGCATGTATACGGCAGTTGGATGTGTAGGTTTGCTAAAATGGTGTGTGTCTGTGCCACAGAACAATAGTTTCATAATCTACTCTAAGCAAGTTTGGCCTACAACACCTTGATGACGAATTCAGCTTCTCTATGAAGGGTCTTGCAGAGCTGAATGCAGCATACTGCCCATACTTCCTGTGGATGGTATATGTTGTTTGACAATCTGTTTGTGTTCTTCTGTTTTCTATGAACTCCAGCTGAGATGAAGACGAAGAGGCAATTGGTTGCTTTTTGCAGCTGTTTGGCTGTGCCTGTGTATGTTTTTTCCCCAGATGTTGTATTATTCACTATAGCACCAGCAGTATGGAGACATCCCTTCAAATCATTCAATTCAGGTGTTCCAATTCCATTTAACTAGGTGTTTATAATCATACACCTGGTTATTTAGACTGCTTTTGTTAATTTGCAAAAGTAGAGATGCTCCAATTCAGGAATTATGGATTCCGATCCTGATTTCTGAATTTAAATCACTGCTGAAACAGATATTTTGCGATCCGGAACATTTTTACTCAAACTTTCATTGCTGTTTTTATCCTGGTGTTGTAAAAGCAAAGATGAATAAGCCACCTCCTGGGCCCTGGGGGCTGGTTGCCCCTCTGGGGTTTTGGTACCTGGACCTGGGTGTATAGAGTGTGTATGGGGAGTCCAAGAGAGTGAACATCACCCACTCACTCGTTGGGTGTGTCGGTGTGAGTGTTTTTATTTGTACACATGAGGATGGGTGATTGTGACTGTGTGTGCCTGTTATGCGTCAGGTTGTGTCTTGGGCTGCTCACTCTCCTGGATCATCTTAGGCCCCCCATCAAATGTGAGGCCTATTAGGGCCTTGTCACACTCCCTGCCTGTGGCCGGTGTCTCTGCCCGCCGGTGCGTTGGTGGTTCTCGTTGTCCGGGGCTGGGTGCTCGGGTGGGTGCCGGCTTACTCGCTGTGGCTGCTTGGTTGGGCCTGGGCTGGGGAGTAGTGTGCCTTTGGGTCTTGGGTCTCTGGGTCCATGGCTGGATCTGTTCCCGTATAGCCAGCTGCCAGCTATACGGGATCTCCTCCATGTCTATCTCGGGTCCAGGGGGGCAGGTCTATGGCTCCTCATGCTTGGTATTGAATATTCCTATGGAGAAACTTTATATACACAAACTCGCTCACACATTTACACCCACAGGATTCAGGGGTATATACTCTATATTGAGCTGCGGTTGCAACTAAATACATCTTGCACTCATTAGTAGCGTGTACTTTTTGGTATGCTGTTGTTATATATGCGTTTCTGCAGGTGTAGAATCAGTCTTCTAGGATGTTATCTTGTATTCTCTTCATCCTTTTTACTTTCCTCTATTCTTTTCTCCTTCTCTCCCTTTTACTTTTTTGCAAAGAAACCGAAGGAGGGATGTTAACACAGATGAGTGGGAACACAGAGGAGTCCAGGGGGAAAACACCTTACAACAACAAGCATAAGGAAAATAACTAAAAAAGACAAGACTTAAAGAACAAAGTACACAGTAAAGAAATGGTCACAATACTCTCAAAAAGAAAATCAAAACTCATCACCTACAGGTTGTGACAATCACAGGAGTTGAGCAGTGAAGACACTCTGATGGACGAGTTTGGGTTTGGCCATTGTTATCACATTGTGCCCAGTTAAATATGTTGAAGTGAGGTTTATGGTACGGGGTTGTTTTTCATGGAGTGGGCATGGTCTCGGTGCATTGAATGAAACTCTTAATGCTACAGTTTAATTCTCCCAACTGTATCGGAACCATTTGGCAATGGCTTTGTCCCAACATGACTGAACATCAATGCTTAAAGGAAGTTTGGTGTGGAGGAACTTAATTGGACCGCACTGAGCTCTGACCCCAGACCCCAGGAAATAGAGCATCTTTGGGATGAATTAGAATGTTACAAGCCAGGTTATGTTGTTTAATACTACAAATGATCACCCAAACAAATGACCAAATATTTTCATTAACACACTAAAGCTGCTACGGCTGCAACGGGTGTCATAACAGGAGTCATATCCAGCTCTGCACACTAAGGGCCTGATCTTCAAAGATCCCAAATAGTGGGTGCAAATGTGCGTGTTCTATAAATAAATTGCACGTGCAATAAGTGGGTGTGTTCCGTGCGATTTTCAAAGATTGTGCATGCAATGGATAACAGGTGCAAAACAGCTGCAGACCGCCCTATTTAAATGAGGAAATTGCATGTGCTACTGGCTGGAACAAGAGGAAAAGCAAACAGATCCTCTGCTGTGTTGCTGGAAGTTAAATCGAACATTTATGTACATAAAAATAATTTTCCAATGATTTTACTAAATTCGCTTTGTTTGTTTTGCCAATATTTTAATGATATACTACAAGTTTGATTGTTTAAATTGTTTTTTGGTGACACAAAATTATTTTTAACTGCATAAACAAAACCATAAAACCAAAGCATATGTTCACATTTAAACAGTGTTGTCAAACTGATCCAGCTCCGATTGCCCTGCAATGACATAACGTTACTGTCACTAATGCAATGTGTTTTGTTTAGTGAGAAGGTTAAAGCATACACTGTCTTTGTCACCACATAGAAAAGCTGCCTTAAAATGGTGATTTTTCACCTGCTAAGAAGTGATTTTGGAATTGAAGGATTTAATCTGCCTTATAATGACTTTAGTTATTTCCTATTAATTATAATATCAACATCAAAGCACAGTGGGTCTTTTGCATGATGTGTGATTACAGGTTTTTCTACGCTTTGCTCATGTTATATGGAATTTTGTTCTGATCCGGGTCTTGGGGCGCGTCAGCAGATGATCACTGAAACGAATTATCAGCCCAGCACAAAGATACATTGTCACTGTTTTACGCTGATGATACTCAGCTTTAATAGCCATAAATACTGATGAGCCCAAACCAGTTAGTAGACTACAAGCATGTCTTGAAGGACATAAAACTTGGGATGACAGCTTAATTTTCCTGACTTCGTCAATTTCAGGGACAAGACAGAAAGTGTCGTCCCTTGGACCGGAGTCTTTAAAAAAGAAAAACTGCTAGTCCAATCACTTAATCGGGATGGCATTTAAATTGACCTCCCGGTAATAAAAGAAAAAACCTTGGTGTTATTTTTGACCAGACCATGTCATTTAAATCCCATATTAAACAGGTTTCTAGGATTTACCTCTTTCATCTCCGGAACATTGCCAAAATTCGAAATCATCCTGTCAGAGTGACGCTGAAAAAAACTAGTCAATGCAATTGTTACTTAAAGAGAGGACTTTGTAATCTTACTAAAGGACGTCCACAAAATGCAGTTTAAAAATCCTTCAGGCTGATTCAAACATGCTGCAGCGCAAGAGTCTTGATGAAAATAAAAGAGAGATCATATTTCCCCTACTTAGCTCACTTCCATTGGCCTCCAGTTAAATCCAGAATAGAATGTAGAAATTCTCCTCCCACATATAAGCCCTTAGATCTAAGCTCTTTCTAATACATCAGAGATATGATTTGTTCAATATGTTCCTAACAGAGCACGCATTCTCAGACTGCAGGTTTTTTACTGGTGGGTCTAGCAGTCTCTAGAGTAGATATATGGGAGGCAGATATTTAGTATCAGGCTCCTTCTCCTGTGCGCAACCAGCTCCCAAGTTTTAGTCCATGATGCAGACACACTGTATACTTTTAAGGCTCTAGGATCCCTTAAAACTTGCCTTATCGATAAAGCTCTATAGTTAGAGTGGCTTCAGCGTACCTGGCGCCTATCATTCCTTATTTTTACCTCCGTCTTCTTTTCCTCCCCCCCCCACTGAACACCCGTTGGATGGAGTAAGGGAGTCAGATTAAAGCCTAATCCGGCTCAGTATGGTGAGCGCTGCAAACACACCCTCCATTTCCTGTACCTGTATGACCCCCTCTCTTTTCCAATAGTTAATCAATCTGAAAGAGAGAGGATTCCACAATCATTGTAGGTTTTAGTATAACAATGGACATCAGGGTGTCAGGAGGGACAACAAACTGTCTACTTTAAGGCTAGGCTTAAAACTTTCCTTTTGATTAAAGCTTATAGTTAGAGTGGCTTAAGTTACCTGAGCATACTGTGTAGTTATGCTGCTATAGCTTTAGGCCTGCTGGAGGACATAATGACACACTCTCACCTTCTTCGCTACATTCTCACACTACTCTACAATTTTCAATTATTTGCTGTTATTTCAGCTTTTAACTTTGTTCTCTCTCTTTTCTCTTCCTAGAAACTACACCTGGCCTGACTCTGTGTCTACCTGTGACACCTTTCTGGAGAGGGGCATCGTCCAAGCTTCTGCTGGAACAACTTAATGCTCACCCTCTACCGATGATCCACATGGCCCTGTCTTTCAGTGTTTAACCCTTTCTCTCTCCTAGACATGGTGATTGACTGAGCTTTTGCTGTGACTAACTCTATGTGCTCTCTTTCAGACTCTAACCTTGAAAACTGGCTCAGAGTTTATCTGTTCTTTCTTTCTAGGTGAAATGACTAAAGGAGCTACATCCATTAACGTTTACTTTTCCTTCCCATAGAAAGGACTCCTTGATCAGTCCTTCTTTGTTCTCTTTGTGTTTCTGCTCTGTTCTCTCTAACCCCCAGTCGGTCGAGGCAGATGGCCGCTCACACTGAGCCTGGTTCTGCTGGAGGTTTCTTCCTGTTAAAAGGGAGTTTTTCCTCTCCACTGTCGCTACATGCATGCTCAGTATGAGGGATTGCTGCAAAGTCAACGCCCGTGACTGTCCACTGTCTCTACATGCTGACTGGATGCAATCTGTTGGGTTTCCTTAGATAGAAAAACTTTTTATCCAATTTGAATAAATAACTGAATCTGACTGCACTGTTCAATGGTTAGGTTTAATTGGAATGTATGTACCTGAGTTTTGTGAAGTGCCTTGAGACGACATGTGTTGTGAATTGGCGCTATATAAATAAACTGAATTGAATTGAATTGAATTGATGTTAGGCTGGAATGATGTTGAATGAAGTGTTGCAAGGAGTTCTACCATAGGAAAAATAGCATGGCTTTTGTTTGTGATTGGCTCCAAATCAGAGCTTAGATAATCCTACATAGAATGCTTTATTCTCATCTATTTTTTATATTTTTATTTTTGACAGCCCAAATCTGTTGGCACATGTACAGAAGATTCTCTCTCCCTGTCATCTGTCAGTCTATCTATGCTTCCTTCTGGCCAAAGTGACAGCAGACATTTTTGCGTCCCAGTAGGCACCTGCATTATGAACGTGCTAAAACCACACGCAAAAATTGCGCCCGCAAACCATTTCAGGCATTTGCAAATCCTCCTACCATGAATTTTCACGTTTGGGTCACTTTCATATGTTTTACATGTTCAGGAAGTCAGACACGCTAAAAAGTTTGCGCCCGCAGTTCTGCTGATTTTGCACACGCAATCCGATTACCGATCTACTCCTTAGTAGATCAGCTTTGCTGACCCAAACAGGTTTGTGTGCGGTTTTGTACACGCAAATCCTTTGAGGATCAGGCCCTAAGAGTTTTGCTGTTCTGTGTCTGGTTTTGTTTTCCTTTTGAACTCCTGTTTTATTTTGTGCAGTAATTTCCTGTCTTGTTTCAGATAGCTTCACTTCCTGAAATTCTTTGTCAATAATCACCCCTAATGTTATCCACCTGTGTCTCATTGTTTGCCTATTTATACCTCACCCTTTGCGAATTTCCCTTGCCAGTTCGTCTTCGTCCCTTGTGTCATGTGTTCCAGCCTTAATCCTAACTCATTTGAGCATTTGAGTCCTATATTTCTGTGCCTTAAGACAGTGAGCCAACTCCACAAGGAAGTCTGTGTATTTAGAATGGAATGTCTTCATTAAAGTCCATTTGTTCATAAAGGCAAGCATGTTTGTGTATAAATGTATAGAAGACAAAGAGAATACTGGTACTAGTAGATTGTAGTATTTTGGAGTTTTATTGTGACTCAGTGTTATGCATGAAGACCTTTTGCTGCTGACTATTGCAACATCACAACATATCTGCATGTGTGTGAAGTAAAGCATTCAAGATGCTTCTCAATTAGGGCTATATGTAAGTTTACAAAGGTGTGTGCCTTTATGTGTGCATGCATTAGGGTGTGTGTGTAAGTGTGTTTGTACTGCTGTGTTTGAGTGTGTCTCCCCTAGAGCCAGTTCCAGTGGACATTAGTCTGCAAGCAGCCTCCATTCATCTGCTTTATTCGTCCACACTACAAAGCATTGCAGCTCCCCAGATGCTGCCAACCAAACAAACAAACACACAAACACACAAACACACAAATGCACACACATGCACACAAACACACACAATAACACAATCCCCCAACTGAGACATTTTTTCCATTGTGCTTTTTTTTCTTGCTTTCTTTCTCTCTTAATCATAGCAACAGTTAAATGACTCACTTTGAATATCAAATTGGCTGTGTGTGTCTGTGTGGGAGAGTTTTGGGAATCTGTTGACATTTCTAGTTAGACTGTGTGCGCGCAGCCTTTACACACTGCCTGTGTCCGGTTTTTTGTGCCTGTAAGCGTACTGCATGCTTGCATTGGGATGTAGCATTATGGCTGTTTTAAATGATCAAGTAAATGTATGTTTGTGGGAATAGTGAGGCTCTGGGGAGCTGCTGTGATGGGTATCTTTCCTCACCATGGTGTTCTTGTTTCTATGCTGTAATGTGCAAATTTCTTTGTGTTTGCATGTAGGTGGATTTGTGGTTTGAGGTGAAGAGGGGAGATCTGTCTCAATGACTTGTCCGTGAACTTACTGGGCTCCTTATAGCGTTTTAAACCACATGCATATGAAGATGCATACACCATCATTTACAGAAATAAATGGTTCTGTAGTGAATATATATTTTTACTGATCTGTATCCAAACCACCTACTTAGAATTGTGTAGGTTCCCCCATGGTGGCACTCAAACAACCTGACAAGGCATTGACTCTTGGACTATGTGGGTGTCATGTGGTGTTTGACAGAAATAAGTTGGCAGCAGATGATCTGGGTCATCTAATGAGGTGGGATGTATTGTCCGTTGCTTTAAAGAGTCACATTGCATATAACGTGTTTACATGATGCATTTATTGTGACATAAATGCCAGGAGCTAAGGTTTTCCACTTGATCGTTGCACTGTAAGAAACAGAGATGCACTGATTAGAGATCTTTGTAAAGCTACTACGATTCTATGGACTTTGAGTTTGTATGTTGTGTAAAAATGTGTTTTACTGGGGCTGCAAGATATTAAAAAATATTCAGTTAGGATGCTACTGTTTGTTTTTTTAAATACACCTCTTGCCCTCACCACTGCCGTAGGCTTTAGCATCTAAACCACTAAAGATATATGAGAGGCATGAATCTTGGGGGCAGATAGAGTCCATCCAACTGGTTAATTATATCATTTACGTATGTCTACATATGACAACAAATACTGCCGCCAAGCAGTCTTTTGTCATTTTGATATGTTTAGCCCTGATACTGTGATGGCGACTGAGATTTGATACAGTGTGTGGTTTTGGTTTGTTCATATGGTTCTCCTAAAGTTTTCTCAGATACGTTCTAAGATGCAAAGGGGTTGCTATTTGTCTTTACATGTGTGTCCTGCATTGATAGTGTTGGCTGTCCTTGTTTAGGAAACTGGATCTTCAGTTTGCCTATGTTCTGTATCCTTGGATCTTTCTTTTGTTCTTTTTGTAGCTCGGTCTCAAGTAGTCGTTTTCCCTCTGCTTCTCATAGTCTTGTTCACCACACCGCTTCAGTACATTAAGTTAATTGGATTTACCTGGATTTACCATGCCACTAATCACCTTCCCAGGATATACGCCATCCAGTTTTCATCCATTACCCAGTCTGTTCTCCCTGTGCAAGCCTGTTCCTGATATGTGTACCCCACTGGTTGCTCCCTGTTGGTTTTCCCTTCAGGTCTCCTCCTGTGCAAGTATGTTTTTCCTTTTCCTCAAATAAAGACCTCAATATGAGTCTTAGGCTTTCTTGCCTGAATTTTAGTCTGACTCCAAAAGCTTTGATTAGCTGATTCTGATTTCTCTTTGTAAACTATCAGTAACGATGTTCAAAATATTTCTTTATAATCCTGCCTTAGATGGTGATCATTATTTATATAAGGAGGAGAGACAACATTCTAATCATTTCCTCTAAGACAGAGACAAAATTATTTAGAGTTGACATTTTGAACTGTCTTTAGTATCTGAGGTTTAAATCTCCAAAGGAATTAAACAGAGCAACTTTGGTGAAATATGTTGAGGCTTCTGAGTTTCTACTGAGCTCGGTCTCAGGTCAGTTTGATTGTTTGCAAATCTTACCCAAGACTGGTACAAATTGACATTCTCTGACAGATGTTTCTATTTTAAAGTTGAGAAAGTTGTGAAGCAAGTAGGTTAAATAATCGGTTACAAAACGACCAAAACTGCAAAAAGTACAGAATGACAACGTATTTACCGAAGTCTAGCTCCCTGTTGTAGCGGCTTTAGTGAACAGTCAACATGTCTTTGTGAAAAAAAAACAAAAAAAACCCCCCAAAAAAACAGGTGACTTTTAAATAGTTTCTTAATCAATTTGTGCTTCAAATGACATCATTTTAAGCCAGTACTGGAAACTCTGGACTTCTGGAGTCTTTATTCTGAGTAAAAACTTCCCCACTGAAGAGTGTTGTCATTAACGTAACCTGGTAGCGCTTAGTTATGGCACCTTCACTGTAAAAAAACTCCCAAAAAAACAAAATGCCATGACCAGCTAGTGGCCACAGCACTGACTATGATCTATTAAAATAAAATTCTATAATAATATAATTAAAAAGTAGTTTTACTGTATTTCTTCCCTCTATCAGCTTGAGCGTAATTTCCAAACTGCACACCATCTATGGTTAAAGCATATCTTGCCTGCATTGAGTATTTAGGACTAATGCAGGTAAACAGTGAATTAATAAACAGGTCAGAGTCCTTTCAGTAATCCTTTTAAAGTTGACACATAACCGTGTGTTTTTGTCTCTCTTCAGTTTGCACAGGGTGAATACAACTCCAGTGGGTTTGACCTGAATGTGATGCCAGTTTGGAGGAACAACATAACTGGCAATGGAGTGGTCGTCAGCATCATTGATGATGGTGAGTCTAACATCATTGTAACACACGTACTAATACGAACATTCGACATCGAGTCATTGTAGAGGTTCTGGAAGCCCACATGCAGTTTTAAGATGGTGGTCCATTTTGGAACAATTAAAAACACAAAAGATTCATGTTTCACACTTTCAGGGTAAACTTTCAGTTTCATTTAAATAAGTGGACACTGCACAATGCATTACAAAAATAGGTTTGCTGTCACCTTTGACCTAGAGTGAAAAGTATGAATGATTTATCTAAGCTCCCTTGGCACCCCCAAGCTGCACCACCACCTTACCTCCATCATCTTCGTTTCAGTCACGCCACAGTGACAATTCATTTCTCTCTGATTGCTGGAATATCTGGCAACAAGGGAAATGAGAGAGCAGCATCTTATGGGCTCATTCATCAAGAACTAATTGAACCCTCACTTGTCTCGAGTGCTGATAGAGCGGAGTAGTTGTTGGAGTGTGAAGGTGTGTTTTAGTCACTGTCTTTGCAGTCAAGAACCTCTGAATCTATCTTATGGGTGCACAAATCACAGAGTTATTGCAAAAAATACATTTTCTCCCTGTGTTTTCATGCTTTGTTTACATGCATTTGTATTTTTCATGCATGTTTGCAGCATATTTTTTATATTTTATGAAAGACTACTTTTTTGCTGAGTTTTAATGAAAAGAAGGCCTTTTCTTTGCCCCTCATCCCTCTGCACACCGACTTTACCATTGTGTGTCTTTGGTGTGTGCGTGTGTGTATGTGTGTGTGTTTGGTGCATGGTTAGAGGTGAAGGGTGGATACAGAATGAGCAAGGCAGTGAGAGACTAAGAGAAAGAATTTATATGAAGGAAAGATACAGAGAGAAATGTCAGGAGATGGCAGAAACAAAAAGGATTCAGAGAGGCTGTACGTGTTAATGTATGTGTATTTGCATGGGTGAGTGTGTGCATGAGAGAGAGAATTAGACTTGCACCAGTGAATCTCCCCTCCTGAGGCTTTTGTACTCCGCTCCACCTCTCTGTATTGATTCCGCTGGGCAGGAGCTCCCTCGCTCTTTCTCTTTCACTCTCTGTCTTCCTTTTCTTCTGTTTTCCTTTATCATTTTTCTGGTCTCTCTTTGTTAACTAGACAGAGATGTTTTCCTCTTTCCTTACGTTCTGTCTTCCCTATTTCCTCTTCCTCCACCATTCGGGTTTTAGCCCGTCTTTCAGGGACTCTGCCTTTTGCTGCTGAAGGATCATGTTCACTCTCACCTTTAGCCAACCTTTCAATCGATGCCTATTGATTTTAATATCACAATGAAATAAATTATTTCGCTTTAAGTGAAAGCGTCCATGATTCAACCCTCTATAGTATTTTTCTCCATCTCTGTACTTCAGCTCTATCCCTTGTTTTAGAGGTAATGTAATTGGTATCTGAAGCTGATCCTCTTAAAACACTGAATCACATTTTGTATGCCACATTCAATTTATGCACCCATGTCTTGGTTTGCTCTAAGTCTCGTTTTACAAAAGGCTTTCTCACACAGGCACCATTTGGATATACCTGCCTTAGTTTGGTTTTATTGCTGTGACTCATAAATTCTTGTCATGATATTTACATATTTGATAAATACCACCTTTAGTACCATGCAAAAGTGTTCACAACCTTTAAATCTTTTTAAAATGTTGTCACGTTACTAACACTAACCTGAGTGTATTTTATACAGATTTTATGTGACAGACTGACACAAAGAAGATCATGATTGTGAAGTTGATGAAAAAGAGTACATGATTTTCAAAATATTCCACAAATGAAAGCCTGAGAAGTGTGCCAAGCAATAACTCTGATATCCCAAAATAAAACCCACTGCAACACATTGCATCAAATTGTCTCAAATATCAGAGTTCACCTAAGTGTAATTTAATCTCAGAATAAATCCAGATGTTCTGAGAAGAGGTTTGTTAAAGAACATTAGTGAACAAGACAGGTCAGGAATAAGAAGAAGGAGGGTTCGGTTGTGAAACAATATTCCAACAGAGCTCTGTTCAATCAGCCATTCGAAAATGAAAAGAGTATGCCACATCTGTAAACTTTCATGGCCGTCTACCTAAACTGGGCACAGAGAGCAATATATAGGGATGCATCCGAGAGGCCTATGGTTGCTCTGGGGGAGCTGCAGAGATCCATAGCTCAGGTAGAAACCAAATCAAACCTGAACTTTTCTCTCTGAGTGCAAAACACCATTTGCAGTGAGGAAAACTAAGCCTCCACATTTCCCTGAACACACCATCCTGCCCCTAGTGAAACATGGTGTTGGCATCATGATGCTGTAGGAGCACTTTTTTCAGCAGGTATCGGGAAGCTGGTCAGAAATATTTTGAACATGGATGTACCTAAACACAGGGCAAGAATCCATCCAATCTAAGGGTGTCCCCTAGGAATCTCGTCCAGCAGTGAAATATGTTGTTTGAACTTTCATGGTGGCTGTACTTCCCCTGTGGCGCAAGCAGAGCTAGCCGAGAACCAGGTTGCAATGAGCACGTGTTTTTGCCGCCTGGGCGGTGCGGAGTTGTATGGGAAACACATTGATAGGGAAACGGGGACCGACGTAACACTGGCACTACTTCCAGGAGTGTGTGTTCACCTGTGAGTGTGCACATGTCGCTTGAGTTGGTCCGCCGCGAGTGATATAGAGAACTTACATTTTGGAGACGCATCCAGGTAGAGGCAGAAATGAAAGTGTAGTAAAAATTACATAAACAAGATAATTTTGTTTGTTTCATAAAATCACAATGCGTAGGCATGTTTTAAAGGAAAGCTAAACGTCAATGATCTGTTGTGATCTACATTATTTTAAAAATTTAATTTGAAATAACTATTAACTTCACTGTCTTGGGGGGGCGTAGGGGGTCGTTGAAGGGTCGGGGCACCCCTCCAATATAACGACAGGAAGCACTGAATCTGATTGAGCTTATATTGTTTTTTAAAAAGAAAAATGGGCAAACATGTCAGTGTTTAGATGTGCGAAGCTGGTAAAGGAATAACCCAAGTGAATTACAGTTGTAATTCCTGCAGATTATCGTTGTATAAATATTGACTCATGAGGGCTGAATAAAACTCTCTCTTTTGATTTTTTATTTGTAAAAAAAGTTTTCAAAATCAGGTATCATCTTCTTTCTTCTACTTCACAATTATACACACTTTGAACTGTCACAAAATCAAAAGAAAATTTTATGTTGTAGGCACTGTACTTTTATGTGTTTTAGTTTTCTTCCCACTGCTGTGGCTCATGAATTCTAGCATGACTGTCATAAAGTTTAAAGTAGAAAAAAACATGCAATAAATAAGACATTTTATTGTCTAATAAATACCACCCATCTCATTTGTGAGGACAGTTCCTTAAAATACTTAATCTATGTACAGCTTGATTAATGAGGCCCCTGGACACATTTATAGTTTGGATAAAAGACAGCCATCATGCACAACGCTCGTCAACATAAGCAGTGTTCATTAGACCGTTGTCAACAGGCCATGACCGTGGAGTGGCTTATAGATTTATTTCACAAATTAGACCCTGCCCAACGCGTCCTTCTACTGCACCACAGTGTCCGTGTC
Source organism: Crenichthys baileyi (assembly GCA_036173005.1). Taxonomy (NCBI): domain Eukaryota; kingdom Metazoa; phylum Chordata; class Actinopteri; order Cyprinodontiformes; family Goodeidae; genus Crenichthys; species Crenichthys baileyi. The sequence continues at coordinate 190,649 of JAHHUM010001528.1, read as the reverse complement.
ACCCAGCTATCAGGAGAGGTCTTTGTCCATCATGGCCAGGCAGACCCTAAGAACTTATGGATGGATCACCTCTAAGGCTATTGTCATTACAAGGCATTGGTAAACAGAACAACACAGTGGACTGGAAGATTAAGCCAGAGCAGAGAATCATTGAATGGACTGATGGGTGAAGGAAGAAAGTTGAAGATTTTACTTAAAGAAGACATTCTCAAGCTTGATTATGTAAACGTCTAGTGTGTAGGATGTAATGACAGCTAGCAGAATAAACTGGTTTACCTACAAAAACTCCTATATCTCACAAGCATATTTAATGCACAAATGAGAACCGATGGTTGTTGTGAAAAACCTCTGACGCCCACTCCAGTTCCAGTGCTTTTTTGTTATATCTTTAGAATTACATTGACACCAGTAAGTTAAGGACAGAATTTTATTGCTGAAGCTCCACTGAGGGTAATAATGTAATAATAATGAAACCCTAATATAAACACAGAGCTGTATATATGTTGTCATACTTTAGAATGTACGCATCAGCTGAGGAAGGAGCTGTGATAAAATATTTTATAGATGATTATAAAGACTAAGCATACTGCTATACAGAGCCTGAGCTATATTTCTGATGTTCTACGACCCCAGCTGATTGGCCTAATAAGCTGTGTCCTCACAGAACATGACATATTTACTGCAGTCTACTTGTGTTTCAGTCGTATCGAGGAGGACAGGGTATGGCTAAAAATATAGCATCTCTGACACGTTGGTTTAGATAATGAGTTTATATTCAGGATACAAATTGTCAGCGTAGATCCACTTCGGTTGCTTGTATTGTGTAGTTTTTGTCATTGCATATGACTACATTTGTGAACAGAATTTTTGAGCACATATTAAAATTTAAAGCATCTGAAACAAAATGAAAGTCATATTGCACACATACTTCAGCTGAGATAATCATAATATGGTAGAGCGGGTTTTTATTTTTGTGCAGAAGGGTTTTCAAAGTTTCTTTCCAATTATAATATTTGTAGTCTCCCCCCGAGTTTATTTTTTATTAAAGTACCTTTCAATGCAATAACAGCTAAAAGTCTTTGCTCTGCTAAAAACTGATGTTTTTTGTTTAATCTTTATATTTAAGCTTAGTCAGACTGAATTGATGATGTTTTTGAACATTAATGTTCATGCCTTTCTACAGATGTAAATTTGGATTTACATCTGAACTTTGACCTGAATGTGCCCCGTCTATTCCAGGATTGCCCTGTATTTAACTCTGTCCATCTTCCCATCAACTTTAACCAGCTTTCCTATCCCTGTTAAAGAAAAAAATCTCCACAGCATGAAATTTCCAAAACCACATTTCACAATGGACTTGTTTTACAGTGTGACTTGCATTTTTGGTTTTCCCCCACACATTGCATTTTGCATGTAGGCCAGAAAGTTGGATTTTGATCTCATTGCATGGCAAACCACTAACAGAACCTATTATAGCTTTCTTTCAACGACTGTTTTTTTTCTTGCCTCTCTTCCATAAAGGCTAGATTTATTGAGTACACAGCAAACAGTTGTCCTGTCAACAGATTCTCCCACTTGAGCTGGGGATCTCTGCAGCTCACCACGGGTTGCTTCTCTGATTAAGGAGCTTGACATACTTCTCTGCGTTTAGACCTGGCAGACAAGCACATGCTTCTATTCGTGCTATTTATAGCTCAACTGAAAAAAAGTTTTTTCATTCAGTTTTTACTACAGTCTCATGAGGGGGCGATAATATGCTGGTTTATACACTGTCTACTCAGAAGAGGAGAGGTAGAAAATAACCGAAAAAAATTAAAAAGCGATTTCTCACCAGACTATCGATGCAGTTTTTGTGTCCTTGTTGTCCCTGAGAGATAAACTATCCACACTGGGGAAAAAGCAGAATTCTCATGACATTTTTTAAACACCCTTTGTGGTTGTTTTTCTTTTTCTGACCATTGTCTTCATCAGCTGCTATGTATTTGGCACCACTGTCTGATTGAGGTTATTATGGTCCCTGCCAGGGCGGACAGGCAACGCAGACACTAAAATCTAAGCTGCACACGGATGTCTGCTGAAACCCCCGGTGGACCCTAGTGGGTAGTTAAAGCTTAAATGTCACACAGGTTTTGCGGTTCAGTGGATTAGGAGGTTTGAATTAGTCCAAAGAGGAGATATTATTTAATAACCCAAACCTCCAATAAACTTCTCCAAAACATCTTCACTTACCAGTCTGCATTGTTCCTTGGTCCATGATGCTGTTTGTTCACTAATGCTTTCAATCAAACCTCTGAGGCCTCCACAGAACAGCTTAAATTACGCACTGGTAGAGTCTATCAGTCTATGTACTAATTATGTAACTTCTAAAGGCAGTTGGTGTCACAATCCAGAGGTGTTTGGGTTTGATTTGTTTTTTTTTTGTGGGAATTTCGATCATCTCCCTTGTGGTTATGTTTTAATTCAATTCATTTATCTGTGTTCATTATTGTTTGTAGGTGTCTGCATAATAGTTTCTTCATTTGGGTTTTGCTTCCCAGTTTCTTCTTGTGTTCCTTGTACTTTTAAAATTATTACTGTTGGATTTCTCCCCTGGGTTTCTTTGTATCTCTGTTCAGCTCATTTATGTTAATTAGTCTCCGTCCCTCAGCCTTCCTCCTTACCTTCCTCCTCAGCTGCTCCACATCATCCTCTGATTTACACACTGGCATCCTATGTCATTCCCCAACACCTCCCTCAGTATATAAGCTCTCCGGCTCTCATTGATCTCCGCTGGATCCTCCCGGCACACTGCCAGTTATTCTCTATTTCCATGTATGTTATTCCTCATCCTGTTCTCTATGTGATGTCTTGCAGTTCTCTGATCTTATTTAATAAATTCACCATGTTCATCCAAAGCTCCTGTCTGCCCCTGGGTCCAACTCAATCTCAAGACATGACAGTTGGTTGCATTGTATTTTATTCAGGTGTATCCGAGTAAAAGGGTCCATATACAAACTATGCTCTTCATTTTTTTATTTGCAAAAAATGCTAAATACCATGTATCATTTTCTTTCTCTTTCACATTTATATGTAACCATGTGTTGATCTATCACTTAAAACCCCATACTGAAGTTTGTGGTTTTAATGTGATGAAATGCTCACTGTTCCAAGGTACTGTAGAAATGTATTGTTCCTGAAACATTTTTGTGCGTTCACTTGACATTATTATTATTAAACTTCACACATCACAGTTTAGTTTGTACTTCTGTCATAGCAATATCATCTAATGAACTCACTGAGCAAACCTGAAGCTACCTCCTTCGGTGTAAATAAAACCTGAAATCATTGCATTATCTTTGCTCTGAGGCTGTTTGGCTGCCAACATTTTTAACTGTGTTATAGGATAAAGCTCATCTTCGTTGTAAGTCTTAATATCTTTACATCGCGAGTTTGGATACTGTTGTCAAGGTAAGCTCCAGGCTTAAGGCCAAAAATTGGCAGGGGCTCATTTTTGTCGGTTTGTATGGTTGGTTGTTTGGTTGAAATGACACTGTCCGGTCGTGTAAAAGTGTCTTTGGCAGAAGGAGCGACAGAGTCAGCGCTTTTTCCTCATCCCTCCTCACCCCCCACTGTTCAATCCATCCAGCTGCTGTCACCACAGGGGAGCAGACAATCTATCAAGGCATCGGGATGCATTCTCCTCACCTGCGCCGCGCCTTTAATGAACAGCCAACATGATCCCGGCTGACAACCAGGAAATGGATGTAATAAAGATTGTTTCTGCATGCTCTTTGCATCCCTGATAAATCACCTCGCTGTGCAACAGATACAGGAGCCACATGGAAATTTGATTTCACACAGCAAGGGGGAGGAAGAAGAGAGCAGCAGGGGAAGAAGAGAGCTGCAAGTAGTAGGGTCACTCTATTTTATTCCTCTTTTTCTCTAGCAGAGCAGTGGAGCAAGATGTGTGGGAGGGAAATACAAGTTTTTTTTTTAATGTATATTATTATTTTTTGTTTCTTTCCCATGCTCTTATCTATACAGTCTGGAAGATACAGTAGAGCCTTTACCTCCTAATTGAATAATAGATTTGTGGTGTTTTGCCTTGCAAAAGTATTCAGACGCCTTCAAATTTACATCATGTCAGTTTAAAACAATTACCTTCGATGTATTTCATTGTGATTTTATGTGAAAAACCAACACAAACACACAATTTTAAACTAGCAGGCTGAATAAGAGCAGCATTATTCAGAGAGCCAGAACCATGGTAACTCTGGAGGAAATGTAGAGATCCACAATTCAGGGGGAAGAATTGGTCAAGAACTATGAGTTGTCCACTCTCCCAATCTGGCATTTACAGAGGAGTTGCAAGTAGAAGCAATTGTTGAAAGAAAGCCATAATAAATCCTGTTTGGTTTTTGCCACAAGCCAGGTGACATATATAGGTGGAACAAGGTGCTCTGGCTTTCTCACAAAACACTGAGTGTGGCAGAAAACTAACATTGCACATCACCCTGAAAACGACAGCCCTGCAGTGAAGCATTAAGGAGTCAGCATAATGCTGTGGGGATGCTTGTCTTCAGCAACAACCCTGCATTATTTTACCAAATTATGTTTTTATTTTGAAAATGGATCATGAGTTTCACCTGATTCACCAAAGAAAGAAAAAAAAAACATTAAAATCGTTATGTTAAGTTTATGGATATTTAAAAACAACATATTTAATTTTGGAGGCCCTAACTTTAGATGTATATGCTGAAACAAAAATTGTTGGTGTGATATCATGTTTTTGTAAACACAGAATAAGACACGAATATCAACACCCTCTCCAGCAGATGATAAGACAGCACACATATCCTGGTACTGTGTAGGTGGAGAGTGGATCTAATTAGAGTTGCAATTTAAGCAGGAGACGCTGTTTGTGAAACATCTCCCGAGGAACATTTCACAACGGTGGAACTGCAGTGGTCTTTTGCTAAGATGATAAACTTTCAAAGTTGACATGCAGTGCTTTCCAAAAGTATTGATACCACTTTTTTTATTTCTTCATATTAAAACCACAAACTTGATGGTATATTATTCAGATATTTTTCTGATAGATCAACAACCTACCATACATTGCTGTTCACCTAAACAGGACACTGGGCAGGTTGGAAAACAAGGTCATAGGACCCAAATAACTTTGGAGGAGCTTTAGAGATCGTCAGTTCAGGTGGGAGTAGGACAGTCATGTATACTCCACAAATCTGGCCTTCATAAAGTAGCAAGAAGAAAGCGGTTGGTCAAAGAAAGCCAAAGGAATTTCCATTTTGAAGTTTGCAACAAGGTATGTAGAGGTCACATCAAACATGAGGAAGAAGGTGCTCTGCTCAGATCAGACCAACATTCAGTCTTTGGCCCAAAATGCTATGTGTTGTAGAAACTAACACTGCACATCACCCTGAACACCCTCTTCCCGTGGTGAAATATGGTGGTGGCAGTATCATGCTGTTGGAAAGGTCTTTTTCAGCAGCGGCACACAAGGTGGTCAAAATGGGGGGAGCTACATAAATACAGGGAAATCCTGGAAAGCAGAAAATAAAAAAAGGCTGCAAAAGACTGGGGCAGACGTTCAAAACCCTAAACATACAGTCAGATCTACATTGGGAGATTTAAACCAAAGCATATTTATGTGTTAGAATGGTCCTTTAAATGTCTAGACCTAAAATCCATTTTAATATCGGTGGCAGGACTTGAAAACCGATGCTCGTGAATGCTCTCTGTCTAGTCTGACTGTGCTTGAGCTATATTCAGTCTCGGGGTGTGAAACATTTGGCTGAGACGTAGCCCAAAAGACTTGTAGCTGTTATTGCAATAAAAGGTGGTCTTACAAAGTATTATGTCAGGGCTGGGGGTTCACACAAATATATTTTACATTTATCAGACTGTAACAAAAAATAAAAAATTCGGAAAGCACGTGTTATTTTCAATTCGCTTCACCGTTATACATTACATTAGTCTATTACAAACATCCTCATTTAATACAGGCAAGTTTGTGGTTGGAATGTAATAAATATCCAAAAAGGGGTATGAGAACTTTTGCAAGGTAATATATTTCCAGGTCTGCCACTGATTTGAAGACTTTCCAAGCCATCCAAATGATGTACCCAACATTTATGAGAACAATGAACAGATAATATTTGCAGAAACACACATACCATACACTACTCCTAACCACAGTGCAACACACTACTCAAGTTCAAAGACAAAATATTGCCAGTCTTGCCCCACATGTCCTATTGTGCACAAAGTAACAGTCATCTAGCCAAAAAAGCATTTATAGTGTGGAATAAAATCAGTGTGAGAGAAGGGGGGAGCAAAGGAAAGGAAAGTGGAATAATAGAGGGGGAGCTAGAAAAATGCATAGAGAATGGTGTATAGAAATATAAAGGGAGAGTGAGATTCAGATAGGGAAAGGATGGTGGGGGAGAGTAAGATAGGAGGTGAGAGTGGGGATGCAGATATGGGGGTGGGAGGGTAATTTATGATTTAATCTAATGCATTCTGGACCTGCTGTAAGTCACACAGACCTCAGCTGGGAAGGCGAGGGAGGGAGAGGTGGAGAAATTGAGAGAGAGAGACATTAACCTTTTCTTGAAGCGAGCGTGGAGCTGTTTTATCTGACCACCACCAACACCAGTAAAAAAATGTTCTCCTCGGTCTCCGCCTTGCCTCTTTCAATGCTAGCAACTGCTCTTCGAGGGTTTCGTTTACTTAATGAATCATGTAGAGAAATGTCCTAATTAAAGATATTTTATATGTTGAACTATGTGGCAACATATTTAGGTAGGAACAGATGAGTCTAAAAAAAGCTTTAGGAAAAACAGCATCTCAAATTGCTAAGCTACTTTTCAAAACTAGTGAAAAGAAACAAAAGAAACTAACAAAATTACCAAAAAAATAGAGAATGCAAAAATTTTAAATCGGTGCTTTTGGTTTGGTTAAAACACACACTGATGCTGCTCTTCACAAACAAGTTTACCATAAAATCAATTGTTGCCACTGGCAATGCTACTGGCAGTTTTACTACATTGTAAAAAAAAAAACATGCTTTGCTTTGATTTATTTTATTTTTTTTGTGAAACCAGATTTACATGAAAACTGTAAAAATCTGACTCTGCTGGCTGTAAAACTAGCTTTTTTGTATATATTGCAGCTTTCTGTAATTTAATTAAGAACTGAGCTACTTAACTATCCAAAACTTGCATTAAATCTCTATTCAGTGTCTGCCACTGGTATTGTTGCTAGCACTGTGTTAGGTGTCTTAAAATGAATATTTTCAGTTGAATATTTTTGACCTTGCTTACTATAAAATAGCTGTGATGTACAGTCAAGGGTTTTGAAGCACGATGACTACAAAGGCCATTTTAAATCCACCAGTAATGAGCACTGCAGAGCACACTGCAGGATTCTTCTCCATAGCATTTTACCGATTGTTATCTTTTTTACATCATTGTATACTGTCGTATTATTCTATGTGATTATACCTTAATTATACTCTGCGTGTTTGTCTACAACAGAGCTGCTCGCAGTACATTGTGTTCTGTTTTTCCCTTTTAAGTATCTTCTCCAATGTCCTCTCATTATTTTGTTGAATGTGTCCCTGTAATTGCTGTGTTTATGTTCTTTCATTCACTTTGATGGGGGGACAAATAACAACCACCGGGTATGTCATAAAAATTACATTCAAATGTGTTTCAGTGAAAAGAAGGTAACTTTGTTTAGTGTATGTTGTCTTCTTTCAAAGCACTCTCTTTAATAAAAAGAGTTATTTATACAAAGTATAGCCATGCAGGCATTTGGTTTAAGTTTTACAGGGTGCTAGATACAATATACTTACTATACGAATGTGTGTTGTTTTAATGCTATTCTTAATTTATTGGTTAGAAAGAAACTAGACATGAAGTGATCAGAGCTTTTGTAAAGCTTTTACCCATCAATTGACCTATTCTCTTTCAAATAAGACCGTAGAAGATATAAGAACTACAATGAAAATATATTTTCTTACAATTCTGTCATAAGCTGTCATTAATTATCTACATTTGGAGTAGAGGCAACATCATACAGTGCGTGTTAGAGCGCATTTGCTTTAAAACAGGTTACCCGTTCGATATTTTAAGATGACTTTAGCATCTTATTTGAATAGGTGTAATCAAGAGAATGTTATGTTTCATTACAGACAGAGGTTGAAGGCTTAATGAAACAAAGCTGCTTTGCTGTTAGACATTGAGGCTTCATGGGGTGGGATGGCACTGTGTACTTGGCCTTTCTGAGACCCAGTTGTGGATTGCCAATGCCTGCCTGGCAGATTTAGGGTACTTGAGGGAGAGGGTCCTTCCTCCTAGTTGATGCGGTTATGCGGGCTTGTGTGGGGTGACTGGATAGTGGGTTTACCTGCACTGGGGAACGTTGTAGTGAGGCAGGGCGGGGGCGTTGGGTACCCTGCATCTCTCCTTGGGCCTCTGTGGCCTGGGGGCTGCTGCTACTTTGCTTCACTGCCGACTTGCCGTTGTATCGGGTGTATGGCTTCTCTGTGGGGGTGCCTGGTGTCTGTCTCCTGGGTCTGCAGTGGCCCGAGGAGGCGGAGGCTACCTGTCCCTTTCTGATGTTTGGTGCTGAGTCCTGCATAGTTTGTACTCTTCTCACCATTTTAACATCTTCACAAACCAGATTACAAACTAGCGCACACACCACTTCTAGACATATGTACACACGTTCACACTCATGCACCTAAAGAAAATATCCAAAAGGTTTAAGGTCATACAAACACTTGTTCATAATTTATTAATACAACCTGTCTACTTTGATGCAAAATACAACTCTGTTTTAATAAAGGCAATCAAGCAATTAGGATACCATCTCTAGATAACCTTTTTGTAGAGCAAGCTGCCAGGGCCTATGTAGGCAACCAGCCTGAAATGCGACGATTACCAGCTGATTTCTCAGTGCTTCTCTAAAAAGAACCACTTTTTAAATTTTATTGAAATTAAATTTAGCCAGACGCCAAGAGAGAGACAGACGTGCACATTGGAAATATCACATGATTCATAGATCCAAAATATTTAAACATACCATTCTTACACATCCACAAATAAAGTCACACCTCTAGAGCTTCAGGCTCTATTCACTCTCTCTGGAACCTAAAGTTTTTTAGTGTGGGAGAAATCAAAAGCACAGAGAAAATATGCAAAGTTCACCAGCAGCCTGGTTTAAAACACTCCCGCACCCTTTAGTGTCATGTTAGATGACAGAATTAGAATACAGTGGTACTAAACTTAGAGACTGAGAAGATACATTTTAGAAAAGTAAAAAAGTAACATTTAATTCTGGTGTGAAATGATGGAACATTAAATTCATCCACTGTTGTTGATTGTTACACTAAATGGGTAAAAAGTTAAACAGATAGACTTTACACCTCTGTTGATACAATACCTTACTTCTTTCTAGCACCTTTAGGCTATGTTTGCTGCTGCTTGTAGAAAAGAATCAAAAAAGTTAGATTTTTCATTTAACATAGTAATAACGATTTACCTTTTTAATAGAAGCCTTTTTGCTCTACTCAGATAGATAACCTTAGCTTCTATCACTGCAGGGTTTTTCTTGTGATGCAGATACCTGCTTCTGATTGGGCAGCAGTGGATAAATACAGTAGTACTTATTTTTCCATTTGTTTATTACATTAAAATGTCAGCTTCCAAATATGTCTGTGCATATCCATTTCTAAGATATTCATGTAGGCAACCTACTGGGCTTTGTTTTTAAGGCATGCAGGAATAGAGCACTCACAGTCCCAGATAACCATGATGCCTGTTTTGGGTAAGGAACTAAATATTGCAAGCGACAAATACTAATCACAAATTTAACGAGCTGAATTGATTGTTACAATACGTCACCTCACAAGACAAGACAATACATTACAATACAATACAATACAAGGTTTTTGTAAAATTTTGTTGAAAGCCCCACTTTTTTGATTTTTTTAATCAAAGTATAGATCTGACTAATTTTAAAATGTGTGAGTAGAATATTTCAGTCCAAGTGTAACTGGTCCATGTATTGTGGTTTTTATGCTTGTCCCAAAAAAACCATCTGTTTTGTGTTTAAGATTGAATTAAGGTTTCATTAAGCTTGAGAAACAAAAAAAAAAAACATTTATGTGTAGAATTAATCAGTTTAGGCTTGATTAATCTAAGTATTTTAGATTATAAACTAGAAATTCTGAAATGCAGTCAAGACTGAATAAACAATTATAAAATAGCCCTTTCTGACACTTTTAATTTCCAAACAGAAGTTAGTTTTAGTGTTACTAACAACTAACAGATAGCCAGTCAGGGTTTTCTTATTGACCTGACAGTTTGTGTCTTGTATGTCATCCTGTCATGGTTTTAATTTTCTTCCAAGTTCCCAAAATGTTGCCACTCAAACAACTCAGAGGAGGTGGAGACTTCATCCACACATGCTTTCACCGAGAGTTAAAGACTGGTCTGATCAGCGGTCTTTCTCAGCCAACTTTGGCAACATAAACAGGCAACCCATAAACTACCTACTTTCATCCTTCAAAATCAGATAATAGTTAAAACACGCGCTTTGATATCCGCGGTTAATAGTGTTAGCTTACACTTAAGGCCTTGACGTACCTCACCATATGCTCCCCCAGTTCCAACTTATTTTAGCTCAACTAGACAACCGCATTTCACTCAGAGAAATAGTTTATCCTACGGGGGCAATAATGTGCTGGTTAATACAGTCTACTTAGAGGAGAAGAAGAGAAGGCATAAGGAATTTCTCGCCAGAATATCATTACGGTTTTTGTTTATTTACGGTATTCTCTTTAAGAAATACATGATCCACACTGGGAAAACAGCAGATATCTCCACACTGTATATATTTTTAAACAAGGGTCATTGTTTTTTTTTTTCTTTCTTTGTCTGCTGTGGGTTTAGTGCCACCCTCTGGCTGGGAGTTTTACTGTTGCTGCCAGCACAGACAGTCAGTGGAGTCACCAACATCTGGGCTGTTAGCTGATGTCATTAAAAAGTCCTAGCGTTGCCTGATGTGAAAGTAAAGATCATATTAACATCACACAGGCTCCTCTGTCAAGTGAACAACCGAGCTTACTGGTAGTTATGAATTAGGCCTTACTTCATCAGACAAAGTCACATACCAGAACAGCCGAGTGGCACTTTGTAAAACAGACTTCCCTTTTATGAGACATTTCATGATATTCTAATATTGCGAAATCTTGCGACAGCACTATAGATGAAGATAACAATATCAAAACTTAAAAAAAACAAAGCAAGGCCAAGTAACACTGCTTGTTAATACAGTGTAATGCTTGCTTGTGCTATTGTGTATAATAGAATATCCATATTTCAGTGATATTGTCTTAGTATACATTAGTACTGTTGTACTGGACGATCCCTGGCAATCTAATGTGAGTTTATTAGAGGTGGTTGGGTTGACACAGTAAATGAGGCAGTCAGAACACTCCTAAGATTCTGAACCAGATGCCTTCTACGTTTAAACTTGTTGCATGCAAGTGAGCCAATCGCTCCTATCCAAACCCCAGTTAACCAGCGCAAACACCTAATCAAATACCTTGTTAGCAGACTAGACCAGTGCCTACTGCTGGAGTGCAACTCTTGTGCCTGCATCAATAATCTCTCTCCAGAGAACCATTTGCCTGGATAAATATTGGTTTTTGCGTTGGCCCTGTAATGGCACCATGTGCGTGCGACAGGGTCCCGTAAGTGACTAAGTGACGGTGTCTGTCATGCCTTTGGCAGGCTGGCGTGGGAGTCATTGGCACATTGTGGGGTCTCTCCAACGCTCATTTGAATTTGCTCGTCCCCAATCATGCCTCTACACTCAGTATACACACTCCAATCGCGCAGTACTCCCACTACCTGTTTGGGCGCCGCGCTCTCATTTGCATGAAATAAGATGAAAATGGAGCCCTTATTTATGCCAACAGAAATGGAGTGTGTTATTAAGGGCACTATTGTGCAAAAGAGACGGCAGCGGTAAGAATACATTACAGAGGCTATTTCTGGAGTGGCTCGAGTCACACAGAGGGTAATGCTTTACAGGTCTCTGATGACTTCTGCTGTCTGAGCTCCAGCACAGTAGCATGTGCATTCATATATAAATGTGTGCATGAGTTGGCTTATGTGTGTGGGCATCTGTCTAACTCCTGTATTTGATCGTTTGCCTGTGTGCTCAGTTATCTACAGTGCCTATAGCTGTATGTATTTACTTCCTCACACCCAGTCAGTTTGACGCTGGGATTTTATCATTTATATATCCAATGGATAGCTTTTCCTGTGATTGACAGATCTCCTTTCATCGTGACCTCATTGTAAGCCTGCTGGTGTGTTGCAGACTGGACAGAAGGGAAGCAGTTCTTTATTTCTGTGTGTCAGGCAGTAATGCTGGGTTTCAAAGTGCTCATTGGGACATTTGAGTTTTTATAATAGACTACAATGAGAAGAAAATAAACATCTTGTGGGAGGTTTAGCCCATTATTTTGTTTTATTTATTTATTTCTTTTTAGTGAGATAAAAGTTGTTGTGAAGGGTCGGTGAAGTCTGATGTCTGATAAAGGTTTGAGAAATAAGAGATCACTCACTAAGAAAAAGTAGTTTTAACGCTGTGCTTTCAGCGTTTTGGCTATTTTGATCAATTTTTTCTATTGTTTGTTTTTTATTGACCTTTAATCACATTTCGTCTTTTCTTGGAAAGAAAAAGAAAGTGCCTTTTCATTTTCTTTTTTGTTGCCTCTGATTATTCTGCTACAAAATTAAAGAAAATAAATGTGATTCATTTAAGATTTTTTCAAGGTTGTATCACTTGTATAGAACACTTTCCAAACTCCACTACACCACACCTTTCCTGATTCAAGCTTTGAACAAATGAATAGCACAACTTAGGTGATGTTTTTCATTTTACTAAATTTCATCTTGGCATGCAAATGCAAAATAGTTTGTTGGTGCCCTTCCACCATGAACAGTAAACACATCCATACATCCATACATTTTCTCTACCTGCTGCTTCTGTGCAGGGTTGCGGTGAAGCCAGTGGTCTACAGGCGAGAGGCGTGGTAGACCCTGGACAGGTCACAGGGCAAACAACCATGCACACACGAATTCACACCTAAGGGCATTTGAGAGAGACTTTTAACAGTCATGTTTTTGGACTGTGGAAAGAAGCCGGAGTACCGGAGAGAACCCACGCAGGTACTGCGAGAACATGCTAACTTCATGCAGAAAGACCCCCCGGCTGAGTAAACACATTTATCTTGAAATACAAAAACTTATTGACATTCTTTATCTTTTACTCCTTATTAAAAAAACAAAAATGTTAAATTATAAAGGCACGAACAAAAAAAGATGAAACTATTTAATATTTTGTAGCAGCACCTTTTGAAGGAATCACTGAGCGAATTGCTGAACATTACTCAAGTTTGTGAAGTGCAATTCAAATTTTCAAATTTTTCCAACAATGTTTAATAATGTGGGTTCATCCAGGGCCATTTAAGAAAATTCCAAGGTTTTGTTTATTGTGCAATTGGGAAACCCATGACATGGGACTGAGGCTGAGCTCTCTGACACTGGAAAGTATGTAATCCCCAGAACGCCTTTCATAGTCGGGAGACTTCATTGCGATCTGCAAACATTCAAGGTTCCCTGTGCCAGATAGAGCTAAGAAGTCTCCAAACATACAGAGCTTCACGTTTGACAGGAGTTATGGTGTTCTTTTTTTTGACAAATGCATTCTTTCTTCTGTAAACAGAGTTGATGTGATTGTCCAAAAAGCTCTAGTTTCGTTCCAGAGTCCAAAGAATAATCTTCCAGAAACCCTTGGTCTTGGCAACATGCATTTTGGCTAAATCCAGTCTGTCTGTACTGTAGTGTGAAGGTAAAGTGTGCTGACTTTGGAGTTCAGCTTCAGTGATTTTTCTTGCTCTTTTTCTAACATCCAGGTTGATCCATCTGATCAACCTGGGCTTTCATTTCCTCTTGCGTCCACGTCCTGAGTGGTTGGCTGCATTCCCAGGAACCTTGTACTTTTTAATAAAATTGGCAACTGTGCTCACAGGAACATAAAGCTGCTTAGAGATGGCCTTTTAGTCTTTAACATGGAAGTCTTATAATCTTCTATGTGAGCTCCCCAGACTGTTCTCACCTTTGCCTTCTCTGGTCCTTGATACTAAACTAACTTGTAGCATGTTTGTTCCTGTCAAATAGGCTGAATGGCTGATAAAATCTTGATGTTACTTGCCAAAAAAACTGTTAAAAACCTGGTTTGAAACATGACTATAAATCAGGGATTAATAATTATTAATTTATTTTCAGAATTCTGTTCAGTCATGCCAAAGGTAAGCAGGTATATTTTAGACAATTTTTTCAGTCACTGTTCAGGAAAAATGAAATGAGATTTAGGGTTACAGCCAAATGTTTGTCCAATCTAACTGAAAGAGGTTGTGTTTTCTTTTAAGCCTGACAGTGGAGTGGTGTAGGAGCTGTCATGTCCAAAGACAGTTTCAAAAGACACATTTGAAGTCTTGCTGTAGCAAAAGTAAACAAAGCAGGTTATTTCCTTAAGAGCTGAAAGAATCAAAGTTCTGTCTTTCGCTCAGAGTTTGCACAAGCTCTCTTCAAGGGGAGGAATGTGTGTAACACCAGACCTAACGTTAAAATGCACTTTACTCTAGCAACATTTAAAACAGACACAGGAATTATTTTTATTTAGAGTCGATACAATGATGATACGATTAAGTGAGGAAGAGTAATAGACCTACACAGTAAAGCACTTAATTTGGGAGTGGAAAAAAAAGCCTACATGGTTCACAAAACTCTTAACAAGTGAAAATCTGAAATGACTTACATGCAACAGAACTCAGTTTTCTTTACTCCAGTACCTCTAGATAAAATGCAGCGGAACCAACTGCCTCTAGAAGTCACCTGTGTGTACTTTAATCTCTTTAAAGGCATCATGAAGACCAAGTGAAACCGGACATCAGGTCAGTGAAGTTGTAGGGACTTTTAAGGCAAAGTTACTGTAGGTTACAAAATAAGGTCCCGAGCTTTGGACATCTCAGGGAAAGCTGTTCCATCCATCATCTGCTAATGGAAAGAGTATGGCCGACTTTCACAGAGACAAACTCTTCCACTTAACCTCACAGGCATCAAAAGCATCAATCAGAGAAATAACCAAAAGGTTCTGGAGGAGCTGCAGAGATCCACAGCCATAAGCCATAAGTCCTGTTTGCAGCTTTTCAGTACTGGGCGAAGA
This sequence comes from Crenichthys baileyi, assembly GCA_036173005.1. NCBI lineage: Eukaryota > Metazoa > Chordata > Actinopteri > Cyprinodontiformes > Goodeidae > Crenichthys > Crenichthys baileyi. The sequence goes on along the minus strand of JAHHUM010001528.1, from coordinate 175,337 downwards.
AACAAGTGAAAGAAGGTGTTCTTTTCAGATAAGATCAATGTTTAAATTTTTGGTCTAAATGCTAAATGAGGCGGAAAAATAGGATTGCAGGTTTGATGGAGCTGAATACAGGTCAGTCCTAGAAAAGAATGGTCTAAAAGAAGCTGCAGAAGATTTGAGACTAAGATCGAGATTAACATTCCAGCAAAATTACATCTCTAAATTTACAGCCAGAGTAAGAATAGAATGGTTTATAATGAAACATATTCCTGTTTTAGAATGGCCCAAAGTTCCAACTTAATTTCAACTGGTAGACCCTATTTAGCAAAACTTCAAAATTGCTGTTCACAAATACTCGGTGCAGGCGGAGTGAGCTTTAGGTATTTCACTAGATTAAGAAAAAATATCAGCCCGCAAACATGCAAGGCTGCTAGAGACATGAGATTGCAGTAAAATGGTGCAAAGTGTACAGTCACATGTATTTAGGAATAAATATTGACAGATTGTTGGTTGTAAAAACCTTGCAATCCATGTATAATTTTCTTCCACTTCACAAATACGTGCTTCTTTGTGTTGGCCTACCACATAAAAACCCAATAAGACACAGTGACAGATGTTGCTCTATAGTGACAAAGTGTGAAAAAAGTTCAGCAGGTATGAATAGTTTTGCTAAGGACTGTATGTAATGAAGGCTAAAATATGTACATTTGTTCCAAGGCTTATGTTTGCATTGTGCAGTGGTTGGTTTGTAGCCATATCTGTCACGCTGTGGTTTTGGGTTGGACCAAAGCGCAGACAAGAGCTTGGGAAGCACATTTTTAAGCAGTCTTCAGCTTTAATTCAAAGGGTCAAAAACGTAACAAAAAGGTACTAAAGGTACTAACCAGAGTTAGATCCCTACACTTACATGGACACTGCAGGAACTCATGGCATGGCCAAGGGTAGTACATAGAGAAGTGAATCAGGTGTAACACAAGGAACCCACAAAACATAATGAAACAAACAAACTAATATGCAGAGAGAGAACAAAGGCAGGTAATCAAAGGAACTAAGGACAGGTGAGGTGAGGAGGCAGGAAGGCAGAGGGAACAGGTGAACCTAATACAACTAATCAACAACACAATGAGCAGACCTAAAACAAAACTATAAAATAAAACATAAGAATCAAGAATAAACATGAACTAAAGGAAACTGAGATATTTGAGGGAACACAACAACCTAAGGCCTAAACACTAAACAAAATAGGAACCAAAAGGGAACCCTGACTAAAAAGTAAACAAACCCAAACAAACACTGACTGAACCAAACTGAGGATGAAGCAGAGGAGAACACACTGGGAGACAGAAGAAAACCAGAACTGTAGGAAATACAGAAAACATAATTACAAAACCATAAACAAGAAACCTCTGGTTAACAGTAAACAAAACAAAACACAAAGTCCAAAATGTCACATCCTGACAATATGTATTTGCATGTGAATTTAGTACCTAATTTAGCTCTTCACAGCCGCACTGGCTGTGATGAAGACGTACTGTCAGACTTGCTTGTGAACCGATGCCTTGGTTATTCAAGCCATCGTTTTTTACATTCCTTGAAATGGAGATTATTAGCATGTGAGCAGCAGGTTGTGAGCACGTCACATCTCTCCTCACGAAGGGTAGCCATTTGAGAATGTTAGAATAAGAGATGGGGGGACTTAAAAAAATAGTCCCCCATTAACTGGAAACCACACCCCCTCCCAGAGCTAAATTGGTGTAAATAGTTTTGTTCCCTTCTTTGTCAAAGATATATGAAATGTTGCATTGCTGATGGCTTCAGTAAAAGCTCAAGCCAGGCAGGCATATAGATATTACAGATCTGCACAGGCACTGCATCTAACCGACGGGCTGTGTAACTAGCCCTATACCGCATTTGTCATTTGCTGTGTGTTTATGTGTATGTTAGTGTGTCTGTGTGTTTGTGTGTCTGTGTGTGTGCGCTTATCTGGAAGCATTTTGGAGAGGAAAACAAAGCAGAGAGAGCAAGCCAAGTCAAAAGAAAGAAAGAAAAAAGGGAAGGAAGAGAGAAAAATGACAAAGGAAAGAAGCTGATGTCAAGGCCAGTGTGGTCCCATAACTTCTCCGTGCAACCAGAGGCCAAACTAGGGTCAAGTTCTATTGATTTCCATCCAGGCGTGGTAGCAGTATTTCTTACTACTAATAGAAAGAGTAGGCCTTTAGCAGCATTAGATGTCAGTTCTTTGTAACAATACTTTGCTAGATCACAACTTGCCTCTCAACATAAGGCACAGAAAAAATTCAGATTTCACTAGCAGCTAAATAAAGTAAAATAATGTCTAAATAATAACATGAAAATTTCAGTGCATGATTTAATTTGGATCTGTTTATCTCTTTGCTTTCGACAAAGGCATGCAGAGCTGTGTGTATTTTCACTGTATATGTTTGTATGGATAAAAACTTATCTTTTGCATTTACTTTGGCTCAGTGTGTGTGTGTGTGTGTGTGTGTGTGTGTGTGTGCATGAGTACGTGTGTGCACCTATATCAGCGTGTTGCTGGCATGCAGTGATGGATCGCAGCAGTTCCCTGTTTACCTAGCCTCATGATTTCCTGTGTGTGCATGTAACAAGTGGAGTTTGGCAGGATTAATGAGCACACAGCTTGCTGAATGGGTGTTTGGCTCTGCAAAGCACTCCATCATGGCCTGATGCTGCTACCATATTCCTCACAAATACTTACACTCACACACACACAAACACTATCATGTACTCTTCAAACCACCACTTATTCCTGCTCTTAATTACACATACTCACCAAAGTCCCATTAAGCAGGTCCCTCCCCTCCCAGTGGTAAATAAATGCTAAATTGTCCACATCTCTCACAGAGTGTTGTGTTTAAAAGTAGTCCCTTTCATGTGGCATGTAGGAGGTAAATTGTTCTGACCTGTTTGCTCCTATGTTGCATAGAAGTGAAGATGATGAGAGTTTCAAGCCTGACTTTCTTTAAATACATTAATGTTTTTGGCAAATAAAGATTTCAGGAATGTTTTGACTGGGGGACCATGAAGTATTTCAGAATTCTTATAAGAGAGAGGGTTGTCGCAATACTCAAATTCCAAATTTGGTAACAATGCTATGAAAAATACTCTTCTTTCTAGTTAAGAAGAAAAAAAACATGATTAATTACAATATGAAAATGTTTTTACCTCATTAATAAAGGCCTTGTAGCAGACACACCTTGTAGCAGACACACACACACACGTGGAAGAATTTGCTCTGGTAAGATGAGACCAAAATGAAACTTTTACGAGTGGTCGAAACACTGCACATCACGCTGAACACAACATCCCCATGTTGAAACATGATAGCATCATGTTGTGGTGGGGCAGCGAAGCTATTCAGAGCTGATGGGAAGATGGATTAAGCTTAGTCAAGGCCAATCTTGTAAGACAACCTGCTAAAGGCTCCAAAAGACATGAGACTGGAGTGGAGGTTCACCTTCCAGCAGGACCTTAACTGTAACCATCCATTCTGAGCTACAGTGGAATAGTTTAGATCAAATCATACGTGTGTGTTAGAATCGCCTGGTCAGTGTCCAGACCTAAATGTAACTGGGAATCTGTGGCAAAACCTAAAAACTGGTGTTCAACTCTCAATACCATTCCATGTGACAGATCTTAAACTGCTTTGCATGGAAGAATGGGCAAAATATACCAGTCTTCAGAGGTGCAAAGCTGGCTACCCTGAGAGACTTGCAGTTGTACTTGCATTGAAAAGTGATTATAGAAAGTATTGATTCAGGGGGATGAATTAAAATTCACACCACACTTTTTAGTTCTTTATTTTTTGTAGACATACAATAAAACCATTGCCTCCCACTTTACATGTATCTGCAGCTTTGTGTTGGTCCATCACATAAAATTTTTTTTACAATGTATTCAAGTTTCTGCTGGATCTTGATTGATCTTCTGCCTGTTTTATAATTAATTTCTGTTGAATGGATGATTTAAATTGTTAAATCACTATTTTACCTATCCTGTTTCGTGCCCCAAGTTGCCTTTGTGGGCAGCATTGATCCATGTCTTTTATTACCTTTGAAACATTGGCATATCAAAATTGGCTGATTACAGTGCCTTGCTAAAGTACTCGGCCCCCTTGAACTTTTCAACCTCTTGCCACATTTCAGGCTTCAAACATAAAGATACAAAATTCTAATTTTTTGTGAAGAATCAACAACAAGTGGGACACAATCGTGAAGTGAAATGAAATTTATTGGATGAGTCAAACTTTTTTAACAAATAAAAAACTGAAAAGTGGGGCGTGCAATATTAATCAGCCCCCTTGCGTTAATACTTTGTAGCGACACCCTTTGCTGCAATTACAGCTGCAAGTCGCTTGGGGTATGTCTCTATTAGTTTTGCACATCGAGAGACTGAAATTCTTGCCCATTCTTCCTTGCAAAACAGCTCGAGCTCAGTGAGGTTGGATGGAGAGCGTTCGTGAACAGCAGTCTTTAGCCCTTTCCACAGATTCTCGATTGGATTCAGGTCTGGACTTTGACTTGGCCATTCCAACACCTGAATACGTTTATTTGTGAACCATTCCATTGTAGATTTGGCTTTATGTTTTGGATCATTATCTTGTTGGAAGATAAATCTCCGTCCCAGTCTCAGGTCTCTTGCAGACTCCAACAGGTTTTCTTCCAGAATGGTCCTGTATTTGGCCCCAGCCATCTTCCCATCAATTTTGACCATCTTCCCTGTCCCTGCTGACAAAAAGCAGGCCCAAACCATGATGCTGCCACCACCATGTTTGACAGTGGGGATGGTGTGTTCAGGGTGATGAGCTGTGTTGCTTTTATGCCAAACATATCGTTTTGCATTGTGGCCAAACAGTTCGATTTTGGTTTCATCTGACCAGAGCAACTTCTTCCACATGTTTGGTGTGTCTCCCAGGTGGCTTGTGGCAAACTTTAAACAAGACTTTTTTAGGATATCTTTGAGAAATTTCTTCTTTCCACTCTTCCATAAAGGCCAGATTTGTGCAGTGTACAACTGATTGTTGTCCTATGGACAGACTCTCCCACCTCAGCTGTAGATCTCTGGAGTTCATCCAGAGTGATCATGGGCCTCTTGGCTGCATCTCTGATCAGTCTTCTCCTTGTTCGAGATGAGAGTTTAGAGGGACGGCCGGGTCTTGGTAGATTTGCAGTGGTCTGATACCCCTTCCATTTCAATATGATTGCTTGCACAGTGCTCCTTGGGATGTTTAAAGCTTGGGAAATCTTTTTGTATCCAAATCCGACTTCAAACTTCTCCACAACAGTATCTCGGACCTGCCTGGTGTGTTCCTTGGTCTTCATGATGCTCTCTGCGCTTTGAACAGAACCCTGAGACCACCACAGAGGAGGTGCATTTATACGGAGACTTGATTACACACAGGTGGATTCTATTTATCATCATCAGTCATTTGGTACAACGTTGGATCATTCAGAGATCCTCACTGAACTTCTGGACTGAGTTTGCTGCACTGAAAGTAAGGGGGCCGAATAATTTGCACGCCCCACTTTTCAGTTTTTTATTTGTTAAAAAAGTTTGACACATCCAATAAATGTCATTCCACTTCACGATTGTGTCCCACTTGTTGTTGATTCTTAAAAAAAAAAAAAAAAATTTATATCTTTATGTTTGAAGCCTGAAATGTGGCAAGAGGTTGACCAGTTCAAGGGGGCCGAGTACTTTCCCAAGGCACTGTAGATCTCATATTACATCCTAATTTTGTTTAAACAACCATCATACAAAGTTCCTTAAGGTCATACTCTTTTTACGTTGTTGTTCACTCATACTTGCAACCATTACAAGGACCTAGCGCAGTGTATCTTTTATTTAATAAATGCTCTGTTTTCTGTTTGTGTAACTTTTTGTGAACATCATTATCAGTATTTCTTTCTTTCTCTCTCTGCTTTCTTTCTCTTCTCTTCCCTTTTCTACTCTACTCTGCTTTTATGTGTTTATGTGTTTCCAGTCCTTCTGTTTGTGTGTGTGTGTGTGCATACTCGTTTGCAGCCAGATATGTGGGTTGGGTAAAAAGGAGGACAGGAGGGTAGAGCAGAAATCAAATCACTTAATTGCTGCATTTTTCATCTCCATCTTTTGTTTTATGGCGGCTGAGGGCCGGTGAGCGACTCTGTCTGTGATTCATGGACGTCAGGGAGTCCTGTGAACAGCGCCATCCCTCATCAGCATCCAGCCGCCCGCATACCCAGAGCACCCACACAATTACAGTGATGAATATGACTTGTTTGTTTATTTCTTTTTTTTCCTGTCTAATACATCGCTACTTCTTCTGGTTTTTGTGGGACCCCATTGGTGCTTAATGTAGAGCATAAGCTGTTAGAAATAAACAACTTACCATTACCAGTTTTTTTTCTTTCCTTTTACACTTCTCATATGAGAACTGGGGCCCACTGAAGCTGGGGGAGAGCAGATTCAGACAGATAGGCATGCATGGAAGGAGAGGCGGGGAGATCCGGATAAGGAAGAGATAAATTTTGGAACAGGAGACGAGGGATGTATTCATAGATGGTGGGAGATGTTGGGAGTGGAGGATATCAAAATGGAAAGAGGGAGTGGAGTGAAAGCGGAAGCAAAAGAGAAGTACAGGAAGAAAGTAGAGGACAGAAAGAGATATTACATGTCTGAGAGAGACCTAGAGGATACGGGGGAGGTGGATAAGGAAGGGAATACTGGGAAGTAGAGAGAGGGAAGAGCAAATACATAAGGACAGATAAGATGAGAATAAAACAAGAATGGAGGTTGAATCATAATATGAAATCTTGTAACAATGTGATTGCTCTTTGATACATCAATACTGTCTCTCCTGCCTGTTATTGCTTTGTCCATTTTATAATTGCACATAAGTATTTTCTTAAAACAAACAAAAATATCTTTATTTTCGACAAATCTAAACTTCACAAAATGAAGTTCGTCACTGAGCCAAGTTCTGCTGGAGGTTTATTCCTGTGAAAGGGGAGTTTTCCTTCCCACTGTCGCTACATGCATGCTCAGTATGAAAGATTGCTGCAAAGTCAACAACATAACGCTATCGACTGTCCACTCTCACTACATGCTCGACCAGGAAGAGTGAATGCAAGACAGTGACTCGATGCAATCTGCTGGGTTCCTAAGAAAATGTTTTAATTCATTTGAAACTGTATTTGACTGCATTGCTTGCATTCTGTTTGTAAAGTGCCTTGAGACGATGTGTTGAGAACTGGCGATGTTTGAGGGTGACTGGGAAGAGAACACACACACACACACAAACACACATGTCAGTGCGCCCATTGGCAAGGCACTTAGCTCCAAGTTCCCTACTGATTTGCATATTGCTGGATGAACATGTGTGTGTTTGTGTGCACAACTGGGTGAATTTCACTGCAGTGTAAAGAGTTTTTAAGTGGTAGGATTGACTAGAAAAAATGCTTCATAAATTTAGTAAATGTACCATTTGAGAATTCAGAATATTAATATATAGTATTATTTTTGTTCATAAAATAAACATTTGCATAAAAGTTTTAGTCATTTTTAGAAAAAAAAATTACAGAAAAGTTTGTATAGATCAATAAGAAGGAATAATTCGAATTTAAAAAAATATAAATGCAACACCGGCTTTGCTAATATTTTAACAGGTTTTTTGTGTCCTCAATTTAGAGCTGCAACATATTTTGCATTATCAGTGTTCATAATATCGCTTCTACATTTCCAACTTCCTACTATAATTTGTGCCTTTGTCTGTGGCTGATGTACATACATAAATGCCTCAAAGATTTAGATCACAGAAAATCTCAGTGACCTCATCTAATAGATCCTTTGTTCTTAAAGGTGGCAGCTGACTTTGTAGCCGAGTCATTGGCAATCCTTTTTAACCTTACTGTGGAAAGAAGGGAAATTCCTTCAGTGTGGAAATAAGCCTTTGTTTTCCCCTTATTAAAGGTGCTGGCAAAAATTTTAGAATCGCTTGTGAATGACCAAGTAAAAGAGTTTTTATCTCGCAATAATATCATCTCATCCTTTCAATCAGGTTTTAGAAAGAGGCATCGCACCATAACAGCTGCGTTGAAAGTGATTAATGACATTGTTGCTCTTAATAGGAAACAATGCTGTGCGGCTCTTTACATAGATTTGTCAAAAGCATTTGATACTGTGGACCATTAAACTTTGTTAGTCAGACTTCATCACTCTGGTTTCTCAGAGCAAGTGGTTGCCTGGTTCAAAAATTATCTAAAAAACAGGACACAATGTATAAAATATGACAATATTTGTTCTGATGTTGTAACTGTCCACAAGAGGGTGCCACAGGGATCGATATTGGGTCCTCTTCTATTTATAATTTATATAAATGATTTAGGACAGAATGTGTCTGATGCAAACTTGCATTTTTATGCAGATGATACTGGTTATTTATTGCACTGGAGCCACTCCAACTGAAGCAACTGGACTTTTGCAGAAAGCCTTTGTTGCTGTCCAATGCTCTTTATTAAACTTGAAACTTGTTCTTAATACTGATAAAACCAAATTGATGTATTTTTCCAGATTCAAGGGGCCTCAAAAGATCCCCTCAGTGTTCTCTTGTGGAGGAAATGAAATAAAGCTGGTTCATACATATAAATATCTGGGCATTTTGATTGATGACACTCTCACTTTTAAACCCCCATGTAGAAAATCTCGTAAAAAGACTAAAATTGAAGCTGGGTTTTTATTTTTGAAACAAGTTGTGTTTTTCATATGCTGCTAGAAAGCTGGTGGGTGCAACTTTTATGTTTGTATTGGACTATGGAGAACTTTTGTACATGATTGCTTCTTCACAATGTCTCAGGATGCTAGACTCTGTCTATTTCTCTTCTATCAGGTTCATTACAAACTGCAAAATGTCAACTACCATTGTGATTTATATTCACGGGTGGGATGGTCTGGTTTGGCTGCTCGAAGGAATTCTCGATGGTTAACTTTTGTTTATAAGGCATTACTTGGACTGCTTCCGGGCCTATATCGGTTCTGCAATTACACTGAGAAATGTTGATTCATATAGCTTTTGTTCACACAATTTGATGCTTCTTTCTGTCCCTTTTGCTCAGACTGATTTGGGTAAGAAAGCTTTTGTTCACTCAGCTCCCGCCTCCTGGAACTTGCGTCAGAAAACTTTTAAATTAATTGAACTTATCTCACTGAGTGCTTTTACTTCCAAGTTCTTTTGGCTGATCTGAGACCTATTTTTCATAATTTGTTGTTTTTCTTAATTATTTAACTTTGTGTTTTATTTGTTGCTGCCTCTTAGCCAGGACCCCCTTAAAAAGAGGTTTTTAATCTCAATGGGTGTATCCTGGTTAGGTAAAGGTTAAATAAAAAATAATACCAGTAATATATTTGGTTAATCAAAAGGCCTTAACTGTTTTTGGGTGTTAACAGTCTGTCCAAGATGCTAAAACGCACCAGGAATGTTTTGAGCAACATAATGAAAATTATAAAATGTTATACTTGGTCTATGTGATATATTGATATTAAATATTGATAATCTATATATTATAATTCAAATCAGCTAGACTCTACCTTACTTACTCACACTTTTCTCTACCCGTTCCAATCTGCTTGGACACATTTCTATTACCTCTTTTCCGCTCTCACCATTCCTCTAGACTGTTGAAGTACTTAAAATCCTCCACATTCTTTATTTCTGGTCCCTGTAACCTCATGGCTCCATTTGGTTATCTCTCATTTGCACACATGTATTCTGTCTTGACCTTCATTCCTTTCCTTTCCAGGATAAACCTCCTTCTCTCCTCCATCTTTTTCATGTTCTAACCAAAGATCACAATGTCATCTGCAAATATAGTCCATGGAAATTCCTGTCTAACCTCATCTATCAATCTCTTCATCACTATAGCAAACAAGGGGATCAGAGCCTATCCTTGATGCAGTCCCGCTTTCACCTTGAACTCCTCTGTGTGCCACAGCACACCTCACCACGGTCTTACAGCTCTCATACTTGTCCTGCACCACCCTAACATACTTCTCTGCTACTCCAGGCTTACTTTTACCGCAGCTCCTCTCTTGGAATCCCTGTCACATGCTTTCTTCACAGTGCAGCTCCCTCTGACCTTTTCTGTACTTCTCTATTAACATCCTCAAAACAAATATTGCATCCGTAGTACTGTTTCTTGGCATGAAACCATGCTGCTGCTCAGAGATGCTAACCTCTGACCACAGTCTAGCTTTGACTACTCCTTTCCATAATTTCACTGTATGACTCATCATCTTTATTCCTCTTTAGCTGCCACAACTCTGCACATTCTTCCTTGTTCTTGAAAATTGGTACCGGCACACTTCTACTTCATTCCTCCGGCATCTTCTCTCTGTCTAAGACCTCAATGAGCAGCCTAGTCAAAAGCTCTACTGCTGCCTGATCTAGACGCTTTCATTTCTCCACAGGTAGATTATCAGAACCGACTGCCTTTCCACTCATCCTTTTCAATGCCTTCCTTACTTCATACTCACTAATCTTAGCTACTAAGCTACTTCCTGATCCACAATGGTCGCTTCTTCTGCTCTTTGTTCTCTCTCATTTTCCATATTCATCAATTCTTCAAAGTAATCCTTCCATCTTCCTATTACACTTGTTGCACTGGTCATTACATTTCCATCCAGGTCCTTAATAATCCTAACCTGCTGAACATCCTTCCCATTTCTGTCTCTCTGCCTCGCCAAACTGTATAAATCTTTCTATCCCTCCAACTATCCAACCTATCATATAAGTCCCTATATGTCTTTTATTTGGCCTTAACTACCTCTACCTTCACTTTACTCTGAGTCTCCCTGCACTTCTGGTGACTCTCTTCAGTCCTCACAGTGTCCCATTTCTTCTTAGCCGATCTCTATCTCTGAACACACTCCTCTACTAATCCTCATCTTGCTACCTATGGTAGCATATTTAAAACATGTTTTACATGGGTCTAAAAGGCAAGAAATTAAGTATAGTTTGTGAAGGTCCTGGTATGTTTATGAAGGATGTGTGTTGCTTGTTATGCACTCTATGTGTATCAGATGTGTATCGGAATAAAGGGTGTAAAATTCACAGTGTTCTATTCCGTCTGGACATGGTATATTAGCTTTGCATTCACTTCATCTTCTGTTTGTTTTTTTCTTCCATTCTTAATAACCTGACCCTCTCAGGGTGATTGTTCAATGCTTTATACAAAGTCAATGAATTCCTTCAAGTGGTCAAATACTTTTTGTCAAATTATTCTAAGAATAGGCCAGGCTGCCATCAGTTGGGGCCATTCCAAACATTTGGCATGTTGAGGTGAGGGAAATTTTAGTGCAGAAGGCAGCTTTACTGAGGACTGAGGATAACGTCCTGTCTCCCATCGATGTTAATTTTGTTCGGGGAGTATGGAAACGGAAAGAGCCAGTAGAGTGAAGGGGGAGTCCTGTGGTCTGTATGGATAGTAATTATTTGAGGTAGTCTGCACTGCCCTGAATGCAGTGGTAGTAATGAAGTAATTATCTAAAAAGTACCTGTACTTTTATAGCATAAAAAATACTTTTTTATTACAATTATGAATTTTATTTAATAAATAAAACCCATTAATGAGGTATTACCAGAGCCAACTCAACCAGTTTAACCAAAATCAGTTAAATAGATTGTAGCCATCATTAATAGCATTATTCTGCTTGTGATTTTGCAACATTTTCTCTTAGTTTTGGTCTTCAGGGACTAGTATACACCTACAAGCTGGCTAGATGCCACTAGCTGATAAAACACGGCGCTCTCATTCCTTTTGACAGCCACTGATGTAGCTTACAGCTAACACTGCAAGCTACTGTATATGCTCTAAATCCTTTTTTAGCATAACAACTGCTTCTGAGGAAAATCAGTTAGACTTCAAATATTTTGTGGTTGATGCTATAGATTTCAACGTGTCAATATTTAGACATAATATTTGGATGTTGGTTTGTACATTTATAAGAACACAGTTCTGTTAAAACAGTGTTTGTTTCAACATTGACACATCTGCACAAAACCATCATTTCTGCAGTAAAGTCAATAGGCGCTGCTGTTCACACTACTACTGTATATATACACACACACACACACACACATACACACACGTACAGAGGCTTTGATCACACACTTGGCAAAATAAACTTGTTCTGGCAGTGAGGTTGCCTCCCCATCGTCTCTCTATAAAGGAGTGTTTTGCACTCGGGCCTCACACACTGCGCTAAACATAGAGGGACAGACAAGAGAGAGAAGATGAAACAAAAGCTAAGCCTCAGATGTCATGTCCGCTCATCACTTTGTTTGTTTGCTTGTGCGTTTGTTTGCATTCCTCTCAGCGGTGGACAGGAGTAAGCTGGAGCATACTGCGTGGAAGGAACAACTGCAAACAGGAACAGAGCATTAGTATTTATGTTTTTGCGAGCAGTTTTTGTGAGTTTTAGTGTGTCTTTTTCAGAGGAGTTGTGCTGTGGGGAAAGAGAGATGGTGATAGATATATGAAACATTTAGATTTGTAACATAAAGAAAAACATTTCATTTCTAAATACCAATGTTTGAATAGAAATATTTCAGTGCCTCTCCCCAAATGGAATTAAAAAAACAGCTTCATTAAGGTAAATACACCTGCCTGACTTTGGGACTGAGATTTTGTTTTAATTAATCATCTGCTTTTCACCACATCTAGCACAAAACTATTTTTATCTGCAGACTAGTTTATACCAGTTTCATCCTTTTTTCAGATGTTGGTTTGACAATATGTTGACAGAAACCATGAACAGCTAGTGTAAAATATTTGTTGTTTAGAAAATGCTACATAAATTAAATTTTTATTAAATTTACCAATGTCATTTTCTTTTTTTCTTTTTTTTTACCTTTAAATACTATAGTCAAACAGCTTAACATAAGTCAGTAGTTGTGCATCCTCATTGTTTCTTGTCTCTCACCTAAACAATACTTTTTACCTTTTCAAAAATGCTAATTCACAGTAGTTTCTGACTAAATCTATTGAAATAGATTTGTTTCTTTAATTATTCTTAGTTTGTATGAAGTTTTCTACAACTGCAAGCTCTGGTAACAAATCAGAAATGGGTGTGCCTCTATAGGCTTCACTTAGTCAGAGGCAGATTTTGTTTGCTCATTCTGTTTTTCTAAAATTGCTCAAGCTTATTCAGATTGACTGGACTTGAGTGTCTTTGAATTTGAATTTTCTAGTCTTGCCACAGATTCATATTTAGATTTACTTATTGACAAGATTCAACCAAACTCAACTGGTGGTCTTTCAGGATTACCCTGTATTTAGTTATGTCCATTTTCCCATGACTGAGCAGCATCAGTTCTTTTTTAAGATGCACTGTTATAAATCTAGACTCTGGTTTCATATACAGTACAGACCAAAAGTTTGGACACACCTTCTCATTCAAAGAGTTGTCCTTATTTTCATGACTATGAATATTGTAGCTTCACGCGGAAGGCATCAAAACTATGAATTAACACGTGGAATTATATACTGAACAAAAAAGTGTGAAACAATTGAAAATATGTCTTATATTCTAGGTTCTTCAAAGTAGCCACCTTTTGCTTTGATTACTGCTACACACACTCTTGGCATTCTGTTGATGAGCTTCAAGAGGTAGTCACCTGAAATAGTTTTCACTTCACAGGTGTGCCCTGTCAGGTTTAATAAGTAGGAGTCACCTCTGCTGCGGACGATAACTTCATCTGAGTCACCAGCCTCAGAAATCGTAGGTTAACAGCAGCTCAGATTAGAGAACAGGTCAATGCCACACAGAGTTCTAGCAGCAGACACATCTCTAGACAACTGTTAAGAGGAGACTGTGTGAATCAGGCCTTCATGGTAAAATAGCTGCTAGGAAACCACTGCTGAGGACAGGCAACAAGCAGAAGAGACTTGTTTGGGCTAAAGAACACAAGGAATGGACATTAGACCAGTGGAAATCTGTACTTTGGTCTGATGAGTCCAAGTTTGAGATCTTTGGTTCCAACCACCGTGTGTTTGTGCGGCGCAGAAGAGGTGAACGGATGGACTCTACATGCCTGGTTTCCCACCATGAAGCATGGAGGAGGAGGTGTGATGGTGTGGGGGTGCTTTGCTGGTGACACTGTTGGGGATTTATTCAAAATTGAAGGCATACTGAACCAGCATGGCTACCACAGCATCTTGCAGCGGCATGCTATTCCATCCAGTTTGCGTTTAGTTGGACCATCATTTATTTTTCAACAGGAAAATGACCCCAAACACACCTCCAGGCTATGTAAGGGCTATTTGACCAAGAAGGAGAGCGATGTTGTGCTGCGCCAGATGACCTGGCCTCCACAGTCACCGGACCTGAACCCAATCAAGATGGTTTGGGTTGAGCTGGACCACAGAGTGAAGGCAAAAGGGCCAACAATTGCTAAGCATCTCTGGGAACTCCTTCAAGACTGTTGGAAAACCATTTCAGGTGACTACCTCTTGAAGCTCATCAACAGAATGCCAAGAGTGTGTGTAGCAGTAATCAAAGCAAAAGGTGGCTAATTTGAAGAACCTAGAATATAAGACATATTTTCAGTTGTTTCACACTTTTTTGTTCAGTATATAATTCCACGTGTTAATTCATAGTTTTGATGCCTTCAGTGTGAAGCTACAATATTCATAGTCATGAAAATAAGGACAACTCTTTGAATGAGAAGGTGTGTCCAAACTTCTGGTCTGTACTGTACATATAAAGCTCAAAGTTGTCGCCCTAACATTGGCCTTAGCTGGATCACTTGCAGCAAAAATGGGATTTCATTTTATTTCACTACTGATATTTTTCATTTTTCACCGTCTATTTTTTATTTTTATTTTATGTAAACATGTCTCTAATGTGATTCTGTCAAAATGCATTATGTTAAAAATATACATAAATAGTGGTCTAATTCTGAATGTAAACCTTAAGGCTGACAAGGTTGGAAGACCAAACATGTTTCAACTGTGCTTTGTCAGTTTATGGTGCCAAAAGCCATAATACTGATGAGTTTCTAATGCTTATTTATTTCACGTAATAAATAATATTGTAAAAAAGACAGATAACTGTGAAGTAGAAGAAAAATTCTGCTTGTTTTTTTTTTTTTTACATTTTTCAAAATTATAAATTATGCATCTTTTTCCAGTACCTCCCAATTATCTTATAGAGTATATCATAATATTATATATACAGGGGTTGGACAATGAAACTGAAACACCTGTCATTTTAGTGCGGGAGGTTTCATGGCTAAATTGGACCAGCCTGGTAGCCAGTCTTCATTGATTGCACATTGCACCAGTAAGAGCAGAGTGTGAAGGTTCAATTAGCAGGGTAGGAGCACAGCTTTGCTCAAAATATTGAAATGCACACAACATTATGGGTGACATACCAGAGTTCAAAAGAGGACAAATTGTTGGTGCACGTCTTGCTGGTGCATCTGTGACCAAGACAGAAAATCTTTGTGATGTATCAAGAGCCACGGTATCCAGAGTAATGTCAGCATACCACCAAGAAGGATCGGACCACATCCAACAGGATTAACTGTGGACGCAAGAGGAAGCTGTCTGAAAGGGATGTTCAGGTGCTAACCCGGATTGGATCCAAAAAACATAAAACCACGGCTGCCCAAATCACGGCAGAATTAAATGTGCACCTCAACTCTCCTGTTTCCACCAGAACTGTCCGTCGGGAGCTCCACAGGGTCAATATACACGGGCGGGCTGCTACAGCCAAACCTTTGGTCACTCATGCCAATGCCAAACGTCGGTTTCAATGGTGCAAGGAGCGCAAATCTTGGGCTGTGGACAATGTGAAACATGTATTGTTCTCTGATGAGTCCACCTTTACTGTTTTCCCCACATCCGAGAGAGTTGCGGTGTGGAGAAGCCCCAAAGAAGCATACCACCCAGACTGTTGCATGCCCAGAGTGAAGCATGGGGGTGGATCAGTGATGGTTTGGGCTGCCATATCATGGCATTCCCTTGGCTCAATACTTGTGCTAGATGGGTGCCGTCACTGCCAAGGACTACCGAACCATTCTTGAGGACCATGTGCATCCAATGGTTCAAACATTGTATCCTGAAGGCGGTGCTGTGTATCAGGATGACAATGCACCAATACACACAGCAAGACTGGTGAAAGATTGGTTTGATGAAGATGAAAGTGAAGTTGAACATCTCCCATGGCCTGCACAGTCACCAGATCTAAATATTATTGAGCCACTTTGGGGTGTTTTGGAGGAGCGAGTCAGGAAACGTTTTCCTCCACCAGTATCACGTAGTGACCTGGCCACTATCCTGCAAGAATGGCTTAAAATCCCTCTGACCACTGTGCAGGACTTGTATATGTCATTCCCAAGACGAATTGACGCTGTATTGGCCGCAAAAGGAGGCCCTACACCATACTAATGAATTATTGTGGTCTAAAACCAGGTGTTTCAGTTTCATTGTCCAACCCCTGTATATCTATAAATTATATATTATATATATAATTATATATATCTATATATATATATATATTTATATATATACGAATTGCAGCCCAACAGCCAGATAATGAGAAAGACTTCAGTGCAGCGTTGGCTGTGGGCCTCATGTTAACAGTGAGTGCACATGCACATGTCTGTGTGCATGTGTGTAGACAGCTTTTAAATATTAATCTCAAGGTCAAAGGAAGAAAGCTTTTTGATATTCATGGAGGGTGCTGCACCTTGTGCCGGGTACTGAAGCCCTACCCATGCTGCTGCCTCTTTCTCTCTTTATGCTCCTTCTGGCTCGCTGGGTCATTATGACTGCCTCTGTTATTCCCGTTTCTTGCTCTGATGTGCTCGCACAGTATTGAGCATGAACGTGTATGCTCACAGTACATCTGCAGTCATTTAAAGGTGCCGCTTTGTACCATGGAAAATTGTCACCACATTTACAGTTTGCACTTTCTATGTGTGTCAAGATGGGTATTCTGGGATGCCTGCTATTTGCTTTAAAATATGTTTTATTTTCTTCCAAGTGAAAATAAAGACGAGTCAGTTATGCTCATATTCACCTTCTTGAGATAAGGAAGAAACATATTGAAGTAGGACTGACCCAAGGGAGAGTGTGGTTATGTATAGCATTTTTTATTTCCAAGGTGTGTTATGAATATTCCATCTGTGCTGTTCAGCTTTCAGTATCATGGCCGCATCTGTGGCAGAAAAGTGACAAATCCACTCTATTATTCTATGAGCAGGAGGAACAGATTGAAATAAGATCATCATCATCAAACGTTTAATTACCACTAACTTTGAACAGGTGACATCTAATATAGGATGCCATATAGTAATATGAATTTACAATACAATAAAAATTATAATCTGAATACACCAGATGAAAAGGGAAATGTGATATAAAAAAATACATACATAAACAACTGTGTTGACGTTGTGTTATTTTTGTCCTTAACATAAATATCCAGGTGTCTTTAATCCTAGCAAAATGATTCATCCCCTATTTTATTAGGATTTTATGTTACAGACAAGCACAAAGTAGTGGATACAAACATAAAGGATACATGTTTTTTTTCATGCAAATACATTTTGAAAGTGGGGTGTGCATATGTGTTCAGTCAGTACTGGGATTTATTTAGGGGTATCAAAGTAAACATGTCAGTTTTGAGATTTTTATTTGTAAAAAGAAAAAAAAAGGGAAACCACATATCTCTTTTCTTTTACGTCACAATTATGCACCACTTTGTGCTGGTCTATAAATATTTGATGAAGAGAATGAAAGGCTGGGTTTGTACCTTCACAAAACTAATTGAAGGAAACTGAATACTTTTGCAAGGTATTTGACACTATCAGATGCAGGGAATAACAAACTCAAAGTCCACAGAAAATAAAATATTTCAGTGAATAGGATTTGTTTCCTTCTTTTTCATATTTCACCATAGATATCTGCCAGCAGCTTTCTGGGGTGTGTGATTTATTTGGATGACAAGCTGAGTATTTTTATGTGAAGTGTTCAAGTCTGTAATGTATATAATAGTTGGCAGAGGTCAAACCTTAGAGCTCATTATTTTTATTCAGACATTTTTTCCCACAGCCGTTTAAAATAGCATCACTGGCATCACAGACAGATATATGTTCTGCCCCTTCCTAACAAGCTAGTACAGCATGGGTGGTCTTAATTCTAATAAATACAGCCATCAAAACTGGCCTTATTTTACTGAACCCTAACTGCTAATGATATCTTTACTTGGTGATGTGTGTTGATGAATCGGGCTTCGTGCTGCATAGAGGAGCAACATATCTGACAAGCATCTGACACTGATTATTGTACTGCAGTGTTTGGATGATTTTTTTGATGACATATGCACTCTCTCTCTATCTGCATGTGGAGCTCGACAAATGTATGCTTTTGAGATGAGATTGCATGCTTGTATGTCTGGATTACAGCAGTCCTATGCCTTAGTTAAGATGAGAGCTTGCTCAACTCCTCGCTATTTGAGCCATTTATCAATTTGGCAGCTTTGTCCCGTTTGCGAGAAAAACAGCAAATGCACAAACACAACCACATGCCCACTCCTGAGAATGCTGTAATCCTGAATTCTAAATATTACCTCTTTGTCTGTTTGGTGAAGTAAGCAGTGGCGCCGCCAGGGGGAGGGACAGGGGGGCTATGGCCCCCCTGGAATAGCATTGGCCACCTCAGTGCCCCCCAGATGTGATAAGCTGTTGTTTAACGACTGAAGCTGAGTTGCCCACGTGTCATTGAACGCACCTGCCTTTTCCGATTATCGGCATCTAAGCTATTGGCCCGGTAACATGTATAACACAATAAGGAGGGTGAGCTTGGTAATCCGTATAAAGGAGAATTTGTCATGCACTGCAGAGGGCTGCACCAGGTTCTGATCCTTCTGGTGAGTTGAAGTAATTTATTTAGCCTTTTCTACCTGAAAGTCCAATGGTGTCTGTCAGTTATGTTGCTAGGTCTAATATGTTTGCTTTGAAAAGGATGCAAACCATCTATATGTATATTTACACCTTGCATATATGCGCTCATGCTGACGCCAGCCAGCTCTATTCCACTTGTGAGAGACCCACAGTTTGCATGTTTGCAGAAGTGTAGCACCCATGGCAAATGAAGCGAGGTATGTCATGTATAGATTTATATTGTTCTTAAGTTTACTTCTGAGGTACTTAGCATGGACTTCTATATAAAAATGTTTGGTTGTATGACTTGGAATCTGGACTGGAGTAATGATTAAACAGTGTATTTCATTTGTTACCAAATATAGTTCCGGCTACAGATTAAGGCCTTTGGGCCAATTAGTTAGGTTTACAATACAGCTTGTGGCTGTAATATTTTGTGTAATCTACTCACATGGTAAATTGTGACTACAATGAATTATACACAAATGTTTTATTTGTGTATTCTGTTTTGTAGAACCACAAACACCCGTACCTGGTATTTGAATCTGCTTATTAAAAAACCGTAAAGCATCGCATGGCCTGATGATTGACATGGAGGTCATACAGGCATTTAACCAATGTACACTCTATGATCACCACCATAGTAAACTGGTTATTAATCTTAGAAATCACCATTGCACTTAATGCATTCAGTTATGTTTAGAACGTTGTTTATCAAACACTGTATGAGCATCCATTTATGTCTATTTTATAGTTTTCACGGTGCTGGAAAGTGTTCTGGAGATGTAAGGATAATCCTGGATGCTCTCAAAAGGAGAAATAAATATCTGTACTTGTCAGAGACTCTCTTCTGGGATTGTTTGATGTCAAGGGCTTCAACATGTAGGCTGTGAAACTTTAAATACTGGAAAGTGTTTTAGAGAACTTTAAATGCTCTTTTCTAGCCAGTCTGAAATATTAAATATTTGTAAAAGCAAAAGTCAAATGGTCTGTCATAGTTTTTTTGTTGTTTTTTATATTAATATTACAGCACTACCGCTTTTTTTAAAGTCAGTCATTGGTTTTGATGGATTTTGGTGTGCCATCCCAAGATTGTTAATGGCCCCATGTGCACCCCAGCCACTGGAAGTAAGAACTGGAAACCTGAAGTAAACAGAACAAAGAGAAGCACAAATGAGCAGCTTGCTGGGGAGAAATTGGATTAGTGCACCAACTCTGCATTCCTTCATTCTGGAGCTGCTGTACAGTCATGTTGTGTCATGTAAAGGTTGATAAGGTTCAGTGTGAACATGGCAGGCTGTGGACTTAATGAGCTACACACCTATTTCTTCTAGTCAGAAACTGCTGATACATTCAGGACACGATGCTCTTCACAAACTGTGTACTACTTTATGCTTGGTAATTTGGTTAGAGGCTTAGGGGAGATATCATACTCAAGCAACATGCACTTTGTCACTTTTTTCTGGGCCACGGAGAATAGAGAAAATCAGACACCCTTCTTCTATTTCCTCAATGAGAGTTACGAGTGTTATTCTGTTCGGCATCAGTTTAGTTAATTCATAGAATTAGAATTATGGAATTTTAGATAAGTGCACTTGTTTAAAAAAGTGGGGCAGCATTGCATTGGTGGTTAGCACCGTTCACTCACAGCAAGAAGATCAGGGTTTCAAACTGCCTGATGAGGGCTAGAGACAGCTATAACTCCTTTAAGGATTTCGTCAGGTTACAAGTTAGTCTTCAAAAGCAGCTGGGGTGAGCAGACCTTAATCCTGACTGGGAAACAAAAAAGACTTCAGCTTGAACCCTTGTACAGCATAGTCATCTTTATTTAAGGTGTATCGCAGATATTTTCAGATATGTTACTAAAGTTTTCTTGGAGAACTTGGAAGAAAAGCAAACAATGTCTTCCTGGGAACACTGCATTATTTGCAAACTGTTAGGGACACGACTCATGAGGAAAATACAACTTCCTCATACTGTTCAATTGTTAAACAAACTAAACAAATAAAATGCAAGTTTGTTCTAAGCAGAGTAAATTTCAACTGTTAGAGGAGCAGGGCAGATAGCATGAGGGGAAAGTGAAAAATAGACAGAAAGAATATACAAGGATAGAAGTAATAATATGTGAGATACTTAAACAACATAACAGAATTCCGGGAATTTCAGAGCTAAAGGATTAACTAAATATGAAAGGCCAGATGTGACTAAACAAAAAAATACTCAAAATGCAAAGCTAGTCCAAATGATCATGACAGCTACTACTAAAAACATTTTTGTTAAGGAGATTACTTTGTTTTCTGCTGCTACTTTATTTTTGAAATGTAAAGCCCAGGTCACACTGCAATTTAAAATTTTATATAGTACTTGGCATTTTGACACTGTATAAACTCAACAGTAAAAAAATCTTAAGGTAGCACTGTTGCCTTGCAGCAAGAAGGTCCTGGGTTCAACTCCCGGCCGGGGGTCTTTCTGCATGGAGTTTGCATGTTCTCCCCGTGCATGCGTGGGTTCTCACCGGGTACTCCGGCTTCCTCCCACAGTCCAAAGACATGCTTGTTCGGTTAATTGGTCGCTCTAAATTGCCCTTAGGTGTATGAATGACTGTGTGCATGGTTGTTTGTGTGTTGCCCTGCGATGGACTGGCGACCTGTCCAGGGAGTACCCCGCCTCTCGCCCATAGACTGCTGGAGATAGGCACCAGCTCCCCCACGACCCACTATGGATAAGTGGTAGAAAATGACTGACTATCACAATTGCAGATGTGAAAGTGTATGATGATATTCTTTTAGATTAGAGGGACACTGGTGGCTTTGCTTTATACATGTTGGGCCCTTTCAGCTGATTCTGAGACATAAAGAACACGTGTAGATCATGGGTTATTTTGAATTAAGCTAAGGTTTTAGCTGTCTCCTCCATGCTGTATGTGCTTTGGAGAAAGAGTGCACACTAAATTGTTTGCATACTTTTGTAAATTGTAAGGCCCTATATTTAGAAATTTCGTAATTTCATCTTGGATTTGTAAAATCAAATTTCACCAGGTGTTGCAGACGGGTTTTTCCCATGTTTCACTCAAAAATTGTATTGTAGTAAAACCAACGTAACATTATCAATTTATCCTAAACTGACAATGACAAGAAATGATTGTTAGATGAAATGCTTACTAAATCATTTCCTGTTTTCTAATAGACTCCTGTACATTCAGATTTCCTTTTTAAGAAGTCACCCTCTGCTGGTAATCAGAAAAACATAGGGTTCATTTTTGTTGTTGTAAGACTCATATTTAACACCAGTCAGGCTCTTTTACACATTGTAACTGGGAATAGTGGGCCGAAAATGAGCAGTGATTGAACATGACAAGGTGTAGGTGTAAAGCACTGCTGGCATTTATAGTTTTAAGTGTAATGTCAGGATCTAGATTTTAGCCTCAGCACCACTTTTCTCAAGAAATACCCCAAAGACCTAAAGCTGAACATGCAGGGCTCCAGTATCAGCATTATGTTCTACATTGTCCTTTTCCTTTCTCTCTTCAGCTCAAATATTTGATCTGTCCTCACCACCTTGTCTGCAAATGTAGCTGTCTCTCAATGTATTTTAACAGACTAACTCTCAGCTTTCCCCATCAGTGTCAGAGTAACACCCTGGCTCTGATCGGGGCTGCACTCAGGTGTGTAACTGACTGCTCTGTTTCCCCATAATTACATTGTGAGCTTGACGCAGTCTCCGACACCTGAATGTATGCTGTGTACGTGCACGCACGTGCCCGCGTGTCTTTTCACCCCAGGCGGAAACATGTCATTTCCCGTGCTCCTGTCCTTCTGGCAGACAGATACAATATTAAGAGCCACAAATCTGAGTGTGAGTTCAGAGGAGACGTGGCGGTCGGGGAGCGGGAATGGGCAGAGGGGGAGGAAGTGTGAGGAGATGACAGTAATGATAGCATATAGACAATAGTCAGGGAAGGAGACAGCGATTGAGTGCATTCGTACAAGTCATGTCAAAAGACAGGATGCGCAGACAAAAAAGATATCAGATATCTAGGTCTGAGGAGATGAATGCAGTATTGTCACAAAGCCTTATCTCATTCAGAGCATGAATTATCCTATTTGCTGTTTTTAATGCATGCTCAATTATCTTTCTCAGCAAAAAGCTGTTATGGTTTACATTTTTATCCCTTTGAGTAATTTTCCGTGGAATTTGCCTTTGTTTTTCAGCCTCCTGTTGAATGTTAGGCTGAAACTAGTAAATCTATATGCAGTGCAATGTCTTTCCTAAACCTTTATCTTCTATATGCCACTGTTTTAAATGGGCTCCCATTTGTATTTGCTTTAAAACAGGAGCAAAAAGGATCAGACTGTCAGAAGTTTTGAGCCCCCAATGGGACAACATATCATTTTAAAATGAATGTAATTAATTATTCCTATTGTATATTTTGTTGACTGGATAATCACAGAATTTGTCTACATTACACCTATTTATTGGATGACCATCAACATACTAATGAAACTTTGGTCACAGTCAAGAAAATTAAGTTACAGCAAAGCAGACATGCGGTAAAATGCACAAAGTATTGGTATGATCGGCAATGCACATGGCAACAGCATGGCCGTAACTACCATTGAGGACACCGAGGTCTGAACCTCAATATTTGTCTGCTGTGTAAATAATAAAAAAATAATCAAAACAATGCTTTCGAACGGCCTGGTTCTCTGAGTAGCTCCACCAGGTTACTGTAGGAGGGGCTGCCACTTTGTAAGGCAGCCAAACTCAATATCTACAAAAAGGAGTGCAGCTTTGCATGCCCTGCCGCTAAAATAAAGACCAGAAGAAGAGTGCAGCTGACGGTGAAGCGCAACAGAGGTAACTTGCTAAAAATATTCTACTTCAATTCCGTTCTGCTCCAAATAACAGTTCACTAGTCTTCATCCTTTATAACACTGTGTGAATTAAGTTAGAATTGTTACCACCCATTGACGACGACGTTTGATTTTTGTTGGCGCATTTCGTGTGAGTAGCTGTGACAGACTAATGTTTCTATTTCAAGAGCTAATGTTTCGATCCATTAAATTAAGATAGAAAGTTTTTTTTCTTTTTTCAAGGTTGACTTTTTTTTTTACTGGTTTTATAAATGAACACGGATCCTTTGTTTATTTAATCCAGACGATAAAAAGAGATTAAATAGATGGCTGCTGTCAATCCGCTCCAGCCAGGATACATTGCTGAGACCCATGTCCCTGTGTTGTTCAAAACAAACAAAAACTGACTGGCCGTTATTACATTCACTTTAGACTACTACTGCCAACAGATAGAGGTGTTATTACAGCTAGATTAGACTGCAAAGAATATAGTACAAAAGCACAGTTTTACTATTAAATGTGTGTATTACTTAATGAAGCATGCTTTATTTATGTTTGTTTTAGAAAAATATTTCAGTGAGTCAAATCTAAAATGAATTCAGACTTAAAGACAGACTATGTCATAATGCTGGGTTTGTGGTAGGACCAAAGTGCAGAGAAGAGGCCAAGAGCACAATGAATGAAGATAAGAAGAGTTTTAATATTTCCACACTCACAGAGGCAGGCAGGGTAACCAGGAGTGTCCAGAAATAGAGCAAGACCAGAACTGAGAGTAACCAGGCATAACGAGGTGCAACACAGGATATCAAACAACACAAGGATGTCAATGACAAGGAACCAGCGAGGAACTAAGGCAACTATGGATGATTTCGCTCCCCATGAATTTACACACACAACCACACACACACACAAATACCTGTCGCATTCAAGTCACTTACGTTTTAAATAAATGCTTCCATTTTAATTACGTTTTTGGTCTTCATTGTAACAGATGTGCAGGTGGATAATGAGTGGTGGACCTCAGTATTTTTTAAAGTTTGGCTACGGCCCTGGGGAACAGTCTGCCATAAGCAACAAAGAAGCAAAATGCAATCAAAATAGTGTGAAATCAGACTATCCCTTTGCACAGGAGCAAAAAGTTAATTGGACAGGTAAAAATTTGAGAACAAAAACATTGAAAGTCTTAAATCGCATTGTATGAATAAATAAGGCCTTACTTTATCTGAAACCACATCTGGAATCTAAATGGCCATTGGTAAAGCTCCTGTGATCAGATTCACTTGTTCCTGTTTTTTGTCAGTCAAAAAACATTTCTCACATTTAAAATTGCTATCTTTCCAATTGCAGGATTTTCATATTTTTTTGTTAATACTCAGTAAATATTATATTTGGCTCTGATCCAGTGGTCTCCATCAAAATTCCAGATCATTTTGGAGTATTTTAAATAGGCCTGGGCCTGGCGCGGCGCTGGAGCAGTGATGGAGCGCACGACCCATGTATAGAGAGGCTTCAGCCCTCGACGCAGCTTACCCGTTTCTAGTCCACGATGACCTGTGCTGCATGTCTTCCCCCTTCACCCTATTTCCTGTCTGCCTAATTTCAAGAAATGACTAAATAAAGGCTAGTAGTGCTGCAAAACAAATATTTAAATTGCGCTCATTTTCACTCATGTTGAGACCCCAGCCATAGTTACAACATGAAAGTCCGGTACGAACCTTTCTGGAACTTTCAAAATAAATCGCATTAACCCACTTCCAGCACAGCCAGGGAAAAGGGGTAACAGTGGACTTCCTGTGACGTCACTGTCCAAATAAAAGCACCGCTCTTGCTACATCCTGTCTCTTCCACACTGGTCCCCTGCGGAGTTGGACGGAGGGACACAGCGCGTTAATGTCTCTTTGCTGGCAAACAGACATAACTCTTCAAACTGGATCCAAGAGTGTCATACGATCACGCGATCATATGCACTAAGTTAAGTACGAATGAATTGCTGTTTGTGTATCCTGTATTCATTCATGAACGGGGGTAATTAAGGTACAAGCGTGGCTTGACTTTTCTCTCTAAGGTCTACAGAATCAAACTGTGTTATAGAGAGTTCCCAGCAGAGACCCTGTGTCTACAACACCGAGTAGAGCAGTTTTCCCGGTTTGAAGGAAGGACAACGGGACCGCATCACCTTGGTTACAGCTGTAATGTGCAGTTTGGCCGGCTGACAGAGCGGGCCGCCCCACCCCACAGCTACGGAGGTTAGCTGCAGCTAACCCTTTGTTCACTGTGGAAGCTTTCTTCAAACTTTGTCGCTCTGACAATTTTTCGTCAGCACGGTTCACCTGAGAGGTTAGGTTTGGGCAGAGAGTAGTTTAGAATGAGATAATCTAAACATTATTTTTATTTTATGAAGTTTGGTTTTGTTTGTGTTGAAACTCAGCTATCTTAGTGCTAGCAGATTATCTGCTCAGCATGTGCTCAGTTTGTGTTCTGCGTTTGTGCTTTTTTTTAAAGTTAAGACAAACTTTATTTAAAGGGTGATTTTAAACACAGAAGATCGGCCATAATGTGCCGTCCATGCTTATGCATTTTAACCCCTTTTTTGTGGTATTTTAAAGGTATATGTGTGATTCTGATGATAAGCTACACGCTTCTTTTGTTAGCTTTAACTGCTAACAGCTAAGAACACGTGCTTGCCTGCTAAGATCATTTACCCAAAAATGTTGTTAGTTTTCAATCCAGTAAAATAATATTTCCCTAAATATAATTTTACCAAACTGGAAAACTAAGTAAACACCATTAAGCCAATTTTTCCAGAAAGATTTGGTTCTTATTCAAAATAATATTTCTTTAAATATTATTTTACTAAATAAAGGCAGCTAATTAAACACTGTTGAGAATTGGTCATCCAGAAGGTTGGTTTTATTCAGCAAATCATTCTTAAAATGTCAGTCAGTCAGTCAGTCATTTTCTACCGCTTATTCCATAGTGGGTCGCGGGGAAGCTGGTGCCTATCTCCAGCAGTCTATGGGCGAGAGGCAGGGTACACCCTGGACAGGTCACCAGTCCATCGCAGGGCAACACACAAACAACCATGCACACACTCATTCATACACCTAAGGGCAATTTAGAGTGACCAATTAACCTAACAGGCATGTCTTTGGACTGTGGGAGGAAGCCGGAGTACCCGGTGAGAACCCACGCATGCATGGGGAGAACATGCAAACTCCATGCAGAAAGACCCCCGGCCGGGAGTTGAACCCAGGACCTTCTTGCTGCAAGGCAACAGTGCTACCTTAAGATTTTTTTACTGTTGAGTTTATACAGTGTCAAAATGCCAAGTACTATATAAAATTTTAAATTGCAGTGTGACCTGGGCTTTACATTTCAAAAATAAAGTAGCAGCAGAAAACAAAGTAATCTCCTTAACAAAAATGTTTTTAGTAGTAGCTGTCATGATCATTTGGACTAGCTTTGCATTTTGAGTATTTTTTTGTTTAGTCACATCTGGCCTTTCATATTTAGTTAATCCTTTAGCTCTGAAATTCCCGGAATTCTGTTATGTTGTTTAAGTATCTCACATATTATTACTTCTATCCTTGTATATTCTTTCTGTCTATTTTTCACTTTCCCCTCATGCTATCTGCCCTGCTCCTCTAACAGTTGAAATTTACTCTGCTTAGAACAAACTTGCATTTTATTTGTTTAGTTTGTTTAACAATTGAACAGTATGAGGAAGTTGTATTTTCCTCATGAGTCGTGTCCCTAACAGTTTGCAAATAATGCAGTGTTCCCAGGAAGACATTGTTTGCTTTTCTTCCAAGTTCTCCAAGAAAACTTTAGTAACATATCTGAAAATATCTGCGATACACCTTAAATAAAGATGACTATGCTGTACAAGGGTTCAAGCTGAAGTCTTTTTTGTTTCCCAGTCAGGATTAAGGTCTGCTCACCCCAGCTGCTTTTGAAGACTAACTTGTAACCTGACGAAATCCTTAAAGGAGTTATAGCTGTCTCTAGCCCTCATCAGGCAGTTTGAAACCCTGATCTTCTTGCTGTGAGTGAACGGTGCTAACCACCAATGCAATGCTGCCCCACTTTTTTAAACAAGTGCACTTATCTAAAATTCCATAATTCTAATTCTATGAATTAACTAAACTGATGCCGAACAGAATAACACTCGTAACTCTCATTGAGGAAATAGAAGAAGGGTGTCTGATTTTCTCTATTCTCCGTGGCCCAGAAAAAAGTGACAAAGTGCATGTTGCTTGAGTATGATATCTCCCCTAAGCCTCTAACCAAATTACCAAGCATAAAGTAGTACACAGTTTGTGAAGAGCATCGTGTCCTGAATGTATCAGCAGTTTCTGACTAGAAGAAATAGGTGTGTAGCTCATTAAGTCCACAGCCTGCCATGTTCACACTGAACCTTATCAACCTTTACATGACACAACATGACTGTACAGCAGCTCCAGAATGAAGGAATGCAGAGTTGGTGCACTAATCCAATTTCTCCCCAGCAAGCTGCTCATTTGTGCTTCTCTTTGTTCTGTTTACTTCAGGTTTCCAGTTCTTACTTCCAGTGGCTGGGGTGCACATGGGGCCATTAACAATCTTGGGATGGCACACCAAAATCCATCAAAACCAATGACTGACTTTAAAAAAAGCGGTAGTGCTGTAATATTAATATAAAAAACAACAAAAAAACTATGACAGACCATTTGACTTTTGCTTTTACAAATATTTAATATTTCAGACTGGCTAGAAAAGAGCATTTAAAGTTCTCTAAAACACTTTCCAGTATTTAAAGTTTCACAGCCTACATGTTGAAGCCCTTGACATCAAACAATCCCAGAAGAGAGTCTCTGACAAGTACAGATATTTATTTCTCCTTTTGAGAGCATCCAGGATTATCCTTACATCTCCAGAACACTTTCCAGCACCGTGAAAACTATAAAATAGACATAAATGGATGCTCATACAGTGTTTGATAAACAACGTTCTAAACATAACTGAATGCATTAAGTGCAATGGTGATTTCTAAGATTAATAACCAGTTTACTATGGTGGTGATCATAGAGTGTACATTGGTTAAATGCCTGTATGACCTCCATGTCAATCATCAGGCCATGCGATGCTTTACGGTTTTTTAATAAGCAGATTCAAATACCAGGTACGGGTGTTTGTGGTTCTACAAAACAGAATACACAAATAAAACATTTGTGTATAATTCATTGTAGTCACAATTTACCATGTGAGTAGATTACACAAAATATTACAGCCACAAGCTGTATTGTAAACCTAACTAATTGGCCCAAAGGCCTTAATCTGTAGCCGGAACTATATTTGGTAACAAATGAAATACACTGTTTAATCATTACTCCAGTCCAGATTCCAAGTCATACAACCAAACATTTTTATATAGAAGTCCATGCTAAGTACCTCAGAAGTAAACTTAAGAACAATATAAATCTATACATGACATACCTCGCTTCATTTGCCATGGGTGCTACACTTCTGCAAACATGCAAACTGTGGGTCTCTCACAAGTGGAATAGAGCTGGCTGGCGTCAGCATGAGCGCATATATGCAAGGTGTAAATATACATATAGATGGTTTGCATCCTTTTCAAAGCAAACATATTAGACCTAGCAACATAACTGACAGACACCATTGGACTTTCAGGTAGAAAAGGCTAAATAAATTACTTCAACTCACCAGAAGGATCAGAACCTGGTGCAGCCCTCTGCAGTGCATGACAAATTCTCCTTTATACGGATTACCAAGCTCACCCTCCTTATTGTGTTATACATGTTACCGGGCCAATAGCTTAGATGCCGATAATCGGAAAAGGCAGGTGCGTTCAATGACACGTGGGCAACTCAGCTTCAGTCGTTAAACAACAGCTTATCACATCTGGGGGGCACTGAGGTGGCCAATGCTATTCCAGGGGGGCCATAGCCCCCCTGTCCCTCCCCCTGGCGGCGCCACTGCTTACTTCACCAAACAGACAAAGAGGTAATATTTAGAATTCAGGATTACAGCATTCTCAGGAGTGGGCATGTGGTTGTGTTTGTGCATTTGCTGTTTTTCTCGCAAACGGGACAAAGCTGCCAAATTGATAAATGGCTCAAATAGCGAGGAGTTGAGCAAGCTCTCATCTTAACTAAGGCATAGGACTGCTGTAATCCAGACATACAAGCATGCAATCTCATCTCAAAAGCATACATTTGTCGAGCTCCACATGCAGATAGAGAGAGAGTGCATATGTCATCAAAAAAATCATCCAAACACTGCAGTACAATAATCAGTGTCAGATGCTTGTCAGATATGTTGCTCCTCTATGCAGCACGAAGCCCGATTCATCAACACACATCACCAAGTAAAGATATCATTAGCAGTTAGGGTTCAGTAAAATAAGGCCAGTTTTGATGGCTGTATTTATTAGAATTAAGACCACCCATGCTGTACTAGCTTGTTAGGAAGGGGCAGAACATATATCTGTCTGTGATGCCAGTGATGCTATTTTAAACGGCTGTGGGAAAAAATGTCTGAATAAAAATAATGAGCTCTAAGGTTTGACCTCTGCCAACTATTATATACATTACAGACTTGAACACTTCACATAAAAATACTCAGCTTGTCATCCAAATAAATCACACACCCCAGAAAGCTGCTGGCAGATATCTATGGTGAAATATGAAAAAGAAGGAAACAAATCCTATTCACTGAAATATTTTATTTTCTGTGGACTTTGAGTTTGTTATTCCCTGCATCTGATAGTGTCAAATACCTTGCAAAAGTATTCAGTTTCCTTCAATTAGTTTTGTGAAGGTACAAACCCAGCCTTTCATTCTCTTCATCAAATATTTATAGACCAGCACAAAGTGGTGCATAATTGTGACGTAAAAGAAAAGAGATATGTGGTTTCCCTTTTTTTTTCTTTTTACAAATAAAAATCTCAAAACTGACATGTTTACTTTGATACCCCTAAATAAATCCCAGTACTGACTGAACACATATGCACACCCCACTTTCAAAATGTATTTGCATGAAAAAAAACATGTATCCTTTATGTTTGTATCCACTACTTTGTGCTTGTCTGTAACATAAAATCCTAATAAAATAGGGGATGAATCATTTTGCTAGGATTAAAGACACCTGGATATTTATGTTAAGGACAAAAATAACACAACGTCAACACAGTTGTTTATGTATGTATTTTTTTATATCACATTTCCCTTTTCATCTGGTGTATTCAGATTATAATTTTTATTGTATTGTAAATTCATATTACTATATGGCATCCTATATTAGATGTCACCTGTTCAAAGTTAGTGGTAATTAAACGTTTGATGATGATGATCTTATTTCAATCTGTTCCTCCTGCTCATAGAATAATAGAGTGGATTTGTCACTTTTCTGCCACAGATGCGGCCATGATACTGAAAGCTGAACAGCACAGATGGAATATTCATAACACACCTTGGAAATAAAAAATGCTATACATAACCACACTCTCCCTTGGGTCAGTCCTACTTCAATATGTTTCTTCCTTATCTCAAGAAGGTGAATATGAGCATAACTGACTCGTCTTTATTTTCACTTGGAAGAAAATAAAACATATTTTAAAGCAAATAGCAGGCATCCCAGAATACCCATCTTGACACACATAGAAAGTGCAAACTGTAAATGTGGTGACAATTTTCCATGGTACAAAGCGGCACCTTTAAATGACTGCAGATGTACTGTGAGCATACACGTTCATGCTCAATACTGTGCGAGCACATCAGAGCAAGAAACGGGAATAACAGAGGCAGTCATAATGACCCAGCGAGCCAGAAGGAGCATAAAGAGAGAAAGAGGCAGCAGCATGGGTAGGGCTTCAGTACCCGGCACAAGGTGCAGCACCCTCCATGAATATCAAAAAGCTTTCTTCCTTTGACCTTGAGATTAATATTTAAAAGCTGTCTACACACATGCACACAGACATGTGCATGTGCACTCACTGTTAACATGAGGCCCACAGCCAACGCTGCACTGAAGTCTTTCTCATTATCTGGCTGTTGGGCTGCAATTCGTATATATATAAATATATATATATATATAGATATATATAATTATATATATAATATATAATTTATAGATATACAGGGGTTGGACAATGAAACTGAAACACCTGGTTTTAGACCACAATAATTCATTAGTATGGTGTAGGGCCTCCTTTTGCGGCCAATACAGCGTCAATTCGTCTTGGGAATGACATATACAAGTCCTGCACAGTGGTCAGAGGGATTTTAAGCCATTCTTGCAGGATAGTGGCCAGGTCACTACGTGATACTGGTGGAGGAAAACGTTTCCTGACTCGCTCCTCCAAAACACCCCAAAGTGGCTCAATAATATTTAGATCTGGTGACTGTGCAGGCCATGGGAGATGTTCAACTTCACTTTCATCTTCATCAAACCAATCT
This sequence comes from Crenichthys baileyi, assembly GCA_036173005.1. Taxonomy (NCBI): domain Eukaryota; kingdom Metazoa; phylum Chordata; class Actinopteri; order Cyprinodontiformes; family Goodeidae; genus Crenichthys; species Crenichthys baileyi. Next base: position 143,082 of record JAHHUM010001528.1, on the reverse strand, counting down.
TTCACCAGTCTTGCTGTGTGTATTGGTGCATTGTCATCCTGATACACAGCACCGCCTTCAGGATACAATGTTTGAACCATTGGATGCACATGGTCCTCAAGAATGGTTCGGTAGTCCTTGGCAGTGACGCACCCATCTAGCACAAGTATTGAGCCAAGGGAATGCCATGATATGGCAGCCCAAACCATCACTGATCCACCCCCATGCTTCACTCTGGGCATGCAACAGTCTGGGTGGTATGCTTCTTTGGGGCTTCTCCACACCGCAACTCTCTCGGATGTGGGGAAAACAGTAAAGGTGGACTCATCAGAGAACAATACATGTTTCACATTGTCCACAGCCCAAGATTTGCGCTCCTTGCACCATTGAAACCGACGTTTGGCATTGGCATGAGTGACCAAAGGTTTGGCTGTAGCAGCCCGCCCGTGTATATTGACCCTGTGGAGCTCCCGACGGACAGTTCTGGTGGAAACAGGAGAGTTGAGGTGCACATTTAATTCTGCCGTGATTTGGGCAGCCGTGGTTTTATGTTTTTTGGATCCAATCCGGGTTAGCACCTGAACATCCCTTTCAGACAGCTTCCTCTTGCGTCCACAGTTAATCCTGTTGGATGTGGTCCGATCCTTCTTGGTGGTATGCTGACATTACTCTGGATACCGTGGCTCTTGATACATCACAAAGATTTTCTGTCTTGGTCACAGATGCACCAGCAAGACGTGCACCAACAATTTGTCCTCTTTTGAACTCTGGTATGTCACCCATAATGTTGTGTGCATTTCAATATTTTGAGCAAAGCTGTGCTCCTACCCTGCTAATTGAACCTTCACACTCTGCTCTTACTGGTGCAATGTGCAATCAATGAAGACTGGCTACCAGGCTGGTCCAATTTAGCCATGAAACCTCCCGCACTAAAATGACAGGTGTTTCAGTTTCATTGTCCAACCCCTGTATATATAATATTATGATATACTCTATAAGATAATTGGGAGGTACTGGAAAAAGATGCATAATTTATAATTTTGAAAAATGTAAAAAAAAAAAAAACAAGCAGAATTTTTCTTCTACTTCACAGTTATCTGTCTTTTTTACAATATTATTTATTACGTGAAATAAATAAGCATTAGAAACTCATCAGTATTATGGCTTTTGGCACCATAAACTGACAAAGCACAGTTGAAACATGTTTGGTCTTCCAACCTTGTCAGCCTTAAGGTTTACATTCAGAATTAGACCACTATTTATGTATATTTTTAACATAATGCATTTTGACAGAATCACATTAGAGACATGTTTACATAAAATAAAAATAAAAAATAGACGGTGAAAAATGAAAAATATCAGTAGTGAAATAAAATGAAATCCCATTTTTGCTGCAAGTGATCCAGCTAAGGCCAATGTTAGGGCGACAACTTTGAGCTTTATATGTACAGTACAGACCAGAAGTTTGGACACACCTTCTCATTCAAAGAGTTGTCCTTATTTTCATGACTATGAATATTGTAGCTTCACGCGGAAGGCATCAAAACTATGAATTAACACGTGGAATTATATACTGAACAAAAAAGTGTGAAACAACTGAAAATATGTCTTATATTCTAGGTTCTTCAAATTAGCCACCTTTTGCTTTGATTACTGCTACACACACTCTTGGCATTCTGTTGATGAGCTTCAAGAGGTAGTCACCTGAAATAGTTTTCACTTCACAGGTGTGCCCTGTCAGGTTTAATAAGTAGGAGTCACCTCTGCTGCGGACGATAACTTCATCTGAGTCACCAGCCTCAGAAATCGTAGGTTAACAGCAGCTCAGATTAGAGAACAGGTCAATGCCACACAGAGTTCTAGCAGCAGACACATCTCTAGACAACTGTTAAGAGGAGACTGTGTGAATCAGGCCTTCATGGTAAAATAGCTGCTAGGAAACCACTGCTGAGGACAGGCAACAAGCAGAAGAGACTTGTTTGGGCTAAAGAACACAAGGAATGGACATTAGACCAGTGGAAATCTGTACTTTGGTCTGATGAGTCCAAGTTTGAGATCTTTGGTTCCAACCACCGTGTGTTTGTGCGGCGCAGAAGAGGTGAACGGATGGACTCTACATGCCTGGTTTCCCACCATGAAGCATGGAGGAGGAGGTGTGATGGTGTGGGGGTGCTTTGCTGGTGACACTGTTGGGGATTTATTCAAAATTGAAGGCATACTGAACCAGCATGGCTACCACAGCATCTTGCAGCGGCATGCTATTCCATCCAGTTTGCGTTTAGTTGGACCATCATTTATTTTTCAACAGGAAAATGACCCCAAACACACCTCCAGGCTGTGTAAGGGCTATTTGACCAAGAAGGAGAGCGATGTTGTGCTGCGCCAGATGACCTGGCCTCCACAGTCACCGGACCTGAACCCAATCAAGATGGTTTGGGTTGAGCTGGACCACAGAGTGAAGGCAAAAGGGCCAACAATTGCTAAGCATCTCTGGGAACTCCTTCAAGACTGTTGGAAAACCATTTCAGGTGACTACCTCTTGAAGCTCATCAACAGAATGCCAAGAGTGTGTGTAGCAGTAATCAAAGCAAAAGGTGGCTACTTTGAAGAACCTAGAATATAAGACATATTTTCAGTTGTTTCACACTTTTTTGTTCAGTATATAATTCCACGTGTTAATTCATAGTTTTGATGCCTTCAGTGTGAAGCTACAATATTCATAGTCATGAAAATAAGGACAACTCTTTGAATGAGAAGGTGTGTCCAAACTTCTGGTCTGTACTGTACATATAAAGCTCAAAGTTGTCGCCCTAACATTGGCCTTAGCTGGATCACTTGCAGCAAAAATGGGATTTCATTTTATTTCACTACTGATATTTTTCATTTTTCACCGTCTATTTTTTATTTTTATTTTATGTAAACATGTCTCTAATGTGATTCTGTCAAAATGCATTATGTTAAAAATATACATAAATAGTGGTCTAATTCTGAATGTAAACCTTAAGGCTGACAAGGTTGGAAGACCAAACATGTTTCAACTGTGCTTTGTCAGTTTATGGTGCCAAAAGCCATAATACTGATGAGTTTCTAATGCTTATTTATTTCACGTAATAAATAATATTGTAAAAAAGACAGATAACTGTGAAGTAGAAGAAAAATTCTGCTTGTTTTTTTTTTTTTTACATTTTTCAAAATTATAAATTATGCATCTTTTTCCAGTACCTCCCAATTATCTTATAGAGTATATCATAATATTATATATACAGGGGTTGGACAATGAAACTGAAACACCTGTCATTTTAGTGCGGGAGGTTTCATGGCTAAATTGGACCAGCCTGGTAGCCAGTCTTCATTGATTGCACATTGCACCAGTAAGAGCAGAGTGTGAAGGTTCAATTAGCAGGGTAGGAGCACAGCTTTGCTCAAAATATTGAAATGCACACAACATTATGGGTGACATACCAGAGTTCAAAAGAGGACAAATTGTTGGTGCACGTCTTGCTGGTGCATCTGTGACCAAGACAGAAAATCTTTGTGATGTATCAAGAGCCACGGTATCCAGAGTAATGTCAGCATACCACCAAGAAGGATCGGACCACATCCAACAGGATTAACTGTGGACGCAAGAGGAAGCTGTCTGAAAGGGATGTTCAGGTGCTAACCCGGATTGGATCCAAAAAACATAAAACCACGGCTGCCCAAATCACGGCAGAATTAAATGTGCACCTCAACTCTCCTGTTTCCACCAGAACTGTCCGTCGGGAGCTCCACAGGGTCAATATACACGGGCGGGCTGCTACAGCCAAACCTTTGGTCACTCATGCCAATGCCAAACGTCGGTTTCAATGGTGCAAGGAGCGCAAATCTTGGGCTGTGGACAATGTGAAACATGTATTGTTCTCTGATGAGTCCACCTTTACTGTTTTCCCCACATCCGAGAGAGTTGCGGTGTGGAGAAGCCCCAAAGAAGCATACCACCCAGACTGTTGCATGCCCAGAGTGAAGCATGGGGGTGGATCAGTGATGGTTTGGGCTGCCATATCATGGCATTCCCTTGGCTCAATACTTGTGCTAGATGGGTGGTCACTGCCAAGGACTACCGAACCATTCTTGAGGACCATGTGCATCCAATGGTTCAAACATTGTATCCTGAAGGCGGTGCTGTGTATCAGGATGACAATGCACCAATACACACAGCAAGACTGGTGAAAGATTGGTTTGATGAAGATGAAAGTGAAGTTGAACATCTCCCATGGCCTGCACAGTCACCAGATCTAAATATTATTGAGCCACTTTGGGGTGTTTTGGAGGAGCGAGTCAGGAAACGTTTTCCTCCACCAGTATCACGTAGTGACCTGGCCACTATCCTGCAAGAATGGCTTAAAATCCCTCTGACCACTGTGCAGGACTTGTATATGTCATTCCCAAGACGAATTGACGCTGTATTGGCCGCAAAAGGAGGCCCTACACCATACTAATGAATTATTGTGGTCTAAAACCAGGTGTTTCAGTTTCATTGTCCAACCCCTGTATATCTATAAATTATATATTATATATATAATTATATATATCTATATATATATATATATTTATATATATACGAATTGCAGCCCAACAGCCAGATAATGAGAAAGACTTCAGTGCAGCGTTGGCTGTGGGCCTCATGTTAACAGTGAGTGCACATGCACATGTCTGTGTGCATGTGTGTAGACAGCTTTTAAATATTAATCTCAAGGTCAAAGGAAGAAAGCTTTTTGATATTCATGGAGGGTGCTGCACCTTGTGCCGGGTACTGAAGCCCTACCCATGCTGCTGCCTCTTTCTCTCTTTATGCTCCTTCTGGCTCGCTGGGTCATTATGACTGCCTCTGTTATTCCCGTTTCTTGCTCTGATGTGCTCGCACAGTATTGAGCATGAACGTGTATGCTCACAGTACATCTGCAGTCATTTAAAGGTGCCGCTTTGTACCATGGAAAATTGTCACCACATTTACAGTTTGCACTTTCTATGTGTGTCAAGATGGGTATTCTGGGATGCCTGCTATTTGCTTTAAAATATGTTTTATTTTCTTCCAAGTGAAAATAAAGACGAGTCAGTTATGCTCATATTCACCTTCTTGAGATAAGGAAGAAACATATTGAAGTAGGACTGACCCAAGGGAGAGTGTGGTTATGTATAGCATTTTTTATTTCCAAGGTGTGTTATGAATATTCCATCTGTGCTGTTCAGCTTTCAGTATCATGGCCGCATCTGTGGCAGAAAAGTGACAAATCCACTCTATTATTCTATGAGCAGGAGGAACAGATTGAAATAAGATCATCATCATCAAACGTTTAATTACCACTAACTTTGAACAGGTGACATCTAATATAGGATGCCATATAGTAATATGAATTTACAATACAATAAAAATTATAATCTGAATACACCAGATGAAAAGGGAAATGTGATATAAAAAAATACATACATAAACAACTGTGTTGACGTTGTGTTATTTTTGTCCTTAACATAAATATCCAGGTGTCTTTAATCCTAGCAAAATGATTCATCCCCTATTTTATTAGGATTTTATGTTACAGACAAGCACAAAGTAGTGGATACAAACATAAAGGATACATGTTTTTTTTCATGCAAATACATTTTGAAAGTGGGGTGTGCATATGTGTTCAGTCAGTACTGGGATTTATTTAGGGGTATCAAAGTAAACATGTCAGTTTTGAGATTTTTATTTGTAAAAAGAAAAAAAAAGGGAAACCACATATCTCTTTTCTTTTACGTCACAATTATGCACCACTTTGTGCTGGTCTATAAATATTTGATGAAGAGAATGAAAGGCTGGGTTTGTACCTTCACAAAACTAATTGAAGGAAACTGAATACTTTTGCAAGGTATTTGACACTATCAGATGCAGGGAATAACAAACTCAAAGTCCACAGAAAATAAAATATTTCAGTGAATAGGATTTGTTTCCTTCTTTTTCATATTTCACCATAGATATCTGCCAGCAGCTTTCTGGGGTGTGTGATTTATTTGGATGACAAGCTGAGTATTTTTATGTGAAGTGTTCAAGTCTGTAATGTATATAATAGTTGGCAGAGGTCAAACCTTAGAGCTCATTATTTTTATTCAGACATTTTTTCCCACAGCCGTTTAAAATAGCATCACTGGCATCACAGACAGATATATGTTCTGCCCCTTCCTAACAAGCTAGTACAGCATGGGTGGTCTTAATTCTAATAAATACAGCCATCAAAACTGGCCTTATTTTACTGAACCCTAACTGCTAATGATATCTTTACTTGGTGATGTGTGTTGATGAATCGGGCTTCGTGCTGCATAGAGGAGCAACATATCTGACAAGCATCTGACACTGATTATTGTACTGCAGTGTTTGGATGATTTTTTTGATGACATATGCACTCTCTCTCTATCTGCATGTGGAGCTCGACAAATGTATGCTTTTGAGATGAGATTGCATGCTTGTATGTCTGGATTACAGCAGTCCTATGCCTTAGTTAAGATGAGAGCTTGCTCAACTCCTCGCTATTTGAGCCATTTATCAATTTGGCAGCTTTGTCCCGTTTGCGAGAAAAACAGCAAATGCACAAACACAACCACATGCCCACTCCTGAGAATGCTGTAATCCTGAATTCTAAATATTACCTCTTTGTCTGTTTGGTGAAGTAAGCAGTGGCGCCGCCAGGGGGAGGGACAGGGGGGCTATGGCCCCCCTGGAATAGCATTGGCCACCTCAGTGCCCCCCAGATGTGATAAGCTGTTGTTTAACGACTGAAGCTGAGTTGCCCACGTGTCATTGAACGCACCTGCCTTTTCCGATTATCGGCATCTAAGCTATTGGCCCGGTAACATGTATAACACAATAAGGAGGGTGAGCTTGGTAATCCGTATAAAGGAGAATTTGTCATGCACTGCAGAGGGCTGCACCAGGTTCTGATCCTTCTGGTGAGTTGAAGTAATTTATTTAGCCTTTTCTACCTGAAAGTCCAATGGTGTCTGTCAGTTATGTTGCTAGGTCTAATATGTTTGCTTTGAAAAGGATGCAAACCATCTATATGTATATTTACACCTTGCATATATGCGCTCATGCTGACGCCAGCCAGCTCTATTCCACTTGTGAGAGACCCACAGTTTGCATGTTTGCAGAAGTGTAGCACCCATGGCAAATGAAGCGAGGTATGTCATGTATAGATTTATATTGTTCTTAAGTTTACTTCTGAGGTACTTAGCATGGACTTCTATATAAAAATGTTTGGTTGTATGACTTGGAATCTGGACTGGAGTAATGATTAAACAGTGTATTTCATTTGTTACCAAATATAGTTCCGGCTACAGATTAAGGCCTTTGGGCCAATTAGTTAGGTTTACAATACAGCTTGTGGCTGTAATATTTTGTGTAATCTACTCACATGGTAAATTGTGACTACAATGAATTATACACAAATGTTTTATTTGTGTATTCTGTTTTGTAGAACCACAAACACCCGTACCTGGTATTTGAATCTGCTTATTAAAAAACCGTAAAGCATCGCATGGCCTGATGATTGACATGGAGGTCATACAGGCATTTAACCAATGTACACTCTATGATCACCACCATAGTAAACTGGTTATTAATCTTAGAAATCACCATTGCACTTAATGCATTCAGTTATGTTTAGAACGTTGTTTATCAAACACTGTATGAGCATCCATTTATGTCTATTTTATAGTTTTCACGGTGCTGGAAAGTGTTCTGGAGATGTAAGGATAATCCTGGATGCTCTCAAAAGGAGAAATAAATATCTGTACTTGTCAGAGACTCTCTTCTGGGATTGTTTGATGTCAAGGGCTTCAACATGTAGGCTGTGAAACTTTAAATACTGGAAAGTGTTTTAGAGAACTTTAAATGCTCTTTTCTAGCCAGTCTGAAATATTAAATATTTGTAAAAGCAAAAGTCAAATGGTCTGTCATAGTTTTTTTGTTGTTTTTTATATTAATATTACAGCACTACCGCTTTTTTTAAAGTCAGTCATTGGTTTTGATGGATTTTGGTGTGCCATCCCAAGATTGTTAATGGCCCCATGTGCACCCCAGCCACTGGAAGTAAGAACTGGAAACCTGAAGTAAACAGAACAAAGAGAAGCACAAATGAGCAGCTTGCTGGGGAGAAATTGGATTAGTGCACCAACTCTGCATTCCTTCATTCTGGAGCTGCTGTACAGTCATGTTGTGTCATGTAAAGGTTGATAAGGTTCAGTGTGAACATGGCAGGCTGTGGACTTAATGAGCTACACACCTATTTCTTCTAGTCAGAAACTGCTGATACATTCAGGACACGATGCTCTTCACAAACTGTGTACTACTTTATGCTTGGTAATTTGGTTAGAGGCTTAGGGGAGATATCATACTCAAGCAACATGCACTTTGTCACTTTTTTCTGGGCCACGGAGAATAGAGAAAATCAGACACCCTTCTTCTATTTCCTCAATGAGAGTTACGAGTGTTATTCTGTTCGGCATCAGTTTAGTTAATTCATAGAATTAGAATTATGGAATTTTAGATAAGTGCACTTGTTTAAAAAAGTGGGGCAGCATTGCATTGGTGGTTAGCACCGTTCACTCACAGCAAGAAGATCAGGGTTTCAAACTGCCTGATGAGGGCTAGAGACAGCTATAACTCCTTTAAGGATTTCGTCAGGTTACAAGTTAGTCTTCAAAAGCAGCTGGGGTGAGCAGACCTTAATCCTGACTGGGAAACAAAAAAGACTTCAGCTTGAACCCTTGTACAGCATAGTCATCTTTATTTAAGGTGTATCGCAGATATTTTCAGATATGTTACTAAAGTTTTCTTGGAGAACTTGGAAGAAAAGCAAACAATGTCTTCCTGGGAACACTGCATTATTTGCAAACTGTTAGGGACACGACTCATGAGGAAAATACAACTTCCTCATACTGTTCAATTGTTAAACAAACTAAACAAATAAAATGCAAGTTTGTTCTAAGCAGAGTAAATTTCAACTGTTAGAGGAGCAGGGCAGATAGCATGAGGGGAAAGTGAAAAATAGACAGAAAGAATATACAAGGATAGAAGTAATAATATGTGAGATACTTAAACAACATAACAGAATTCCGGGAATTTCAGAGCTAAAGGATTAACTAAATATGAAAGGCCAGATGTGACTAAACAAAAAAATACTCAAAATGCAAAGCTAGTCCAAATGATCATGACAGCTACTACTAAAAACATTTTTGTTAAGGAGATTACTTTGTTTTCTGCTGCTACTTTATTTTTGAAATGTAAAGCCCAGGTCACACTGCAATTTAAAATTTTATATAGTACTTGGCATTTTGACACTGTATAAACTCAACAGTAAAAAAATCTTAAGGTAGCACTGTTGCCTTGCAGCAAGAAGGTCCTGGGTTCAACTCCCGGCCGGGGGTCTTTCTGCATGGAGTTTGCATGTTCTCCCCGTGCATGCGTGGGTTCTCACCGGGTACTCCGGCTTCCTCCCACAGTCCAAAGACATGCTTGTTCGGTTAATTGGTCGCTCTAAATTGCCCTTAGGTGTATGAATGACTGTGTGCATGGTTGTTTGTGTGTTGCCCTGCGATGGACTGGCGACCTGTCCAGGGAGTACCCCGCCTCTCGCCCATAGACTGCTGGAGATAGGCACCAGCTCCCCCACGACCCACTATGGATAAGTGGTAGAAAATGACTGACTATCACAATTGCAGATGTGAAAGTGTATGATGATATTCTTTTAGATTAGAGGGACACTGGTGGCTTTGCTTTATACATGTTGGGCCCTTTCAGCTGATTCTGAGACATAAAGAACACGTGTAGATCATGGGTTATTTTGAATTAAGCTAAGGTTTTAGCTGTCTCCTCCATGCTGTATGTGCTTTGGAGAAAGAGTGCACACTAAATTGTTTGCATACTTTTGTAAATTGTAAGGCCCTATATTTAGAAATTTCGTAATTTCATCTTGGATTTGTAAAATCAAATTTCACCAGGTGTTGCAGACGGGTTTTTCCCATGTTTCACTCAAAAATTGTATTGTAGTAAAACCAACGTAACATTATCAATTTATCCTAAACTGACAATGACAAGAAATGATTGTTAGATGAAATGCTTACTAAATCATTTCCTGTTTTCTAATAGACTCCTGTACATTCAGATTTCCTTTTTAAGAAGTCACCCTCTGCTGGTAATCAGAAAAACATAGGGTTCATTTTTGTTGTTGTAAGACTCATATTTAACACCAGTCAGGCTCTTTTACACATTGTAACTGGGAATAGTGGGCCGAAAATGAGCAGTGATTGAACATGACAAGGTGTAGGTGTAAAGCACTGCTGGCATTTATAGTTTTAAGTGTAATGTCAGGATCTAGATTTTAGCCTCAGCACCACTTTTCTCAAGAAATACCCCAAAGACCTAAAGCTGAACATGCAGGGCTCCAGTATCAGCATTATGTTCTACATTGTCCTTTTCCTTTCTCTCTTCAGCTCAAATATTTGATCTGTCCTCACCACCTTGTCTGCAAATGTAGCTGTCTCTCAATGTATTTTAACAGACTAACTCTCAGCTTTCCCCATCAGTGTCAGAGTAACACCCTGGCTCTGATCGGGGCTGCACTCAGGTGTGTAACTGACTGCTCTGTTTCCCCATAATTACATTGTGAGCTTGACGCAGTCTCCGACACCTGAATGTATGCTGTGTACGTGCACGCACGTGCCCGCGTGTCTTTTCACCCCAGGCGGAAACATGTCATTTCCCGTGCTCCTGTCCTTCTGGCAGACAGATACAATATTAAGAGCCACAAATCTGAGTGTGAGTTCAGAGGAGACGTGGCGGTCGGGGAGCGGGAATGGGCAGAGGGGGAGGAAGTGTGAGGAGATGACAGTAATGATAGCATATAGACAATAGTCAGGGAAGGAGACAGCGATTGAGTGCATTCGTACAAGTCATGTCAAAAGACAGGATGCGCAGACAAAAAAGATATCAGATATCTAGGTCTGAGGAGATGAATGCAGTATTGTCACAAAGCCTTATCTCATTCAGAGCATGAATTATCCTATTTGCTGTTTTTAATGCATGCTCAATTATCTTTCTCAGCAAAAAGCTGTTATGGTTTACATTTTTATCCCTTTGAGTAATTTTCCGTGGAATTTGCCTTTGTTTTTCAGCCTCCTGTTGAATGTTAGGCTGAAACTAGTAAATCTATATGCAGTGCAATGTCTTTCCTAAACCTTTATCTTCTATATGCCACTGTTTTAAATGGGCTCCCATTTGTATTTGCTTTAAAACAGGAGCAAAAAGGATCAGACTGTCAGAAGTTTTGAGCCCCCAATGGGACAACATATCATTTTAAAATGAATGTAATTAATTATTCCTATTGTATATTTTGTTGACTGGATAATCACAGAATTTGTCTACATTACACCTATTTATTGGATGACCATCAACATACTAATGAAACTTTGGTCACAGTCAAGAAAATTAAGTTACAGCAAAGCAGACATGCGGTAAAATGCACAAAGTATTGGTATGATCGGCAATGCACATGGCAACAGCATGGCCGTAACTACCATTGAGGACACCGAGGTCTGAACCTCAATATTTGTCTGCTGTGTAAATAATAAAAAAATAATCAAAACAATGCTTTCGAACGGCCTGGTTCTCTGAGTAGCTCCACCAGGTTACTGTAGGAGGGGCTGCCACTTTGTAAGGCAGCCAAACTCAATATCTACAAAAAGGAGTGCAGCTTTGCATGCCCTGCCGCTAAAATAAAGACCAGAAGAAGAGTGCAGCTGACGGTGAAGCGCAACAGAGGTAACTTGCTAAAAATATTCTACTTCAATTCCGTTCTGCTCCAAATAACAGTTCACTAGTCTTCATCCTTTATAACACTGTGTGAATTAAGTTAGAATTGTTACCACCCATTGACGACGACGTTTGATTTTTGTTGGCGCATTTCGTGTGAGTAGCTGTGACAGACTAATGTTTCTATTTCAAGAGCTAATGTTTCGATCCATTAAATTAAGATAGAAAGTTTTTTTTCTTTTTTCAAGGTTGACTTTTTTTTTTACTGGTTTTATAAATGAACACGGATCCTTTGTTTATTTAATCCAGACGATAAAAAGAGATTAAATAGATGGCTGCTGTCAATCCGCTCCAGCCAGGATACATTGCTGAGACCCATGTCCCTGTGTTGTTCAAAACAAACAAAAACTGACTGGCCGTTATTACATTCACTTTAGACTACTACTGCCAACAGATAGAGGTGTTATTACAGCTAGATTAGACTGCAAAGAATATAGTACAAAAGCACAGTTTTACTATTAAATGTGTGTATTACTTAATGAAGCATGCTTTATTTATGTTTGTTTTAGAAAAATATTTCAGTGAGTCAAATCTAAAATGAATTCAGACTTAAAGACAGACTATGTCATAATGCTGGGTTTGTGGTAGGACCAAAGTGCAGAGAAGAGGCCAAGAGCACAATGAATGAAGATAAGAAGAGTTTTAATATTTCCACACTCACAGAGGCAGGCAGGGTAACCAGGAGTGTCCAGAAATAGAGCAAGACCAGAACTGAGAGTAACCAGGCATAACGAGGTGCAACACAGGATATCAAACAACACAAGGATGTCAATGACAAGGAACCAGCGAGGAACTAAGGCAACTATGGATGATTTCGCTCCCCATGAATTTACACACACAACCACACACACACACAAATACCTGTCGCATTCAAGTCACTTACGTTTTAAATAAATGCTTCCATTTTAATTACGTTTTTGGTCTTCATTGTAACAGATGTGCAGGTGGATAATGAGTGGTGGACCTCAGTATTTTTTAAAGTTTGGCTACGGCCCTGGGGAACAGTCTGCCATAAGCAACAAAGAAGCAAAATGCAATCAAAATAGTGTGAAATCAGACTATCCCTTTGCACAGGAGCAAAAAGTTAATTGGACAGGTAAAAATTTGAGAACAAAAACATTGAAAGTCTTAAATCGCATTGTATGAATAAATAAGGCCTTACTTTATCTGAAACCACATCTGGAATCTAAATGGCCATTGGTAAAGCTCCTGTGATCAGATTCACTTGTTCCTGTTTTTTGTCAGTCAAAAAACATTTCTCACATTTAAAATTGCTATCTTTCCAATTGCAGGATTTTCATATTTTTTTGTTAATACTCAGTAAATATTATATTTGGCTCTGATCCAGTGGTCTCCATCAAAATTCCAGATCATTTTGGAGTATTTTAAATAGGCCTGGGCCTGGCGCGGCGCTGGAGCAGTGATGGAGCGCACGACCCATGTATAGAGAGGCTTCAGCCCTCGACGCAGCTTACCCGTTTCTAGTCCACGATGACCTGTGCTGCATGTCTTCCCCCTTCACCCTATTTCCTGTCTGCCTAATTTCAAGAAATGACTAAATAAAGGCTAGTAGTGCTGCAAAACAAATATTTAAATTGCGCTCATTTTCACTCATGTTGAGACCCCAGCCATAGTTACAACATGAAAGTCCGGTACGAACCTTTCTGGAACTTTCAAAATAAATCGCATTAACCCACTTCCAGCACAGCCAGGGAAAAGGGGTAACAGTGGACTTCCTGTGACGTCACTGTCCAAATAAAAGCACCGCTCTTGCTACATCCTGTCTCTTCCACACTGGTCCCCTGCGGAGTTGGACGGAGGGACACAGCGCGTTAATGTCTCTTTGCTGGCAAACAGACATAACTCTTCAAACTGGATCCAAGAGTGTCATACGATCACGCGATCATATGCACTAAGTTAAGTACGAATGAATTGCTGTTTGTGTATCCTGTATTCATTCATGAACGGGGGTAATTAAGGTACAAGCGTGGCTTGACTTTTCTCTCTAAGGTCTACAGAATCAAACTGTGTTATAGAGAGTTCCCAGCAGAGACCCTGTGTCTACAACACCGAGTAGAGCAGTTTTCCCGGTTTGAAGGAAGGACAACGGGACCGCATCACCTTGGTTACAGCTGTAATGTGCAGTTTGGCCGGCTGACAGAGCGGGCCGCCCCACCCCACAGCTACGGAGGTTAGCTGCAGCTAACCCTTTGTTCACTGTGGAAGCTTTCTTCAAACTTTGTCGCTCTGACAATTTTTCGTCAGCACGGTTCACCTGAGAGGTTAGGTTTGGGCAGAGAGTAGTTTAGAATGAGATAATCTAAACATTATTTTTATTTTATGAAGTTTGGTTTTGTTTGTGTTGAAACTCAGCTATCTTAGTGCTAGCAGATTATCTGCTCAGCATGTGCTCAGTTTGTGTTCTGCGTTTGTGCTTTTTTTTAAAGTTAAGACAAACTTTATTTAAAGGGTGATTTTAAACACAGAAGATCGGCCATAATGTGCCGTCCATGCTTATGCATTTTAACCCCTTTTTTGTGGTATTTTAAAGGTATATGTGTGATTCTGATGATAAGCTACACGCTTCTTTTGTTAGCTTTAACTGCTAACAGCTAAGAACACGTGCTTGCCTGCTAAGATCATTTACCCAAAAATGTTGTTAGTTTTCAATCCAGTAAAATAATATTTCCCTAAATATAATTTTACCAAACTGGAAAACTAAGTAAACACCATTAAGCCAATTTTTCCAGAAAGATTTGGTTCTTATTCAAAATAATATTTCTTTAAATATTATTTTACTAAATAAAGGCAGCTAATTAAACACTGTTGAGAATTGGTCATCCAGAAGGTTGGTTTTATTCAGCAAATCATTCTTAAAATGTCAGTCAGTCAGTCAGTCATTTTCTACCGCTTATTCCATAGTGGGTCGCGGGGGAGCTGGTGCCTATCTCCAGCAGTCTATGGGCGAGAGGCAGGGTACACCCTGGACAGGTCACCAGTCCATCGCAGGGCAACACACAAACAACCATGCACACACTCATTCATACACCTAAGGGCAATTTAGAGTGACCAATTAACCTAACAGGCATGTCTTTGGACTGTGGGAGGAAGCCGGAGTACCCGGTGAGAACCCACGCATGCACGGGGAGAACATGCAAACTCCATGCAGAAAGACCCCCGGCCGGGAATCGAACCCAAGTCCTTCTTGCTGCAAGGCAACAGTGCTACCCACTGCGCCACCGTGCAGCCCACATTCTTGAAATGTTATTTTATTAAAATAATATTTTATCTGATCTTGCATTGTGAATGGTTGTTTAAAGATATACCAATTATTGCCTAAGTTAGTTCCAAGACTAACTTAACTTCACTTCCAGATTCTTCAAGATAATCCTTGGTTCTCAAACATAAATAACATTGCATGGTAATGTTGCATCACTCCTTCAGTCGTGGTTTTCAACCATCTTTGATCAACTTGTTTATATTGTACATAGCCCATTAGTCTTCCTTATTCTTTAATTCTGCTTGGTAGTTTAGTTGAATTGTTATAGCATAGTAAAGAGTTTGTTGATAGAAACATGTTTGACTTTGAGTTGACTTATTTTTGTTAATAAATTCTTGTATTTTAAGAAATTATGTGAATTCATTCCATGTGTGTGCAGAGTTTTGCTGTTCAATAATGTCAGAGCTTGGCTCACACCTTTCAACTTTGTCCTAATACCATCGCCTTACTGGGCTGGTATTCACAGGACAACCCTTAACAGACCGAAATATTATTTTCTAAATATTTAAATATTAATATTAAATAATATATTCATATTCATAATTACAACACTCACCACTTCAGTGGGGGAACTTATTGGTCCTTAATTAACACAGCCTCATAAAATCACCTAGAACAATTGGCAAATTGTTATGGGTAAAAATACAGAGCGCATGGTTGACTGTTACACAGGTCCTGTGCGTACAAAACAAGCCAAGACCATTATGCCATCTGCCACTATGCTTTATAGATGGTAGGGGGTGTTTGTGCAAATATGCTTTGTTTGGTTGTCACCATATTTCTCTAGTTTTTCTCTAAGTTGTCCAGTAGAAACGTTTTAGGAAGTCTTGTGGTTCATTCAGAAACAACTTTCAAACCTAATCTGTGCTGCCATCTCTCAGCTTTCCCCATCAGTGTCAAGTCAATTTCCAGGGGGGTTGATGTCAGAAGGATTGAAAGCTGTCTTAAATGTTTTTTACTTACAAATAATCATTCTCGTTGCAGAACGATGGATATCAAATTGTTTTGTATGGTTCTTATAATACCTTCCAGACATATCGGTTTACATAACTGTCATACCTGCTTGTGTTTTGAGTTCTTGAGTTTGTGTTTTTTTAATATTACCTGGTCTGGTCCTTTGTTTTCTGTCTCCCTGCACCCCAAGCCCACACCTGTTCTGTGTTTTCCCCTGATTGTCTGGTCACGTTTGTCATTGGTTCCCCCTGCTGTTCAGTTTTATATTTAAGCCCGTTTGTTTCCGTTGTTCCCCGGCTGGTTCCTTATGTTACGTTATGTGAATGTGCGATCTCGTGTGTTGGGCCCCCCTGTCGTTCCTGCCATGGATAAAAAGACTCATCTTACCTGAAAACCCGAGCTTAGGAGTTCTTCCCGTTTTGGCCTTTAAAAACCCACTTTTTGAAATAAAGGAAAAGTTTAAGGGACCAAGCGGGAGGAAAAGGTGAGGGAATTTAAAAAGGGGGTGAGATTCTGGCCAAATTTTTTTTCCCCTGGGGCCCCCCCGGGTCACCGTGGAGAAAGCTGGGGAAATAAATGGCAGCCCCAAAACTACCAGGGGAGGAGGGGATTTTTTCCCCGATCCTCGGGTTTACCATGCCAAAAGAGGCCGAGCGACAAAGGCCCGGGGGAAATTCCGCTTCTATGAGGGGATCCCTGCTCACTCCTCCACCCCCTCTCCACCGAAGCTCGACACGGCTTTCCAGCTCATGGTTTAGCTCCTCATCAGCCATCGCCGCTGCTTCCAACTCCTAATCCTGTTCCTGGTCCAGTTCCGGAGGGGTTCATGGATGAACCCCCTCCACACCCGATCCTGTTTCTGGTCCTGTTCCGGAGAGGTTCATGGATGAACCGCCTCCACACCCCGATCCTGTTCCTAGTTCTGTTCCAGGAGGGTCCCAAGCCGAGCCGCTCCTGTCCGTGAGGGGCTTGTGGATGGACTGCCTCCACTTCCTGCTACTGTTCCTGGTCCTGTCCTGGAGGGCTCCGAGGACGAACTGCCTCCACTTCCTGCTCCTTTTCCTGGTCCTGTCCTGGAGGGCTCCGAGGACGAACTGCCTCCACTTCCTGCTCCTTTTCCTGGTCCTGTCCTGGAGGGCTCCGAGGACGAACTGCCTCCACTTCCTGCTCCTTTTCCTGGTCCTGTCTTGGAGGGCTCCGAGGACGAACTGCCTCCACTTCCTGCTTCTGTTCCTGGTCCTGTCCTGGAGGGCTCCGAGGACGAACTGCCTCCACTTCCTGTTCCTTTTCCTGGTCCTGTCCTGGAGGGCTCCGAGGACGCACTCTCTCCGCCTGCTGTGCCGCGGAGGGTTCTCCTGGTCCCGCCGCCGGCCGGCAGATCATTGGCCCATACGACGCCGGCCTGCTGATCGCCTGCCCCTGCGTCGTCGGCCTTCTAATCACCTGCTCCTACGTCGCCAACCGCCTAAACTCTGGGTTTGCCGGGGACGGCCTCCGGGCCGGCCGCCTGAACTCTTGCTTGCTGATGATCACTTAATCAAATGCATTTGATTGACTGCACCTAGCTTTTTTCCCTTTGACTAACATAGTAGTACATCTGTCAGCACCTATATTATTTATACTCCAAAGTTTTTCCAAAAATTTGCAAACTTCTGCGCACCTATTAACTATTTTTATTTTCAAGACTGTGAAGAACTGCAGACGGGGAAACAAAAATTATTGAGTAGTCAACTAGCAAAATCTTTTCAAAATTTCACTACTAAGTGCCTCTGAGTGGACCTCCAGGTTTAAACACAATCAGCCCACACTCTCCAGTCCTACTAGCTCTTTCAGGAGCCCCAGAAGCTGGCATATACCCATTATGCCCACAGGCCTGATTTGTTATTCTGCCAAACAAAATGTGCTTTTTGTTTACAGGTATATACAAAATTTGCATGACTTTTAGAGAGCAAGCCAGTCGACCTTAGCTACATTTGCACAGTCAAAATCTTAGTGCCCTCCTATCTCTCAGAAATTCATGCAGTAGTACCCTCTGACCAATCTCCTGCTGAGCCCCGAGCCTCATAACACAGCCAGATTTCTGTTCCATAGGTCACATCAGATGGCTGGCACGCTTGAGCCCTGTTGACAGCTTGTTGTTTACAGTATGTGCTGTCAGCATGGGGCTGCCTCTGCCGATCAGGGGCCTGGTGGGAGGTGGACGTGCCAGTGTATGTATTTTGTGCAGGTTTTTGGAAGCAGCAGGGAGGAGGCTGGTGCAGGTAGGAGGCAGAGGTGGTGGAGGTGCAGTGACAGGAGGGAGTTGATGTCAGCAGGGGGTCTGGCATAGGTTTACTAGCAGGGAGCCCATGTCGTGAGGCCCAGCAGTCTTTGATGCTCTCTTGCTCTGAGAGGGAAGTAGCTCAGGGATAGAGAGAGAAAGGGAGAGAGGGGAGGAGAAGGAGAAGGTGGAAATGAAGGATAGAGAGGAGGGTTGAAAGAGAGAGAAAAAAGGTTACCTGTGGATCAGCCTGTGTCTGGTGCAAGAGGGCCGCGTGTGGAGGGTAAGGGGGAGAGGGGAGCTTTGATGTGAGTCCAGGTTGCAGGAGAACGGGTTGCCGAGGGAGACAGGGAGATGAGGATGGTGAAGGTGCAGAGGAGTGTGGAGATGAGATGAGGTGAGGATGGGCAGAGCTCTTCTACAGCAACACTTCCACCTTTTTCTGAGCAGAAAACTTAGAGTATTGGCTGACAATGCTGAAGAAGTGGTGTGGATAATCTCAAGGAAATGTGTTAGCTGTGCACACCATATATTGATCCTATAGTTTCCAGACAGTGGATAAAGTTTAAGACATCAGTCTCTTTCAGCTGCTTGCTGAGAATGTGGAAGTCTTTCATCTCTCTCCCATGTGTTTGCAGGAGGAACATGGGGGAGTTTTTCCTCCCTCTGAGTGTATAAACCTGTGTAGAGAGTGTGTGTAGCCGATGTGTTTATGAGAGCATACATGCACGCTTTGTTTTGAGGGAACTCTCTGTGAATATTCCAAACCAACAAAGGCAAGATCCTGCTGGGCTGCTGTGTATCAATAGATCAGAGGTGTGCATCTGTGTGTGTTTGTGTGTTTCTGTAGGTGTGCATGTGGGTGCATGAACATCACTGATTCTTGCACAATTATGAGGACACCAAACAGGCACAACACCCACTGGGTCTAGCACTCTCCACAATATGCCCGGGCTCCCACAATGCATCAGTATTTCAAAGCTGTGCATCCCTGGAGACTTAGCTCTAACAGTGAGGTCTCTTCTTCCAGGAAGTGACACACCCTCCTGCTGAGACCCACTCCCACAATGCACTGAGGTAGCTCCCATAGAGATATGCACAGTGTGTTTGCTCATGTTGGATCCTGCAGCCGTGCATCTGTCTTCCAGCAGCTAATAGCGCAAACATCTTTCTGTTTTTCTTTCTGTCTCATTTGTTCCATTCCTGGCCTACTCTGCTTTGACTGTGCTTACATTCTTGATCCCTGTTTGGGGTCAGCAGACTGTGTTCGAAGGCTGACAGCAAGAACGAGAACACATCCAGTGGCCCTGTGTACACTGGAAAATGTTTTCCTGTGACAGGGAACAACCCAAGACGAGGCTGACACATCATTCAGTTTCTTTCTACAGAAGTCACTGAACCTATGGCCAATTTACAGTCAATGTACAGTGTGCTCAGATTCAGTAGACCGCTTGCTGCAGATCATTGGTGCACCCCTCTAAAGAAGAAAAATGTCATACAAAACTGTCATTGGAGGGTATGATTGACTGAAACCTCATCTTGACCTTGATTTAGATGAGTCTGACTTGTTTTTCTCTGCTGCTCTGCTCTATAACTTCTTTGCTTAGCTTGTTTTTTTGCTGCAACACACAAACTATGTCAGTAAATAACTTATCTGTAAACATGCTGAAATATTTTCACAAAAACATGTTACATATTTAATCATCACTAGTATCCTCACTCTGAAAATCATTTAGGTGTATATCTGGGTTGGTTTTTTTTTTCTTTCAAGAAAAACAATCTATGCAACATTTGTCGAAGCAGAAGCTTATACCTCAGTGTGAAAGTAAAAATCTACCTCATCCATTAGAGAGCTTTAGTTTTTTGACAAAACTGTTCTCACACTTTTAATTTTTCTATTTAAGTTTCAGGTACTTTCAACCACAACTTGGATTTTAGTTAAAGTCCCTTTGTGAATGGCGAGTGGAAACGTTTGGCTTTTAAACAATTATTTTTGAGTAACCCAAGAAATGATGTTAAACCCTCCATGGATTTACTTGCAATGGTTAACTGCAACACAAATCATTTTTTAATACCTGAACCAAATGAATGAAGGAAAACCAAGTAGCCAAGAGGCCAGTAGTAACTATAGAGTAGCTGTAGTGATCAGGAGTTCAGATGGGGTGGGAGAATCTGTTGACATGACAAGTATTAGTCATGCAATCCACACTTCTGGCTTTTATTGAAGTTTGGGAAGAATGTGTGGAAGTACGTACTCTGGTCAAATTACAACAAAAATGAACTTTTTGGCCTGAATGCGAACCGGTATGTAGAAAAGTAACACATCGCCCTGAACATGGTGGTGGCAGCATCATGCTGTGGGGAAGCTGTTTTGCAGGGACAAGGAAGATACAGGACAATAATGGAAGAAAACTTGTTAGATGCTGCAAAAGACTTGGGACTAATTGAGATTGTGGTTTTATGTGAAAAGGTTTGAGGGGTGCAAATACTTTTGCAAGGCACTGGGTATGTCAGATGTTTCAGTTACAGCCCTTTGTTGCCTATTTGAAGTTTGTTTGTTTGTGATTTTGATATGACTCTTTTATGAAAAAGTTTAACTCTAGACAAAGGTTTGTGGTGGGACAGACATCTGAAATAAACGTAAACAATGGCCTTTTTCTTGTGTGAAGTACAAAAAAAATCACAATTCTCTTGAGTTGATAAAAATGATATTGTTTCAGTAGTGCAATTAAATCCTGACAATTATAAATGTCCTGTTTATTTAGAGTAAGTTTGATTTTGTTCATCTCCTTCCAATCTAATGCATATTACTATGAATTGCTCTGGCGGAGTGAGACTTGTGAAAAATCTGACTTCTAGTGAGTAACTTTACTGTTTAGTCTTGTGCGAGAGTCTAATACTGCTACTTCCAGTTTTCGCTGTCATTTCTACAGAAATGTCTGAATGAAGCTGTGGGCTACATTAACATGAAGCTGTCATTCTATGTTCAGAAACAGAAGACTCTTGAGCAGCACAACACCGAGACAGAAATGTTTTTAACAGGTTTATTGAAAAGATGTTTTCTGGCAGTGTCGGGACTACGTAGCTGTCTGGCTATTAATTAATATAGTAGTATTAATTACAGGTAGTGGGTTTTGAACGATGAGAAAGGAGAGGCTAGGCTTACTTGGTGGTGAAGGCATGGAGTCTGGGGAAGAGTGTGCTAGCTATGGAGACTGAGGTTGGCAGGTCGGTTGGTGAGTGTTGTTGGAGGGTGGACAGGCAGAGCATGGAGAGTGAGGAGCAATTCTGCTGTCTAGTCCGTGAGATCCAGAGAGACCCTCGTGCTGAGGTAAATTCATTGAAGTATTAACCAGTTTAGGAGACTGAACGATGGCAGGTAACCCTGGGTGAAGGTTCAAGGACAGCTAGCAGGAAACGAGACAGAACCTTGAAGTGGAATCCTAGGCAGGGTTCAGCTGTCCTTAGGGAGAACACAGCAGAGGTTACACAGCCAATTTGTCAGGACAACGACAAGAACAGAGCAGGGTTTGAGGGTCCGATTACCACTCAGAAAGAGTTACCAATCCGACGCCTCCTCCAAGGTCTCAGCAGCTTTTGAAGCTCCTCAGGTGATTTCTCTAATGGGAAACAGCTGTGCGGCTGCACCTGCCTGTCACAGCCTGGTGGAGAGAATGAGACACATCAACCACACAACACAAGAAACCTACACTCAGCTCCGTGGCTTGACATCACCTCCTGCTCAACGGACGCCTCCTGGCGTCTGAGCAGAGGTGGATGGAGGGGGTTCGGCCGGAGGGCACAGAGGCCTGGCTTTATTTGGGAGACGTGGAAGGTAGGGTGAACTCAGATGTGTGAAGGGAGTTTGAGGCGCACAGAAGACGGACTGATGATGCGATCAATTTTGAATGGGTAGAGGAATCTTGGGGCGAGTTTGCAGGAGTATGCTTTTAGTGGAAAGTTCTGAGCAGAAAGCCAAACCTCTTGTCCGGCAGTATAAGTGGGAGCCGGTCTCCTCCTCCGGTCAGTGTGTCTCTTATTGCGGATGGATGATTGCTGAAGTGCTGTTTTAGTGATGTTCCAGGTTCTTTTGCAACAGTTGTAGTTGGTTCTGACAGACGGAAGGACAGGTTTGAGATAGGAGGATGGAAGGAGTGGAGGTTAACAACCCAGCGAGGCTTCGAAGGTGACAGAACAGAGGCAGCAGAGATGTGAGAATTTTGTGCATACTCAGCCCAAATAAGGTTTTCGCTGCAGGTTCGTGGGTTTTTGGTACAAAGACATCTCAGGGTGTTTTCCATTTCCTGGGTCAGTCTTTCGCACTGACCATTAGTCTGGAGATGAAAACCAGAAGAAAGTTTAGAGTTGGCTCCTAGAATGTAGCAAAAATCTTTCCATACCTGGGACATAAACTGGGGACCTCGATTTGAAATAATTTCTGTGGGTAATCTGTGAATTCTGAAAACATGGTTGATAAGATCACTGCAGTGACAGTGGCAGATGGCAGTTTGGTGAGAGCAAGAGATGAAAAGCTTTAGAAAAATGGTCTATCACAAAGAGAATTACTTGTCTTGCGGTGTTATGGTGGCAAACCTGTCATGAAATCTAGTGCAGGACCAGGGTCAGCTGGGGATGGATAGAGGATGGAGGAGAAGGGCTGGAGGTTGGTGAGAGTTTTTGTTACGAGCGCAGATGGAGCAGGCATTGATATATTCCACCACATCCTTATTCAATGTGGGCCACCAGAAATACCTGCGGATGAAAGCAATTGCTTGACTGGAGCCACGTTGACCAGAGAAACAAGATGCATGAGCCCAGTGGATGACTTGGGACCTAGTAGCCGACGGAACGTATAAACGACCAAGAGGTCCTCCTTCAGGGTCTGGTTCATCAGTCAGGGCTCTTTGGACACGTACCTCAATGTCCCAAGTAAGAGAACCAATGACACAGGACTGTGGGAAAATGGATTCGGGTTGTGGGTCATCCTTGTCTGTGGAAAACCGTCGTGAGAGGGAGTCTGGCTTGGTGTTTTTGGAACTGGGCCTGTGGGTGATGGTGAAATTGAAGCGAGAAAAGAACAAGGACCAGCGGGCCTGACCGGAGTTAGGGCGTTTAGCCGACTGAAGATGAGTCAGGTTCTTGTGTTCGGTCCTAATGACTATGGGAAGTGAAGTGCCCTCCAGTCAGTGGCGCCATTCTTCTTATGCCAGTTTGATGACTAGAAGTTCTCAATACCCCACAGCGTAGTTTCTCTCAGGGGGAGAACGCCTGGAGAAGAAGGTGTGAAGGTGCAGCTTATTATCTGTGGCTGCCTTCTGGGACAAGACGGCTCCAACCCTGGTACTGGAGGCATCCACTTGCAATACGAATTGGAGCTTGGGGTCAGGATACACCAGAATGGGGGCTGAAGAGAACGTCTCTTTAAAAGACTGCAAAGCTTTTTCTGCTTCTGGGGTCCATAAAAAAGGCTCTCTTGGTGGATGTGAGGGCTGTCAAAGGTGAAGCCAGGAGTTTCTAATGAATCTTCTATAGAAGTTGGCAAATCCTAGGAATCATTGGGGTTCTTTACAATTGTTGGGAGTGGGCCACTCCATCACTGCCTGTATTTGCTGGGGTCCGCCTTCACCTGCCCAACCTTCAAATACGAAGCCCAGAGAAGTTATTGTAGGAACATGAAATTCACATTTCCCTGCCTTCACAAAAATGCGCTTCTCCAGCAATCGTTGGAGGGCCTTTTGGTCATGGGTAATGTGGGATTCTAAGTCCTTGGAGAAGATGAGTATGTCGTCAAGGTAAACAAACACAAACAGGTTAATAAAATCTCTTAGGACATTGTTGACCAGGGCCTGGAAAACTGCTGGTGCGTTGGTCAAGCCAAATGGCATGACCAGATATTCATAGTTGCCCAGGGCTGTGTTAAAAGCAGTTTTCCACTCATCCCCTTCTCTGATGCGAACCAGGTGATATGCGTTGCGGAGGCCAAGTTTAGTAAAGATGGTGGCACCTTGGACGGTCTCAAAGGCTGAGGCTAGGAGAGGCAGAGGATATTTATTTTCAACTGTTATCTGATTAAGGCTTCTATGGTTAATGCAGGGTCTCGAGGGGTTATCTTTTTTCTTTAAGAAGAAAAAACCAGCAACAGGAGAGGATGATGGATGGATAATACCTGCTTTTAGGGAGTTGTTAATATATTGCTCCATGGTTTCCTGCTCAGCCCCGAATAAATTATACAGTCATCCAGAGAGTAATGGGGCACCTGGAAGCAGGTCGATAGCTCAGTCGTAGGGACGATGTGGGGGAAGAGACAGGGCCCGGTTGTTGCTAAAGTCCATCTTTAAATCATGGTACTGGGGAGGAACATGAGACAGATCAGGTTGTTGTTCAGAATTGTCTGATCGAATGGAGCTAGAGGCGATGGCTAAGTGAAGACAGGAGACATGACAATGCTCACTCCAAGCCTCTATTTGAGACTTTGCCCAGTGTATGTGAGGATTATGGGTCTTTAGCCATGGGTCACCCAGAACTGCATGAGCCTCCTTAACAGGAAAAACAAAAAAAGAAATTTGCTCATTGTGGTTTCCAGAGGGGATGAAGTGAAGCGGATTGGTTTGGATGGTGACTGTTTCTGGGGTCCTGCCGTCTAAGGCAGAAAGCTTTAACGGGTTGACTAGATTCTGAGTAGGGATGTTAATCTTTCAACTAACTCTGGACTCAGCACCAGAAACAATGAGGGCCAGGACAGGAAATTGGTCTTGTTCCACACAGAGCAGAGAATTCAGATGGAAATGGGAGTAATTAGAGACAGAAGGTGGGCCCGTCAGTACCCCCTCAAATACTGACGGGCACTCTCTTTTGGCCGAACTGGGCCTTGTTGACAAAAGTGTCCCACCTCACCACTGATACCTTCAGACGCATTCCAGAAGTTAAATGTCTGGTTCTCTCAACTGGGGTGAGACTGGTCCGGGCAAGCTACATGGGATCAGCCTGGGCAAAAGAAAAAACAGGTTTAGTTTTGACCTCTGGTGACGTCATGACAGATGGATGATTTACAATTCTTTTCCTCTATTGGGCCTTCTTTTCCTGCTCTCTCTCTTAACCTGTTATCTATGCAAATAGATAAAATCACCATGTCATCTAGTGTTGCAGGTTCCTCTCGGCAGGCTAGTTCATCTTTTATAATGTCATTTAGAGCATTTCAAAAAGCTCCTTTAGGAGCTGGCTCATTCCAGCCCCATTCTGCAGCCAGGGTACAGAACTTAATAGAAATTTCTACTACTGAGCAGTGGTTCTGTTTTAGATGCCAGAATTTTTTGGGCCAAGGTTTCAACGCTATGTCTGAGGGAGAAGGTTCGTCTGAAAATATTAAAAAATTCGGTTAGGGTGAAATACTGAATAGTGGTTTCATCTACCAGACTCTCAGCCCAGCTTAAAGCCTGCCCCCGTAGAAGCCCAATGATGTAGTAAATCCGGCTGGCATCATCTGGAAAGGAGCTCTTTGCTTATTGAAAAACTAATGTACATTGTAATAAAAAACCCTTACTTTTTCTAGATCCCCTGAGAAGGGTTCAGGTGTTGGAGGGTAAATGTTCCGATGCATAGAGGAACAAGCAACAGGAATCGAAACGGAAGCTGGGAATGGAGCTTTGAGCTGACTGGACACCCCCAAAGAGAACTGGTTTTGGATAACTTGAATACTCTGTGAAATCTCCACCAGGGCTTGATTTGTGGAGGACTGTTGCTACTCTAGAGAGTGAAGGACAGAATTATGATGGCCCAGCAAACACCTTGCTGGGAAAGTACCTTTTGGAATCGTGCTGTAGAGTCTGGATGGTCGGATTATTCTGTCATGTTATGTTCAGAACCAGGTGACTCTTTATCAGCACAACACCGAGACAGAAATTATTTTAACAGGTTTATTGAAAAGATGTTTTCTGTCAGTGTCAGGACTCCGTAGCTGTCTGGCTTTTGGGATTGGCTCACTGAGAGAGACAGGAGTATTAATAACAGGTAGTTGGTTTTGAACGATGAGAATGGAGAGGCTAGGCTTACTTGGTGGTGAAGGCGTGGAATCTGGGGAAGAGTGAGCAAGCCATGGAGACTGAGGTTGACAGGTTGGTATGCTGTATGGGCGAGTTTCTCTGGTTGGTGAGTGTTGTTAGAGGGTGGACAGGCAGGGTTTGTAGGTCCGATTACCACTCAGAAAGAGTTAACAATCCGACTTCTCCTCCAAGGTCTCAGCAGCTTTTGAAGCTCCTCAGGTGATTTCTCTAATGGGAAACAGCTGTGTGGCTGCAGCTGCCTGTCACCCTGGTGGAGAGAATGAGACACATCAACCACACAACACAACAGCTCCGTGGCCTGACAGAAGCTAATTGATGATTGAATCAATAAGAATAAAAGTGGTGTACATGTCAAGTGTTTATGAATAATTTGATCATTTTGCTGAAGTACTCCTGGATTTCACATTAGTCCTGCTCATTATTCATGTTACACTGCAAATTTGCAACAACAGTACATTTTGAAAATATGCACAGATACCAATGCAAATCTCTAAAATATCCAAACAGTATTATTACTTTAACTGATATTTTCCATCAGCAGGTCCAATACAGTACCTGCTTAAAACAAGTGAAAAATTCTATTATAATTAACATCAGAAATGATGGTCTGGAACATAGTAATTTATTAAAGGTTTACATTGAAACACACTATTTATATCTTTTCTTTTGTTCACTCTAACCTTCAACCCAGAAATATAATGGATGTAAAAGCTTACCTAAATATATAGTGATAGGACCGTTTTTACTATAAATAGTATCCCTCATATATAAATATTAGCAAACTGACATTGTCTGTGTCATTATAATAGTAGTTTTTGCAATCAACCATTCTATTTTATAAAGACTAAAATGCATGAGCAATGAGCAGTGAATTACTTTACTTGAGAACAGTTTAACTAAACCGTTGCAAACCAGACGCATTAACTCTACCAGACCTGTACTTTTCAAAGACTAATTGATTTCTTTTTGCAGAGCTGCCAAGTAAATCAGAAAATTGCGTTCAGTGGTTGAGGTGTTTGCTTTTGCAGTGTGTTTAAGATGTTTTCAGTGATCGCGCTTTGGCAAAGCTTTCTGCCCTGGAGTGGCTCGTATATAATGGACTCCCATGAAATCATAATTGCGTGTTTATGATCAAACCAGCTGGTTGAGGCAGAGGGTAATTATTTTTCTCTGCGTTCTCCTTTCCGCTCACCGCACACTTGCGACTGATAACTGCTCTGGTGGTAAATAAACAGTGGGCAAAATAGAGGAGTAGAACCAAAACGGAAAATGAAGCCTCTGTAGTTCCTCCTGTCTGCTGTTAATGTGTTTATGAATCACCTTTTCTCCTGCCCTGCCTTTTTTCCCCTTTGGTTGAATCAGAAACACTAAGCTGAAACACTAGACTGAATGAACAGACTTTCAAGAAGAGTGAAGATGTATAGAGCCACAACAAAGACAATACCAAAATGTTGGCAACAAATCATGACACTAATGTTTTTTTTTTATTTTACGGTATTATGCAGCAACACGTTTTGCGGATATAGTGAACTACTTGTTGTTTAAAGGAAAGTCAGTCATGTCAGTCAGCTATTGTGGCACCAGGAACAAGTAACTCCATACAAGCTCCTCTGGTGTGAGTCTGGGAGCCGAGTGTGATCATCAGGGCCAGTGAGAGCTGACCTGCTTGGGCTGGAACACAGCACAGTTATCTTGTCTCATTAACGAAGCCACTGCTCTCACATTTACCCTCGTTAGAACATCCAGCAGCCCACTGAGGATTCAAGGGTTAATTGTGGCTCGTGTCAGAACTTAAACCAGGCCAGCTCAATAACGGGCTGCAGTTATTGGCTTGCTGGCTATGCGATTAGGTGTGTGTGGGGAGATCCGAAGCTTTTCTTTGTACATGTGTGCTGCCTGTCTTTGGGTATTGGTTTTAGTGTTGACCCAGGGTCAGCTCTGCTTCTCCATGCTGTCCTTAATAGCAGACAGCTGACTCTGGGGACGGGTCTGGATCCCTCCATTCAAATGAGGCGTGCAACTTTTTAATGTCCACGTTGCTACAGACCACAACATGTAACATTTGCAAACACATCCTTTGAGCACAAGTTTAAAACATGGATCACACTCTGATGTACCCCTGGAATGCTGGCATAAACTAACTACACTCCAGCAGTTTTCATCCTCATCAGCTTTTCCTTATCAACTCTTTTTGAAGCAGCTATAAATGTGTTATTTCCTTTTCTTCAGCAACCATCTGTCTACTAACTGTGAGCTAATATCCATGCTACCTCTGGAGACAAACATGACAGCCCTTCTCCTTTATAATACTCTTACATGTTTTTACGACTCTCTACCAGTAAATACTCTTCAACCAGGAATATTGGCCCAATAACTGAAGACATGATTTTATAATTTAATTATTTATTTAATAAAAATTTTCCAAAAGTATAGTTCTATGAATAAGTAAACCAATCTACAGGTTAATCCACTGCCTTTTCTTCTTTCAAAAACTCTTCCTGTTTTTTATGCAAACCTCGTCTCAATGGCACACACACACACACACACACACACTCTTGTTTTGCTATATGTAGTGAGGACCATGTGTTGACTCCCATTGACTTCCATTGATTTTCAGTCATTTTCAACCCTTTCTATGCCCTAACCCTGACAATAACCCTAAACCTAACCATTACCAGTGCATGCCTAACCCTAACCTTAACCTAAACTCAATTCACACCTTAGTCCTAAACCTAACCGTTAGCAAAATAGGTCGTGAGGACCATCAAAATGTCCTCACTTTGGTACCAACGGTCCTCAGTTTGATGGTGAAATCGGGAAAATGGTTCTCACTGTGATGCCAAGACAGGAACACACACACACACGCACACACTCTTGTTTTGCTATATGTAGTGAGGACCATGTGTTGATTCCCATTGACTTCCATTGATTTTCAGTCATTTTCAACCCTTTCTATGCCCTAACCCTGACAATAACCCTAAACCTAACCATTACCAGTGCATGCCTAACCCTAACCTTAACCTAAACTCAATTCACACCTTAGTCCTAAACCTAACCGTTAGCAAAATAGGTCGTGAGGACCATCAAAATGTCCTCACTTTGGTACCAATGGTCCTCAATTTGATGGTAAAATCGGGAAAATGGTTCTCACTGTGATGCCAAGACAGGAACACACACACACACACACGCACACACTCTTGTTTTGCTATATGTAGTGAGGACCATGTGTTGATTCCCATTGACTTCCATTGATTTTCAGTCATTTTCAACCCTTTCTATGCCCTAACCCTGACAATAACCCTAAACCTAACCATTACCAGTGCAAATACATAGGTTTATATGCATGTTTCTTCAGTGAAAATAAACATCATTTACCTGTAGAAAGAAGAAGGAATTCACTATATGTCTTAAATGTAAACAGTGTTGGAAATAATTACATTTGTGTGTTTTCTGTGTTTCTGATCTTCCCTTATAACATATGTTGTAGCAATAAAACATACTTGCAGCTTTAAATAAAAGGTGTAAAACAGATGGTGATGGTGTAATGCCCAATACTTGACTTTTTTTTTCTCAAAATGCATGCTTTGGAAAAGTCAGCACAAACACAAGTCCTGAAACTATTAATACTTTTATCATTGAGTGAAAAAAATGCAGTTCAACATGAGTCAGGTTTTGTTTGTGCTAATTTGTCTTAATATTTTAAACGTTTGTGCTAAATGTTTGTGCTCCACAAATAAATGCTATAATTTACAGTAAGCTTTTTATCATGTTATCTAATTTCATACTGTATGTTTCAATGTGTTTTTTTGCTCAAAATCAAAAGAAATCAAATTTTATTTGAAGTAAAGGATCACATAAGCATTTTCTTAATATGAAGGTTTAAATGAATGATTAAGATTTTTTTTAACCAAAGTCGTCAAAGGCTAACAGCTAGACCGATGGGCAACTCATTTCAACTGATTTTAACTCAAACTGAAAATGTTCAAATCTGTTAGAAGACATTTTATTTTAGTGCATACTAAAAATGAAACTTGTCAGTCAACAGCTTACAGTAAAATCCAAATGTTGACCAAAGTTTTACTTTGTTAGTGTAGCCGGGAAAAACACAAGGACATACAGTTAAGCCCAAAGTAATACCCCTGGCAGATTTAGGTTTAAAGTAGTCTTTTAATTTTACCAACATTTCATCTCACTGGAAGTAATCTTAACATTTTGAAGTTTGGAGTTATCTAATAAAGAATCCATGGATGGCTCACTTGGTAGAGCAGGAGCACCATATGCAGAGGATATAGTCATCGACGCGGTTGTCCTGGGTTCAGTTCCTAATCTCGGGACATTTGCTGCATGTCTTCCCCTTCTCTCTCCACCTTCTTTCCTGACAGACTACTGTTCTGACCACTAGTGCCAAAAAATCTTTAAAAAAAAGAAAGCTAAAGATTTGAGTGATGGCAAACAGCCTTCCAACCTCAATGACTTAGAATTTGGTGCTAAACTATATCTGTTTTTTTTTTTTTTTTTACAATTGCTCTCATATATTCCCATTTTTGTTGTTTTTGTTGTACATAATTAAAGTAAGTCTATAATTCTAACTGGAATGCAGCCCATCAAGGCTATATTTTTAACAGTCTTTACTTGATGCTCTAATTTATTAATATCGTAACTTTATTTGGGTACCAAATCAGTAGGCCAAACACAGCAATGTAAATACTTACCTAGAGTGGTCAGATAGCAAATCTTAGACGTGGCAGAATGAAGTTGGGTGTGACAGATACGTAAATACCTGATCCCTAAGGACATACACAGCAGACAAACAGGTCATATCCTTGTGATAAACTATATGCTCCTCATTTCTTGGTGAAGGAGCTAAAGTTTGTTCTTAAAGTGTCTCTAAGTGTATAGCAGCCATTTACTCTCAAAGCACTCCAAGGTCCAGAGTGCTGTATGCAGCTTTGGAGCTGGGAGTTTTGAGTAACAGTCCAACACACAGTAATGAAAAGCACAAATGGGAGCTGCTTGTATTTAGGAAAAGGTTCTTGCCTTAATGCTGCTCAAAATACTCAGCAGGCTTTTTATTTTAACGAGGGCTGGTTTCAGCAGCAGTGCCCTGCAGAGTATGTCTCTGTGTGAAAAAGATGTGCTGTTATACCATGCAGCCCGTGTTGGAATGAACAGTCACTGTTTCTGTGTGCTTTCAGCTCTTTTGGGATGTGTGAAATGACAGGCTGTAGTTTGAAATGGCTTCAGCTAAATAAGATGTCTTGCTGCATGAAAGAGACTGTGTGTTTGATTGGGTCTGTGTAGGTGTAAAAGCATTGTGTGTTTTTTTTCTCCTTGCTTTTTTATAATATGTTATCTTAAAATTATTTCTTTTTCTTATCCCACATCCCACCCACACATACCTCCACACACACACACACACACACACACACACACACACACACACACACACACACACACACACCACACACACACACACCTCTACCACCATCTCTGTTGACAGGGTAAATTGTACGAAAAGCTTTTAAGGCAATTAGTGGATTGAGCTGGAGCCTTTCTTCCCATTCGCACTGTTCATTAGCAGCTCCTCCAGTCTGTGATATTACCATCACTCCAAGCTGGCATCAACACCACTCACTCCTTATGTATGTTTGCGTGCAGATGTGTTTCTTCATGTCTGTCTGTGGTATTTTACACATCTCCTTGCTGAGCCACAATTTCAAAGCACAGCGTTGTCAGAAAATAGATCCTCGCATGCCGGAAATTCTGACTATTTTAATCTATTTCATACATCACAAAAAAGAAAACCCAATGAGACTCAAAAAACTTCAAGTAAGCACCCTTGTTGCTCTTTTTGCTTGATTATATTTTGTTAGCTACTATAAAACTAATCATGATGATTAACACTTCTATCTATTAGTCCCTGTTCTTCACCAAGTTTGCACATAAAGAAATACCAAAACAGGAAGAAATCACATTTTTTAAAAGCCTGGAGAAAAGCATGCAGCCATGAGATTATGAGCATCACACGTCATCGCTGTGTTTTGTAAACTGCAAATGAGTCAGTGTTGTGAATGACAACACTTGACCGGATGAGGTAAACCCAAAATGCAAAAATATTTGCAGATCTGTGGATGGTGCACTACCTTTCAATGACGGCCGCACGAGTTTTGCAGAACAATTCTGTTCATTAAAATGACATTTTTATTCATCTTAATAAATTTGTTGGAGATATTTTTTCTCCACATTTCACTGCATGTGTGGTTCTCTTCTCTATTTGTGTAACCTAGTTTTATTTATTTATTTTTTTGTTCTATTCTTTTCTGTAACATTACACCTATGGTAGGAAGAGGATTCTGGACACATCAACCATTTTGTTTTTTCATTCAGATTGCTCAAGGATACTATCATACATGTTGTGCAGTGCCTTGTAAAAGTTACGCACATCACCCTGAACACAACACCCCTATGATGAAACATGGTGGTGGCAGCATCATGGACACCTGTAGATGTGTTTAAGGTGTAAGGTGTTCTGAAACACCTTACTTACCTGTATGACATGAAAAAAAAATCTAAGAAATCAGCTAAGATATCAGGAAGATAATTGTGGGCCGCCAGACTTCTGGTTCATCCTTGGGTATAACTACCGGATGCCTGAAGGTGACATGTTCGTCTGTTCCAACATTTAAAGAAAATAGGTTTGTGTGAATCCAGGACAGAACAACAGCAAAGGTGATTCAAAAATGATGCACTCTGAAGCAGGTAAGAGAGTGTCATTATCTGGTGAAAAAAGTTCTGTTCTGACTTGTATCAAAGGCCACCCAGAGAGGAAGAAACCATTACTTCAAAAGCAAATGGAACATTTGTGAGCAGAGCTGATTTGGTGTGTGTGAGCAAGGCAGCCTACACACCTGACTCAACACAACTGTCAGGAGGAATGGGCCAGTGTTCCAGAAAACGCTTGTGGAAGGATACCTAAGTCACAAATTTATTTAATACTCATGAAATGTATGTGATCGTGATGCTGAAGAAAGTAATAAAAAAGTTTAGGAGGAAATCACCTTTCTCATTATTCTGGCATTTAATAAATAGAATAATCCTAACGGACCTAAAAAAGAAACATTTACTCTGATTTAATGTCAGGTGGAGAAAAAAGGTTATGTTATATTTGCATACTGTTTTTATACAGTGTAAATGTAATGTAACGTAAATATCTAGTGGAAATTGCATTTCTGTTTCTTTAAGATAGAGAAACGTTTTGTTAAAGATAACTTTGGACGAGACATTTGGTTAAAGGTCTGCACTATGGTGAAGTTGGCAGCACTGTTGTCTTGCAGCAGGAAGGTCCTGGGTCTTTCAAGAGTATTTCTGCATGGAGTTGGCATGTTCTCCCCGTGCATGCGTGGCTTCTCTCCGGGTACTCCGGCTTCCTCCCACAATCCAAGAACACGACTTTTAGGTTAATTGGTCTCTCTACGTTGCCCTTAGGTATGAATGGGTGTGTGCATGGTTGTTTGTCCTGTGTGTCTTTGTGTTGCCCTGCGATGGACTGCCGATCTGTCTAGGGTGTACCCTGCCTCTCGACTGTAGATCGCTAGAAATAGGCACCAGCTCCCTCGCAACCCTGTATGGAAAACATGGTTATAGAAAATGGATGGATGGACTTTTGGTTAGAATTATATGGGTGCTTTCCAAATGTTGAGCTTATTTATATTGTAGATTAGTGTGCTGTTTCCTCAGCTCTGTTACACCGTGTGTGTGTGTGTGTGTGTGTGTGTGTGTGTGTGTGTGTGTGTGTGTGTGTGTGTGTGTTCATGTGTGCACAGTTGATAGAGAGTTAATTATGTGGAACACGGGAACATCACTTTGAAGGGGGAGAACCAAGTGTTTTACTTATTGATGAGTGACACACATTGCCAACCTAATCATAAACACAACACACAAGTGCATTTCTATGCACAATCACACCCACATGAACCTGTAATCTTAACACACACACACACATACACACACATTCATAGATATATGTATCTATAAATATATATATATATGTAAAACTAGTGTACAGATCTGGCAGTGATTCTTCTGCTGGTTGTGAAGTGTTTAACCGTTGTAGCTGACATACATAAGAGTACCTGCTACACATTAGGCTTACGTCTCTGGTCCATATGGGACTGTCATCCTCCCTGTGTGTTACATTATTTAGCAGACGGAGTATTTGATCCCACAGCTAGAGCTGATCTCAGTCCATCATTAATGCAAAATTTGGCTTGAACCAGAATGTGCTGTCATTACTGCTTACTCACGTACACAAACATGCATGTACACACAAAAATTATGTCCTTATTATAGTGTTTAGTGCAAGAGTCCATAAATTGACTGTTGCGGACTCCATACCTGCTGCTGCAGTTAAAGAAACAAAGCTGATTTCCTTCTGTGGGAATTCTTAAGGCTGTGGGGTACTGTTTCTGTACATTTATTTTAGTTTCTCCCTGTATTGTGAACTGCTAAGTCTCGCTTATTGTGACTCCTTCCACTAATATATGATAAGTTTGGCTAGAAACTGATTTGTTGGACATCTTTTTTTTAGTGCCCCAAGAATACAAACAGAAATTCAAGTGTTTCTTCAGCGATAAATGAAAAGGAAGAAGAGAAAGAAGCTGGATATTTAGCCTTAGGTTTCTGCCACACATAAAGTTTCTTAGTATGTAGACAAAGATGTTTAATTTTGGTCTCACCTGGCCAGAGCACCTTCTTCTACATGTTTAATGTAGGACATGATATAATGTAGGACATTCTTCCATAAAGGTCAGATTTGTGAAGTGATTGACTGCTAGTTGTTGTTTGAAAGATTCTCCCACCTGAGCAGTGGATCTCTGCAGCTCTTCCAGAATTACCAAAGCCCTATTGGCTTTTTGTTGGTTATATAAAATCCAAAATATATTAGAGTTTTTGGTTGTACCATGACATACCAATTGCAAACCAATGTAGATTTTCAGTCAAATGTGGTGGATATTAGCAGTTCAGGTTGGGTGCTGTCACCATACAGCTAATGTGTATTGTTTCCTAAACATTTACAGAAATAAATACAAATGGCACGATTACAGCAACACAGAGGCATGTTCATAGTCATGGTCATGCAGTACAATTGTGTTTTGGGGGTTTGCTTTTGAGGTTTAAATTCAATTTTGAACACTGCTTTTATGTTATATTGCATTTGACCTTTTTGCCGTCTGTTCAATGCTAATAATGTTGTTACTCATAGTGACAAAATTGCTGAGTAGGCAGAGATGCTCTTATTGAATTAGGAGCCATATTGTCGTTTTTCCTTTTTCTGACAGTTTTGCAGTTCTACGGATTTTTACCCTTTTTCTAAATTGTTTAAAGAATCTTTTTTGTCGTTTGAATCATGTGTTTCCCTGGCCTTATAATTTAGCTTTAAGACACTGTATTACTGTGGTGCTTCCTAGTTTCTTGGAGAAGGAAATCATAACAGAATCAGCATCAGATTCACAACATTTGTTGCACTTGGTAAAACAAAACTTGACCCAGAATCAGAGAAGGGAGCTGATTTCAACTAATAGTTTGGTCTGTATTGCAGTGCTAAGGTTAGATGTATGCCAAGCATCTGTCTGGACTTTCAGATGTTCTTCTCAACAAATGCTTCAGCGTAAGTGTTTGAATTGAATTCAGTTTAGGTAGAAATGTTACTAATGTAGTTTGATACAATTCAATTATTTTACCAAATCTTTTTTTTATGAGACTGATGGCTGTGTAAAAATAAATTCTCACCTCATTAGGTACTGTCCGAATTAAAACATCTCAGGTTATAAATGTTATAGTCTCCGTTTTGTTATTTTGTCATCATTTCTGTCATCTATACATGAAAGTGAAATTGCCAAGAAGCGATGCAAATAACTAGTGTCTCTCAAATCTTCTGAAATTGTCTTATCAGAACATTTGGCAACTAAACAGTACCTTAGGTTTATGTTACTCCTCTTGAGCTACTCATTCAGTCACTGCATGCACAATGATGCATTGGTTTATTATAGTGGGAGTTTATGGCTCTGTTAGGGTCAGGAGTCAAGCACGTACACTCTAGGCTCTCGCTGCAGATCAATACAGTATAGAGCAGGCCAAGCTGCACAAATATTGATTAACAAATATGCATACATCTCATGTCATGCTACATCTCTCTAACACATATGGACGAAGCAATAAAAAAAATCTCACTAGCTTGTGTTTAAACGCCACAGACACAAAGAACTGGAGCTATTAGCGGTGGTGCAGGTTTGTTTACATCAGTTCTTCTCTTTGTTCTCCTTTCCCAATTCACGAAAGGTTAGAGACTCAAGTAATCATTCTGACACAATAGAAGTTATAAAAAGTGCTTTACATCATTTGATTTTTTTGAACTACCGTTTTGTTTCTTACAAAATATCCCATATGAAACAAATTGTATATACATTTACATGGTGGCCCAGTTGGTAGCACTGTTGTCTTGCAGCTAGAAGGTCCTGGGTTCGAATCCTGTCTTTCTGCATGGAGGTAGCAAATTCTTCCCATACATGCATGGCACACGTAGGTGGTACTCCAGCACAGTCCAAAAACATGACTTTTAGGTTAATTAGTATTTCAATTGCCTCTAGGTAATAGTGTGTGTGCATGATTGTTTGTGCTGTGTCTCTATGTTGTCCCATGATGGACTGGCGACCTGTCCAGGGTGGACCCCGCCTGTTGCTCAATCACTTCTAGAGATAGGCACTAGCTCCCTCACAATGCGTGGACAAGCAGGTGTAGACAATGAAACAATGGTTGCTCCATTAGCTTAGATTTAACATTACTCCTTCCCGAAGCGTTGCCGACCACATTTCCTGACACACTTGGTAACGATGTTTAAAAATTCCTAAAAGAAATGAATCTTTTATTTGAGTTCCATGATCTTATGCTGAAAAAATACAGCAAATGTCTTTGATTTGAGTACATTTGCTCTGTAGGAAAATATGCCATGTTAGGAAATAATTATTTTAAACATAGCCACAGTTGGTACAATGATTGGTCCCCCAAGATTTCCTGTAAAATAAATGAAACTGAAGCATTTTTAAAATAAATTCTTTAGTTGATCTGAGTTTGTAGAAACTTGGTAATATATGAAGTTTGTCAGGGGTCACACTATGACCACTAGGCAGGACAAGGACCCATATTTCAAAAGGATGGCAAAATAAAATAAAATCTTCAAACTACTGCAAATAACAGCATTGTTGGGTCACCAAGTCTCCAGATCAACAGTCAGATGCTATCTAAATTCCAATTATTACACACTTAAACATTATGAGTTTGCTAAACTCTACTGGAGCTTGAACTGAGACCGCATGCTTTTAGTATGAACAGAGTAATATTGATTACTACAGGTGGGTTTGGCATAAAACACATAATGAACATGTAAAATGGATCATCATGCCCACTATTAGGTAAGGTGGATAATCTGTGATTATGTGGGCCTCTTTCTGTTTCAAAGATCCTTGGAACGTTGTTTAACCCTCTTCAATGACATCTCAGTGCCAAGACCTAAATCCTATAAAAACACTGTATGCTGAGGAGAAAAAAGCATCACAGAGGAACCAGGATATTTAACACTCACTGGAACGGATTTAAAAGTGAAATGTGTAGAAAAATGTCATGCAAAGATTAGCGAGATCAGGAACCTTTGGATAATCAAAGCTGATTTTGTGGGATAACTATCAGTTATCATCATCACGTATAATCTGTTGCTGTGTCAAACATCGAAGCATTTTCTACAAGATCTGGGATGGTCAAATCTTCTTTACATCTAAATAAACTGCCCACCATGGTCAACTGTAGCACCATGTGCAAAATAAATAGTGGCTTCTTGATGTCAGCTAAAGGTTTTGGGTCAACATGCTTGGAAACAGTTCTTTCTTGTAAAAACATAAAATTAAAAGTGCAATAGGCATTGGCTCCTGAAATATTAGAGCAAATTATATTTCTACTAATGCTCACTGCTGTTTGGATTCTCAAGAATAGCAGAACTGACTCATTGAAGATATGTGTAGAACACTGAAAGATAAAAAAATGGACATTTGTGACATTTATGCCATTAATCTAGAGAAATCCTAGAGCCTCTCAGTGTTCTGATGCCCACACTAGTGCATATGACTGGAGCCTCATGGCACATTTGACCCATACTTCCATTGATTAGGTTTATATATATATAGGTTATATATATATTTTTTTTCCTTTAATTATATGATGTCTGACACAACAACTTCCTATTTCTTGAGTAACTGGGGATTGAAAATATTGCTGGGTTAGCCACAACGTTTCTATTTTTATGCTTAGATTGCTTTATATTTAAGTTTCATAAAATCAATGGAATGCTATAGTTCTTATCAACTGAACTGCATTTTAATTGCATTGACAATTTGAATTTCAGACAGTTAAAAATGTGGACTGTTAAGTGAAAGATGATAGAGGTAAAAAGGAAGGCCTTATAAGGTCTGATGTAGATCTCTGTAGGAGATAAGGTGAACTTGAAACAACTGATATGATGCTTTAATCCTCTACTCCCAACTTTAACCTTTGCCCCAGAGCAAGGACAGAATCCCCATTCCTTATTCTACCCCTCTGGTGTCTATTATCATGATAATATCAGATCTGTGTGTGTGTTTCTGTGTGTTATAAAAAAACACACAGCTCCTCGTGACTTATTGAAAAAAGCGGACGATTTCTGAGGGCCCTTCAGATGTCCTCTAAGCTGCTGACCTCCGCACATTGAGAACTGCTCAGAAGCTGACACATCTGTGGATCCTCTCTGACTCTTCTCCTCTCTTCTTTTTACTCTTTTGTTTCATAACAAGAGCAAAGCTGAGCATTGTAGGAACTATTTTAATGTCCCTAACTCCCTCTCCCTCTCTCTCTCTCTCTTTGTCTTTTGCTCTTTTTATCGCCTGCCCATCTCCCACTCTCCTTTTTGTTGCCCATCTCACAAAACCACGGTGCCATGACCGGTCGCGAGTTGCCATGGTGACAGCCTCACTGGTTTGTCAGCGGTGGCGTTGGCAGTGTTGAACCTGTCTGTGTGTGTTTGCAGGCTTGTGCTTCTAGGTTTCTTTTCTTGTGAGTGTAAGTTGACAAGTGTTGATAGTGTGTGTTATTCTATTATGGGTGCTCATAGGAGCAATGGTGTGTATAAGCACCCATTACTGTGTATTTCCTTTGTGTGTGTGTGTGTGTGTTTGTATGTGAGTGTGTGTTGGTGTGTTTGCGCTCCAGGAATGCAGATGTTCTCTGGCCCCAGTGGCTCCTGCCAGCTGCTCCACCCCCAGAACTCACACATACGCACACGCTTCTATTAATTAAGATGACTGTGCCATGGTGGGCGACTCAACAGGGTCATGATGGCACACACATCAGACACTTTCACCAGGAGTGCAAAGCACACAGTGTCTATTAGCTCTTCTTCTGTGTGGGTTGGTTTGTGCATGGAGCTGATCCTCCGGCGGTGCCCTTGAAGCCCTTCAGTTATGAGAGTAGTGATGGTGGTAGGTAAACATGCAGCTAATCAAGCTGATGTGTCTCATCCACACTCTCCACCAAGCACTGCAGGCAGAGATACTGAGACCAACAGACTCCTCTCTGTGCTTAGCGAGAAGAAGCTGGGGCAGTAAGAACAGGAGATATAGGAGGCAGATTAGCTAGAGATGTGGTCAGGAAATTGGAAAAATTGGCTTATTTCAGATAATAAGGTTGACTCAGTCAGGATGGGTCGTATATAACTAGCTTTTGTTTAAATACAGAATTTATAACGTCCTTCTTCAAAATTTAAAAAGATCTCAACGCAGATGTTAGATTGCGATCTTCTACTTGGAAAATG
The DNA here is from genome assembly GCA_036173005.1 of Crenichthys baileyi. Lineage (NCBI taxonomy): Eukaryota > Metazoa > Chordata > Actinopteri > Cyprinodontiformes > Goodeidae > Crenichthys > Crenichthys baileyi. Next base: position 102,774 of record JAHHUM010001528.1, on the reverse strand, counting down.
GAAATAAAATCACTCCAGTGCTTTGAGGTCCTTGATTTCAAATGATTATTTAAGCATCATTCAGACCACCTTAAATAATTATGTCAGCTTGATAATGTAGGTAAACCTTAAGAGCCAGATAAAGCTGCAGCTAAGGTGAACAAGATATCAATAGACAATAGTTTATTATTCCTGCAAATAAATAATCAAGTCACATATGTAACAAATTGAGTCCATGAAATTCATTCTAGTTAGAAATTTTATATATAATTGAAAATTTTAGGTTTTAATAGTATAACATTTTCAGCTTTGGTCACTCATAGATAATTGTATGGGAAAACAACAGTGACAGTTTGTCATAGTGGTAAAACCGAACTGGGAAAGAGTTAGCTGTTTAGTTTACAAATCTGTGCTTGAATAGGATGGAGAGGTTTTTTACCATCAAGAGATTATAAATCTCTGTTTCAAACTAACCTTACAGATGCCTGTTTTCCATTCACGGTTCCAGCACTACTCCGGACAAAAGTTGTTGTGTTTCCATTGACTCACTGACGGTTGGAGGTGTGGCTTGAAAACCCACCTCCAGCCTTTAGCATCATGTGCTTTGATGCTATTAACCCTTATTGTCTTATGGTTCGGTGTTAGCCTACCAAACATGACATAAAGTACAAAGTTGCAAAGTAAAATAAACACTCACCGTAGCATATCATATCCTCCAACAGGGATTTTGAAGCACTGCCATGGCCATTGATCCGCTCCGGCCGTTGTGGTCGTTAATACCTCTGTAGTCGCTCTTCAGTTTTTGAAGCTTTTCCCGGTGCTGCAAGGTGTGCTGTAAAATCCATGGCTTGTCATTATCTCCATTGCCTTGGCAACACTTTCTCATGCCATTGAAATACAGCTGACCATGCTCATAGCCAGTCAGTTATCAGCAGTCTGTTCACATCACATTTTATTCCAGCTCAGCCCCAATACCAGACCAAGAAATACCAATACCAGACCAAGAAATACCAATACCAGACCAAGAAAGCCAGTTCCGAGCCGAAAAGCCAGTAATGAAAATGGTCACAAAACCAGCTGAGTAGAGTAGAGTCTGCCACATTAGAGCCCATGGAAAAATTACATGTGCCTTCTAGTGTTTCATTCAGCCTTTTTAAAGGCAACAAATGGGCTTTCATGCTGCGGAGTGATTTGATATTGTGCACCACACTGAAATTAAATCAGACTTTAGTGTTTTGGATCATTTAGCATTCACAAAATAGTTTCTATTTTCTTAATGCCAGAATAATGTGAGACACGCTTTTTAGAGTATTTATAATTAGTTTCTTCAGTGTTAGATGTTTGCATACACTAAAATTCTTGTGCCTTTAAACAATATGTAAAAGCCCAGGTGATTAAAACTTCTGACAGGTTAATTGACAATATGCGAATTAAATTGAGGCGCACTTGGGGATATATTTTAAGGCAACACCTCCAATGCACTGATTTCCTGTTTGACATCATGGGGAAATCAAAAGAAATCAGCTCATGGCTGGAGCTCCCTATTCTGTTTTCAGCTGTAAGACACAGCTTGTGTCGAAATGTTAGTCTCCAAGAAGTATGCACAATAAAGCTGAAAACGGATCAGTGAGCTTTTTGCAAGTTTGATGTTCTTCAGCTGTTTAGCACCTGATTCAGCCATTGTTTGTTGGAAGATCTGCAAAGTGCCTTCATTTTATAAATCAGCAAGAGAATAGTGAACTATTTAATCATCTTTATGCCAGAATAAACAGCAAGGAAATATCCAGTCATTTTATACTTTCTGGAAGGAGATCGGTTCTGTGTGCCAAAGAGGAACGTGTTTTTTTTTTTCACAGAGTTTGCAGATCAACCCCAGAACAAAAGCAAAAGACCTTGGAAAAGACGCTGGCTGAATCTCTTAAAGGAGCGTCATTATCCAGAACGGAACAAGCTCTGTACTTATATGTGTGCTGAAAGTCAACTCAGGAATGAAGAAGCAATTCCTCCAAAAGGGACAAAAAAATCAGATTACAGCTTGAGATCTAAATGCTTGGGGACTTGTCCTCTTGTCTGAAGAAAATAAAATTGAAGTATTTGGCCATATGGATCATCATTACATTTGGAGGAAAAACAGGCATCTTCTAACTCAGAGACCATCTTCCCAACTGTGAAATAGGGGCGTGAAAGCTTTACGTTGTGTGGATGTTTAGCTGCAGGAAGGACTGGTTCACTTCACAATATAGATGGAGTCATGAGGAAAGAACAAAATTCTGAGATATTAAAGCAACATCTCAAGACATTAGCAAGGAAGTTAATGCTTGGGCACCACTAGATCTTCCAAATGGACAATAACTCTAATCATGATGCTAGATTACTGGAATAAGGACAACAAAGTCAATGTTTTGCAGTTAGTCTCATAAGGCCCTGATCTCACTCACTTCCTGTTTTTGGTTAGTCACATAAGCCCCATGTTACACAAGGAGAAATTAGGCTTTTAAAGAAAATAAAACTTTAGCTATTGTGAAACAGAGAAAGGAACAATTAGTTATAGGGCTGCTTTGTTGGATCTGGTGCAGGGAATTGTGAACATATCCAGAGTTCAATAACGTCTCAGTGACCACCAAAGCTTCCCCAAATAAAACAGAAAGCCCAGCGTCAGAGAATTCAGACTCAGACACAGGTCATGTGTGTGCCAGCAAGATAATGACCCAAAATATAAAGTTACAAAACAAAGAAAATGAAATTTGAATGACCCTCCAGGAACCCAGATCTCCATCCTATTAACATCTAGGAAAGATCTAAAAATTATAGATTGGAGATGCCTCCTTTCAAACCTGAGACGACTTGTGCCCTTTGTTCATCCCATTATGAAGTACAGATATTGCTGGCCACTGATTGCTGCAAAAGCTGCTGCCACAAAACCTTCAATTAAGGATGCCATATTTCTTTGTCTGTCATTTTCTCATTTCTGTTGGTTTAATTATATGAAATATTTTAACTGAATCAATAATCAAAAGTAAACTCTGATTTGTGTGGAATATGGAACATACAATAAGGAGTGCCATTTAAGTTGTGTGAGTTATTTCATATAGATAGATGTTTTTTTATTGTGGAAGGGTAAAAGCCTTTTTTTAGTGTTTCCTTGGATTGATCCTATTGTTCTCTTCCTCGTGTTTTACTTTGTGTCTTCTATCCTCCCTCTTTAATGTTTAACTTAACTTCATTTACATTCAAACCCCTTTGGTCGTGTCGCTCTTCATGTTCCTTATTATTTCTTTCTGTTTCCCCCTCTGGTCTTCTTTAACTCACCCCTCTCTCTGGTGTCTTTGTTCTCTCTCTATTTTTGTCATTTCACTCTCTCCCTTCCTTCTTCCTCAGGTCTGTCATCTTCTCTCCTCTTTTTCCTAACACACCCGGACACGACAGAGCACCACCGATAGTTAATAATACTCTAATTTCCGCTCTTCACGGTGTGTGGAAGGTGTCGCGGATAACCTGATTTATCAGACGGCTATTAGAATGTGAATCAGGAGTATTAGAGCAATGGACATTAATGTTCACATTGTTTAAACAACGCCACAGGACTAATGGATTTCCAAATGAATTTGTCAACACCGTTCTCAGGGAATATAATTAGTCAAATGAGAGGAAAGCAGTGAGGGAGACTAGAGGAAGACTTGGGAAATAGTTTAATCTGCAGAAAAGAAAATCATAAAGGCAGACCCTTCATTGAAAGCTGTGAGGATCAAACATGTATTTTGGGACTTGCTTGTGGATTCAGAAGGGATGTCATGGACATGAGCCTTAAAGCTAAAGGCTTTGCCTTAAATTCTGATCCTGGAATTTCTAGGAACAATGAAAAACCCCACGCCTTGTAAATGCAGATTTTTTGTGAAGCTGAATAGGATAAATATACATGTACATAATACTGTACATGTAATTAAAAAGGAATTTTAAAATATATCCTTAATTTTCAAGGGAGCCTGTGTGGGAAGATCAACACTAGATTAACAGGATCTTTCTTAGATGTTAAAATTCTGGATAAACTGTTTTGGAGGACTGTATAATTTATAGGGAGTCATTTGGACATTCAGCTAAAACTGCATTGCAATGCTCCATCATAGAAGGCAAATTCATGGACTTAAGCATCGGTTTGGAAAAGGATGTTTCTAAATTTTGGAAATGTTAAAACAAGAAACAAGAAAAGAATTATGTACTTTAGACTTTTTAAATATGTTATTATAAATCCAGGCCCCAGTCAAAAATAACACCAAAGTTTCTCACTGTACCAAAGAAAATACCATTCTGAGTAGGAATAAAAGTAGAAAGTACAGTACTGTGCAAACGTTTTAGGAAGGTTTCAAAAAATGCTGTAAACAAAGAATGCTTTCATAAATATAAATGATGATTGTTTATTTTTATCATTTTACAAAATGCTAAGTGAGCGAACCCAAACATACATCCAAAGTAATTAAGAGCTATCTTCAGCGTAAAGTAGAACAAGACTTACAGGAATGGCCCCCACAGAGCCCTGATCTCAACATCATGGATTGTGTCTGAGATTACATGAAGAGACAGAAGGATGTGAGAAAGCCTACATTCACAGAAGATCTGTGGTTAGTTCTCCAAGATGTTTGAAACAACCTACCAGCTGAGTTCCTTCAAAAACTATGTGCAAGTGTACCTAGAATTGATGCTGTTTTGAAGGCAAAAGGAGGCCCTACACCATACTAATAAATTATTGTGGTCTAAAACCAGGTGTTTCAGTTTCATTGTCCAATGTTCAGATGTTTTCAATAAAAGCTTGTAATGTAGTGCATTTGTTTCCTCAGAGTTTTTAGATAAATAGAGCCAGATGTCATCAGCATAGCTTTGAAATTGTATATAATATTTACCAATCTAATCATCCAGAGTGAACAGAATAGGTCCAAATCCAAATTCCTGTGGAACACAGAACATGGAGTTTAACGAAAATTCAGAATGAAAGACTCGCCGTCTCACCGTCCAATGACTTCCCTGTGCGTCTCCCGGCCTTCCAATTAGCATCCTGTCCGCCTGATTCATCATCCAATCGCCTTCCGACGCCTTGTTTTTAAAGGACCTTCAGCGGTGTTCCTCCTCGCTTGTCAGCTGAGCTCATCCCTCCTCCACCCCACCTCCACCATCTTCCTTCCCATCTACTCCTGGCTTCCTCGATCCCTGGCCGCCAATCCACCACCAGTGTCAGATCAGGGGGAAGACATCTCTAAATATAAGCTTTACAATGTTCATCCTAGCTCATATCATTCTCAACATTCATGTCTTCCTCCCAGGTCCGAGCGCCAAAGATATAATTAATTATGTAATTTCACATCATTAAAACTTTTCTAATTGCCAACCCTCTCTTTGTGAGTCTTTTCAGATTGAAATTACTTTGGTATTATCGGAGCATTAATTATGTAAATGTGCAAACAGAAATCTGATGAAATCAGATGAGTCTAATTTAAACTATTTTAAAGCAGTCCATCTAATCCCAACAATAAGTCTTTGAAGAAGGGTAAAGTGGTCAATGATTTAAAAAACAGTTCTCAACTCTAATAGGACTAGATCAGAAACAAGGCCCTTGACCACTGCGGTCAATAGGTCATTTGTATATTGAATTAATGCACTTTCAGTGCTATAGATTGCTAAAAATTCTGCCTGAACTGTTCAAACGAACATCTGCTCTGTTGTTGGATTATAAGATGCTTTGAAATTTGTTTTAGAATTCTAAGTATAAAAGGTGTAATAGATATATGCCTGTCATTATCTACATCATCTGGACTATTACGAATCACCTGAAAATGTATGGAGCTGAGAAGACAAATATATTTAGCTGTGACTCACAGGGACATCATGTAAAGCAGAAATGGTACCTACATCACAAATATTCACATTCCAAAGGCTTTGTTGTTACATATGTTAGTGGTTACATTTTTAAAATCATTACCAGTTGTGGCTGTAGTAATTGTAACGCTGGTTATAAAATGTTTGTAACGTCACCCTCATCCCCGTAAATCAAGGAAGGTCAGTAGTTTTACATGGTGCCATGGAGGGAGGGATTACCAGCTACATTTTTTAAGCAATTTTTACTTTTAATTTCAATTGCCAAATTGTTTGTCACAATTGAAAAATAGGTTCTATATTTGGGAATGAAAACGCTTGAACACCGTACATATACCAAACAGATTACAAATAAAGCCCATTTAGGTAGATGAAACTATGAATCCTGTGGAGGCTTCAGTAATTGACGTCCCTTAAGTGGCTTCACTGTCAAGTGGAAGATGTGACAGGTGTGTGGACACCTGCTAGTGTCACCTCTTCAGCATTTTAGATCTACAGGGAGTTTGCTCCTCCATCTTTCCATCACTTAACAAAAAGTATATTTTTCTTTTTGCTGTCAGTTTTTTCCTTTTTTTAAATTTTTTTTTCATTTTTCAAGTGTTTTAAGAATGTGTCTCTGCTGACACCATAAATGTCCTTTGAAATACCCTGTAATGTTGGTGCTACTGCGCTAAAAAATGAAATGTTTATTTTTTTAGTATAGTTAGAAATGTTTTTTTTTAGTATTCGAGGAAATGGAGGCTGTGTTACTTCGTCTCTTCTCTAAACATTGCTGCAGTTTCGGCCCATGTGCTCCATAATACTGTTTAGTCAGTGATTGTTGTAATCAGATGGATTTTATACATTTAAATTAACTGAGAAAACATGTTTGTTTTGGTAGTTTAGGTTGACCTTTTTCTTACAATGTACAGTGCCTTGTAAAAGTATTCATACCCATTAATTAATTAATAAAGTCCAATTTTGTGTAATTTTATCTCAGTATAAAACCAACCAGCTGTTTTTTGAAGGCCTCAGAGATTTATAAAAGAACATACAGCATCATGATGTCCTAGGAACACAGCAGGTCAAGGAGAAACAATATCCCGAGCTTTGAACATCTCACTTAATCTCCAAAAATAGGATGAGTAGGGTACAACTGCATCCATCCATGTTTGGGTGGGCAGCAATAGCATTATCTAGAGGAGCAGCGGTTGGGATCCTCAGGTCAAGTGGGAGATTCTATTTTTTAGCTGAGGCAATAAGATAGCCAATGTTGAAATAAAGCCATATGAAGTCCCATTTAAAGTTTGACAATGTGGAAAACGGTGATCTAGGTGGCGTGCGCTGCACACCACTCTTAAGAAAGACGGTGGTAGCAGCATCATGCTGTAGGGATGCTTTTCTTAAGAAAAGACAGTGAAACTATTGAAAGTTGATGGGAAGTTGCATCCTGGATACATGCTCATCCAGGAGGAGTGAATGCTAAAAGTCACCTACTCAATGCAATCTGCTGGGTTTATTTAGACAACCTTTTAACCAATTTGAATAATAAACTGAATATGACTGCACTGTTGATTATTAGAATCAGTTGAAATGTATGTATTTGACTTGAAATCTGTATGATTTGATTAAATTGCCCTTGTAAAGTACAGTGAGATAACGTGTTGTGGATTGCTGCTATATAAATAAACTGAACAGAACTGACCTGAATGGAGCTAAATACCAGTCAAAACTGGAAGATAACCTGCAAAAGACTTGAGACTGGGGATGACCATAGCATAATAAAGTTTCAAGTCCAGACCTAAATCCCATTCATAATCTGTGGTCAAGATTTGAAAAAATCATGGTCATCAATACTAAGCATCCAATCGAATGCAAGCCTTTTTGCAAAGAGAATGGGAAAGATTTCCAGTCGCTATATGTGCAATGCAGGTTCAGACATACCACATGTAAGGATTATGATTATTAATTGATTAATATTGATAAAAAAATAATAATTAAAAAATCATAATTCAGGAAAATAGTTTCTTAACCAAAAATCATTAACTACAAATAGAAATCAGAGATGTCCTCTGGTGTTGTGGTTATGGGCTCAAAGTTCGTAATAATTACAATTAGTTATTCATCACTAATAATTGATAAATTATTAACCAAAACCACTAATTGTCACTGTTTATTCAACCGCTTCACCGAAGTTGGGGGACCTTCAACCTTGTTTTGATGGATAAATCAATCTTGCACGAAATAAACGCTTCTCTTAATTATATATATGAAGATTTATTGAAGCCATATAAATCTGATATATCCTTGTCCAAAAAACCTTCACCAAACTAACAAGCACTATTCTACACAAAGGGGATAAAAATGACTACCTAACAATAATAAAAGAAAAATATATGCGCATTGAGTGTATATGGAGATCAAACCCGCAGTTTCATGGACAAAATGTGCAATTTGGGTTAAATGGAAAGAGAAGTCCTCCTGGTGCTGATGTCTCGATTGCAGCGATCAGCTGTTAAAATGGTGGGGCCACGCCCCTTCAGCCGCACAACTGATTGCCCCAAATCTTGAACAAAGAGTCATAAAACTCTGAGGGGGGAACTCAGTGGAAAAACTCCAGTAATAAAACTGGAACAAAGGAGTGGTCAGGTGAGGCCCAGACCACAGTTGCTTTGAATGAAACCTTAAAAGTCCAACTTCTAACTCCTGGCTGATGTAGGATCAGCCGGACAAAACGTGAACACGCACGATTCAGCAGCGCTTGCACAGCAAATCAAGACACAGCTCAGCATAAAACACTTCAATCAGTATTGCATGCAACGAGTTGATACCTTGGATTACTACTGGTAATTTTAAATCACCTTAACTATGCCTCATCCTGCCCAGACCTCTAAATGTACCTATCAAATTTCTGTGGGTTTTTCACCTGTGCCGGGTGTCGGCATGGCCTTCGATCGGTATATGAATCTTCTGACCTTCCTGTATGAGACAGATTTCCAGCTTTCAAGCTCTTCCGGGAATGGCCTTGTGGAGAAAAAGTTCGCCTGCGAGCTTTTGTCTGTCCAGATATGCGCCTCCATGGCGTCGTCCCGTGAGACACGCTGGAAATGGCAATGAAAGTTTGTTTTCCGTGGGTTTTATAATCCCGGGTGACGTCAGAGCTGCGATGTCTGTTGAGCTGCGCATGTTCAGCTGTGTGCCCAAAATGGATGACTCCAACACACAAAAAACAAATATTATATATTATATATTGAAATAATGACTTCGGGGATCAGTACTTTTTGATTTCTTTCCAGTTCACTGTTATGCACTACGTTGTCCTGGTGTTTCACATAAAAACCCAATGAAATATATATAAGATTGGGTTGTAATTTGACAAATAGTGAAGAGCACTATAAAAGCTTTATGTAACTCTCTTATCCAATATGGTGTTAAGCTAAAGAAATGTGTATAAATATTACATTATATGCATATTAGAATATTTAAAAATAAATTTTAAGCATCAAAAGCGAGGTGGACTTTGGCAGCTAAATTCTCTCCCTCCTACCTCCTCGTCCCTGGCAGTCATAGCTGAACTGAAAACTTGACACTTAGACTGGACAGTGAGACTAGAACTGTGAAACTGTGTTTTTATCAGTTATCTACTCTCTTTTTATATTTAAGTATCATAAGACGTTTGCATAATGCATTTCTTTCTCTTTTCTTCTTATGTCTTTATTTTATATATGCTCTACTGCATCTTTATACATGTGGGTGTTTGCCTGCTCTGATTCACACTTGTTTGAAATAACAAGAAATTTCAATGTGTGTTTACTCATTGATTGACAGAAAAGGTTTCAACTTGCAAGTGGAATTTGTTTATGAATTTCAGAAATAATTACAGTCAAATGAGAGCGGGGAGTTAAGGCCCACACACAAAAAAATGATTTTGCTCTGAACAGCCCATCTCTGCTGAAGCAAATGTTTCACGCTTGAACTCGAAGCTCTGTTTGTGAGTTCGCCATAGGTTGTGAGCTGACCGCTGGGCTGATGGGGCAGCAGGGCGAGTTGGAGGTGGGGAGAATAACGGTTGCTGCTTGAATACTAATGCTCCACTTTAGAAGTCAAATCTTTTCTGTATCATTACATCCTCTGGTCTCTGTTTGTGTCTCTATCTGCTTTTCCTTTTTCCCATCTTTTTTTTCTCACTCCTCCCACTCCTCCCGACAGTCCTCATCATCCTTCCCCTCTCATCTTTCAGCTTGTCTTTGCTTCTTCTTTATATAATCGCACCATACAGCTCCAGGCTTTCCATCACCTATGTTGCCTCTGCCCTTATCTTGTATCTGTCATCAAACTCTCCTTCTCCCCAAGATTTGTCTCTTTGCCACTCACTTTTGAAAGCAACCCCCCCCCCCAAAAAAAAAAAAAAAAAACCCACACACACACACATATTCCTGACAAAGGCAGGTAATTATAGCCAAGTGTCCAGTCCTTTTTAAATACTGGGCTGATTAATGAGAGTGAGGTGCAGGGCCAGGAAGTCGCACTCTTAGTGGGTGGTGATACACACCCCTTGTCTATACCAAGCTCTCCTGCACACATACTAAGTCTTCTTTTTCACACTTCCATATTAAAATTGTCAGCTATATGCAGCCTCATTACAGAAATATTAATATCAGTGTTGTGGTTTACATCCTTCCTACTCCAACGTTCTCCTCCCCTTAACCTCTCTTCCTCACCTTCTTGTCTCTGTGGCAGTCTTCTGTTCTTTTATTGTACAGTAACTTAGACAGAGGAGAGCAATTCCAGTGGGGGGGCTGGATCAGGTGTAGCTGGGGCCTCCTCTGATGTGATGTCGGCTCATTTTCTCCACAGACGCTAAGGCACGACTCGGCATCAGCTCCAAATGGCCCCCGCCACATTTCGATGTCTGATTTGTGTGTGGTTTTGACCCTGTGGGCCAATGCGAATGCTGCCGGAGCAAAGAGATAGAGTGTAGCTGCCACCGCCGAACACTGACAGGCATGCACACATGCAGAAAGCCAAGCGTGCACACACACTCATGCCCTGCACAATCACAATCTTCGCTGGGTCAGCCAGGTTCAAAGCATTTGTATTCATAGGAGGTTTTGCATTGGCTCTACCACCTACAGTGCACCTTATAACTGTGGGATGTGGCTTTTTACTTTCATATTCTGTCATGTTTGTTAAGTGTTAGACTCTAGCGCCACCAACAACCATGGACACACAAGAAAAGTTTGAAAGGTTTATTAAAACTATTGTGCAGCGGAAGGGTTCTTATGGGTCTATGATGGAAGGTCCAGATCGGCTTGAGGAGGAGAGGTAAGTGGGTATTGTCTGAGATTGGAAATGATGAAGAGGGTTGTATAATAGATGGAGAGAGGTTCTTACAGTTGGAGGTGGTGAAGGCATTCCAGAGAAGGTGAGTCTTATCTAAGAGTCCAAGGTTGACAGGTGGTGGTGAATAACGGCTGGATTATTGTTTCCTTTGTTGTTTCTTTCCAGAGTAGGAAATTGTGGAATTGAGCAACGTTGGAGGGTGGACAGGCAGGTGAGTGAGCGACGGTGTTGAAGGATAAGTGCAACAGGTAAGTGACAGAACCTTGAGGAGAGCAAGGGCACAATAAAGGTAGGCCTGATTACCACGCATGTAGGCAAACAAATATGGCATCTGCCTCAGGGAGTCTGCTCCTTTTTATGCTCCTACTGATCAGGCTTGATGGGCTGCAGCTGTGGGAGCACACCTGCCAGTCATGCAAACACTAACCTGCACACAGCTCTGTGGATTCCACTGACCCGGGCAGGTGGAGGGGGTTTGGCAGGAATGGCTAAATTTTAGAGGTATGAAAAGTGGGATGAATGGTGAGAAGGGAGTTTCGGGACCTAGGAACCGGGGTGACAGTTTGTTGGAATATGATTTATATGGGAAGTCCTTTGCCATAACCCAACTCTTTTGAACGAGTGAGTAAGTAGGTGCAGGAACATTAAAAATTTTGGTTGTTTTGAGCGGAGGTCCTTTGTAGGGCAAGCTTAGTCTGATTCCATATTTTGCAGAGATAAAAGTGGGTCTTCACTGATGGAATGAATGAGTCAGGAAACAAGGAAGCAGTAGAGATGGTGGGTATCCAAAGGAGGCTTCAAAATGGCTGCTGAAATGTGTGGGATGTGAACATACTTGACCCAGGTAAGGTGTTGACTTGCAGGAGACACTTTTAGCTCCTGATTCAGGCGTTCGCACTGACCATTTGCCTGTGGATGGAAACCGCTGGAGAGTTTGGACTTAGCTCTCAGAGCTGAGAAAAAGTCTCTCCAGACTTGGACTATGAGCTGAGGGCATCGACCTGACACTGTTTCAGTGGGGATGACCTGGAGTCTGAATAGAAATATCTTATAGTGTCCCTCAATGGGGAAATTCAGTTGTACCAGTAACAAAGTGAAAAGCAAATGGAAGCATGCAGATTCACACAAAGAGAAAATATAAAAACAAAAAATAAGAATGAAAGACTGTACAGTAAGGGCAGACTTACAACACAAGAAAATAATACTGTATAGTGTACCCAGATAACAAAAAAAGCGCAACTGAGTATGGTAATTCAAAAAAGGATTATGTCTACCTAGGATGCACCTAGGATGCAGCAATCTGTTACTGAAGAAGCTCTCCAGTTCTGTAACAGCTTCATGCACGGGGTGGGAAACATTGTCCAAGAGTGATGTAATTATTGCCAGTTCTTCTGTCTCTCAACACCTGCACTTGGTCAAGGGGGCATCCTAGGATACAGCTGGCCTTCCTGATGAGCTTATATAACTGCTGTCTCTCAGCTGTAGATTGGCTACTGCTCCAACAAGCTACTCCAAAGAAGATGGCTGATACCACCAAAGTGTCAAAAAAGGTCTGTAGTGGCACAGCCTGCACTCTAAAAGATCTCAGTCTCCTTAGCAGATAGACTCTGCTCTGATCTGTCCTGTAAAGAGCATCAGTGTTGTGACTCCAGTCAACTTTAATGTTCAGGTGAACACCCTGATACTTATAAGAGTCTATTATCTCAGTGTCATTTCCCAGGATGCTAACTGCTTTGTGGTGTGTCTGCCTCTGCTGAAATCAACCACCAGCTCCTTGGTTTTTCCCGGGTTGTTCCAGAGATGGTTCGGCTGGCACCTGTCCACTGTCTGTGCTTAGAGTCATCCTTACCAGTAATGAGGTCAACTATGGCAGAGTCATCAGAGAACTGTTGTAGATAGCAGCCTGGGGAGTTAATTGAGAAGTCTGCTGTGTAGAGGGTGAACGGGAATGGTGCCAGTACAGTTCCCTGCGGGGCCCCCGACATACAGACCAACCTGTCAGACACACAGCCCTGTGTCTTCACATACTGCGAACAGCCAGTAAGGTAGTCCAGTATCGACTGGGACACATGGTGGTCCACTCCTGACAGCTCCGGCTCATCCCGCAGAAGTCCCCGCTGGATGGTATTAAAAGAACTGGAGAAATTAAAGAACATTATCCTCACAGTGCTCCTATGCTTCTCCAGGTGGATCAGAGCTCGGTGCAGGAGGTAGATGATGGCATCCTCCACCCTGATGCCAAGCTGGTAGGCAAACTACAGCGGATCCAACAAAGACTCAACCAGGGGCAAGGATCAACCAACCTCTCAAGGGTAGTCACCAGATATTAGGTCAGTTCAACCCGCCTGTGGCTGCTGAGGTCCTCCGTATCACACGGTATGTCTTCTACAGCTGTGGTACTTTCCTCAACTTCAGTCTCAGGTTGAACATGTACTCCATGATACCACACAGTTGATTTGCGCAACACCTCAGGAGCCTGGAGCTGATGCCATTTGGCCTTTTTGCACCTTGATCTTTTGCAGCTTGTTCCTCACCTGAAGTGTTGAAAGGGACAGGGTGTTGGTGGGGTACACATGATGAATAAGTAATTTGGCAGCGTCAGCAACAGATGGGAGTTTGGAGAGAGGTCATAGGCCTTGGAGAAACAGAAAATGACCAGTAACAAAATAAATGGCTATTTGTGACCTGGGACGGCTAGACGTTGGAAGTGGTTGGAGGAGACCAGAGGGAGATTGATGATAATTTGCATTTTGGGCACAAATGATACAAGCAGAGATATATTCTTGAACATCTTTATTAAGGAGTGGCCACCAACGTAATACCAACATAATGCTGGTATAGTCTGAAGCACGTAATGGATGGAGAGAGGTTCTTACTGTTGGAGGCGGTGATGGAGTTACAGGGAAGGTGATTCTTATCCACAGAGTTTGAGGTTGAGATTGACAGTTGGTGGTTGATTAGCGACTGCATTATTGTTTTCCAGAGTAGGAGATCGTGAAGCAGGGAAATGTTGAAGGATGAACAGGCACGTGAGGGAGCAATTTTGTCGAAGGATCACAAGGAACGAGGAAGCAGACCACTGGAAGCCAGGAAGTGAGCATGAATGAGGGAAGTGGTTCCTGCAAGGATAAACAGCAAAGTTAAATGCCAGAACTTTGAGGAGGGCAATGACACAATGACAGACTGGCATCTGCCTCAGGGAGTCTGTTCTTCTTTATGCTCCTCCTGATTAGGCTTGATGAGCTGCAGCTGTGGGAGCACACCTGCCAGTCACATCCTGCAGTGAGAGAAGGTGAGGAGAAATACACATAGAAACATCAACCCACACAGCTCTATGGATATGATTGTCTCTAAAAACAATTGGACAGGGTCTTTACTGTACTTAAAACAGTGTGCTGCTACCTTAGTAAATGCACCTGACTCAACCCATTTTTTCACTTGGACTATCTTGAAAATACCTAAGCGTGCTTTGTTTTGACACTTAATTCCACTCAAACTTTAGTCCACATAAGCATGTTCATTTCAATTCATGCATGTATATGTATTCAAACAATGACGTCCTCTGTAGGTTACGGGGCTCCTACATTTACAAATAAGATCAGGACAAGTATGGAAAAGAAAAATAGATTATGGATGAATCTTCAAGTTACCAATAAAGAATTATAACTACATACAACTATCATTTGACCTGATTACACCCAGTACCTTGAAGTACTTGTTTTCTTTAAGTGTGTATTAGTCTCTCACAACTTTGTGGAGGGATGTTGCCCCACTCCTTTAAAATTTTTGCTTCTTGATCAGAAACCCCCTGAGAAGCCGAGTCTTGTTTTACAATCTGACTCGAGTCAAACTTACAGTAAGTCACAAAAATCAAAGGCTTCAGACTCTATTAGACTCACGACCTAAAGACTTCAGACTTGACATGGACCTCAGGTCTGAGTTCATTATGTTGTAATTTATACCTTCAATTTGAACATCTTTATTATTCAGAATTGAGAACAAAGGTCTTAAACATAAATTTAGAAAAAAGGTTTCCCAATATTATTAAAAATTATCAAGGAGGGGTTTTCTTCTCCAGTGAGGAGAAGAAAATCCTCCAAACCCTGTTTAGTGTGATATATATAACAAAGGAGTGGACAATACCAAGACAGGGTGGAACGGGTCTTAACTTAGTTATTCTAAATTTTAAAAAACACTTTGTTTGATTTATTCAGAAATTTAACAAGTTCTATTATTTTTCTTATACCATGAATGTCTATTTTTATTTCTAATTGGGTAAATATTACATTTAATCAATTTTCAAAATAATATAAAGCAGCCCTGATTGCATTTTTTGAGTGGCAAGTTAAATGTTAAAAGATTAAAAGATAATTGTTAATGAATATTAAAAGACTGAAAGAATATTACGAAATGTTCATGTGTTATTTTATACCTAAGAACAAACAGTGGAGGTTTGGTCTCCTAACCTACAGCAATCCAGAATGAGAGTTGACCTAATCATTGTGGATTTGCTCAGAAAATGTTTATTTCAGTTGTTGAGACTTGACTCTTACTTTAAAGGCTCCTGTACTCCACAATTTCCCAGAGAGAAATATTATTTGCAATATGAAAAACGTATGAATGACAAGGCATATTCTCATAGGAACACTCTAAAACATCTTCAAGCCACAAACCAATACAGAACAAGAACTTCAAGTTTTACTTAAAGTCATTTCTTTTGGAGAGATGCAAAAAATGTCAATTGGAAGGTATCAGAGGAAAATAATAATAAAATACCCAAATGCTTAAGAAACACTTTTACTAAACAAAGTTCTTTTTTTGAAAAGTTCATGATTTAAAGTGCAAGCTGAAGTGCTGGTTTGGGTCTAAGGGGCTTATTAAGCAATTTTGAAGTTGCATTACTTGCAAGAGTTTGGCATGACATAAACAAACATAATTCCAACATGCTTTTAATGATTCAAAATAGCTGTTTGGACTTTTGATATCAGTTTTGGCCAGGAAAAAAAAAACAGCATGCAGTAGTCACCTAATTCAGGGAGTAGAGAACAGGACAAGTATTTGTGGTGCACTTCTAGAATCTGGCCTTTATGCAAGCATTTCAAGAACAAGTTTAAATTTAAAGAAAGAAGGGAAAATGAGCAAAATGTAAGTTGCTCCGGTTAGATCCTACTACATGAGTACAACAGTACAAATGACTGTTATCCACACTATCTGCACTGTGAAACATGGTGGTGGCAGAATCATGCTGTGGGGATGATTTTGTACAGCAGGGAGAGGAAAGCTGGTCAGAGTTGCAAGGCATATACATAGAGCCATATGCAGGGTAATCCCAGAAGAAAAACGTTTAGAACAATTTAAACATGCAGCCAGAACTACAATGAACTGGTTTAGATCAAAGCATGTTCATGTGTCAGAATTACCAAAAATGAATCTGTGACAAATCCCAAAGAAATACACACATTTATGTTTGTCATAATGTGTGAAAATTGGGAAAAAGTTTATTAGAAATGAATACTTTGTAAGGCCTTTTAATAACGCTATTTCTTTATCTAAAGCTAATTTCTGGTGCTAAGACATGACAATAACTTGCTCTTAGAGTGGAAAGAAAGGATTTAGAAACATCAGACACCCTAACACATGGTAAAAAGAGTGTTTAAGGCAAAATGTTCCACAGGAGGATGAAGATGAGGACAATAAAATTGTTAGAGCTCATTTCTACAAAGTAACTGACTAGTCTGGCGTGGCATGGCTCAGGATGGCACAGCATGGCAGGCTCCAGTGAGGCTGCACCCACCATGGGCTCCATCCTGCCTGAGCGCCACGCAATCAGGCCGTGACAGCAAAACCTTCCTTGGGTTACCATGGCAACCAGAGGCAGTGCCTCTGTGGGACAAAGGCGGGTCGCTCCTGTGTGTGTGTGTGTGTGTGTGTGTGGTGGTGGGGGGGTGTGATTGAGAGGCAGAGAGTGAGTGATGTGCAGCAGAGCAGGCGTGGGCCTCCTGGGGTCATCATTCGTTTGTCTCTCGCTGAGACCACAGGAGCCCTGCTGCACCAGAGATGGAGGTGGTTGGATTGAAGGGGGGTGGGGGCTGGGGGACGAGGGGAGGGAAGGGAGGGGGCAAGCCTGAGAAAGGTAACTGATGTGGAAAGAAATAAGGGTGAAAAGATGTGAGAAAGGTGCCACAAGAAAGATTAAGAATGGGAAAAGAATGGCATGAATATGGTTGAATTTGGATCATTTGAAGCCTTTTGTTCATTCACTCAAGTAAAAGTCATGTGCAGAATATGACATGATTCTTGACAAAACTTGGTTTAAAAAAAAAAACAGTACACTTTGGCAAATTAATTGCACCAATTAGTGGGGCACTCAAAATTCAAAACTTTAATAACCTGTCTACCACATAGCAAGCTCAAATGGCTTGAGACTGCACTTCTCTCATGGCTTCATAGAACAGAATTAACATGACAAGTGCACTTAGGCGTTACTGAATGAACAAAACATGAAAAATTAGGCATGGATCTCATAAACATTATCTCCAGCTTTAAACGGGTCTTGATTCCTCCATACAGAAGAAGAGGTTGCACAAGTAGAATTAATCAATTAAACCAAATAGTGTCATTGCCTGTTCTTTAATCTTTGCTTTAATTCTCGATAACATTAAGTGGACATCCTTGTTGCCCCTGTAGACACTTAGAAAAGAGAGTTTTTTTCTCACAGTATGATTTTTTACACAACCAACAGTGATTTCATCTCATTGCTGATGTGTTGGTGTTTTCTTATAAGAATGGAAGTAAAAATCTATGATCTGATTAAAAGTGCAATGATAAGTAAATTATTTTTGTTTCCTTTTTTAGGCGTGGATCACACAAACAAGGACCTGAGGAAAAACTTTGTGAGTAAACTAAAGATCAGTTTAATCTAAATGGGTTTGAATATGTTTGAAGGGAATCATGATGAGCATACAGCTGTGATCAGGAGCTTAAATCCTACCACCATCAGCATGAATGTCATTTTTTCATTTTGGGCTTTCAGTGTTGCATTTTAATAAATCTTTCTCAAATGATTAGACAACACAACTTAGATGACTAAAGAAAAATACTAATGTTTAAAAAAATGTCAATTTGCAAGTTTCAGAGAAACACTCGTTTTGCAGCCACAAGCAAGGTCCTGGCATGATTCTGTCAGGATAATTGACCTTTCATCTTATCAGAAATCTGTTTAAATGAGTTGGTTTACTGGCACTGACCTGGCTGTTGAGTGAAGTGTGTTAATTTCAAATAGGGTTGAGGTCATGGCCATTCCAGAAGCATAATTGTAGCCTGCTTTAGTCATTCTAAAACAAGTTTTGATGTGTTAAGATAATCATCCTGTTGGGACATAAAACTGTGGCTAAGTATCAAACCACCAAACACAAACTTTCACCTTGTATGAACAGAAAGGTTGTTGAAGAACTTCTTCTACCTTCAAGGCTCAAACCAGTCATACTGGTAGATGCTTAAACATCAGTGTCCCTCCACAGTGAAGCAAGTTTAACATAAACATTGGTTTGAAAGTTTTATAGTCAGATGAGACAGAAATAAAGCTATTTAGCCACAGTTACAAGGAATATGATTGGACAAGTCAAGGTAAGGCTTTCAAACCTAAGAATGTTGTAGCAGCTGTCAAGCATAGTGGTGGTAGTATCATGCTAAGGGTATGTTTAGCTGTCAGTGGTACTGGTGTGTCATAGAGGGGGTGGAATAATTTGTTTGTTCCAACAAGACAGTTATCTGCTGGCTTGTTGAGGAACATTTAAGCACAACTTAAAGTTTGGAGGATTGTTTGAGATTTCCCATAGATCAATGCATGTGGACTTTATTCTTTACTTGTGCTCATCTATTACCCAGACCATGGGTCTGCAACCTGTGGCTCTAGGTGGCCGGAAGTGGCTCTTTGGACCTCCACAATGACTCTACATGACTTTGGCTAAAAATGATAAAGAACCAACTATTTTTTTTAATAAAGATCTAGTAACAAATGCAGGTTTTAGCAGTTTTTCAATTTTTTTATTGGAATAATTGCATTGAGTTTGCACTAGAGAATGACACTAAAAGTATTAGTAATAATTTTTACACCTGATTTTATTGTCATTTGTTTAGAAACTATGTGCTTACACTTGCAATTTTCACCAATATTAACATCCCATAGAAAAAAATGAATCCATCCATTTTTTGTAAAGGTTTTATGTTTGCCTTTATTTTAAAACCTGAAACTAGAAATAAAATGGTGGTTGTTTAAAAATGACAACAAATTTCATATAGTAGATATTTATAAAAAGGCATAAGTTGCCTTTTTTCTGAAGATCATGTAACATTTGCGGCTCTAAATAAGTTTTATTTATATCGACTGAGAACTGAAACGGCTCTTTGCATTGTAAAGGTTGCAGACCCCTTACTCAGACATTAGGAGTTTTGTAGGGAAAGATGAAGCTGTTAGGCTGGTGTTATTCTCGCTAGCCATAAAGCATATGTGTCAAGCAGCGCTGTTTGCTCTCGCCTTGTCATTTATAATCTTATAGGCAGTTGAAAGCACGCAGGCCAACTTGTACTTTGTCAGCGCAGATTGTCTGGCATGGATAAGCCTGGCTGCGGCGAGAGAGATACATAATTGCTCTTGTACAGTGAGCTGCCAAGACTTCCTCCTCCTCACGTTATGCCTATATACAGTGGCAAGGTCCTCAGCCATACTCACTTTTATAAGGCACATGCATAAACCACACCAACAGTGGCAATAATTGCCATCAGTCGAAGGAAATTTGCTGACAGAATAATTCAGGTGCTAGTATCAAGAGTTTTTTGACGGATTCCTTTACTTTCTGTCATGTCATTCTGATGTTTCGTGTTGAGATCTGTTCTGTCCCGCACTGCACTTCATTTGTTTTCTGTCTGGCTTTCACAGGAGGCTCTTGCCAGCTTTGACCTGCGTGCCTCGCATGGTCTGTCTCATGATCCGATGCCTGTCAGAAATGAGGAGAACAGGTAGTGATGTTTTTTTTATTTTTTTTTATTCTGAACTCAGTCAGTTATAGCTTAAAAACAAAAAGTAAGAAAAACCTACATTGAGATTCAAATAAAGTAGTCAAACAGTAAAACCAGTCTCCTTTGATGACATGGGAATGCTTTTACATATTAGTGTATGATGCTCTCACGTTTAAAATGAACTGTTTTAACTACAGAACCCTAACTGCTGCTGTAACTTAATACATTTTATCTGCATATGTGTATCTTGAGAAGTGGCAGAAAAATTATGCACGGTTTTCACAGCTATTTATTAATAAATGTATTCAGCTCCCCCAAAGTCAACAGATGTTGGAACCACCTTTTGCCTAATTCTAAAATTCAGATAGAGTGTAGAGAGTCTGTTAACTGAAATTTTTAAGTTTTGCCACATTCTAAATTAGATGTAGTTCTGAACTTTGACTGGGCCATACTGACAACTAATTATACTTTAATTTGAACATATAAGCCATCCCACTGTGGCTCTGGCTGTATATGTTTAGACCCGTTTTACAGCTGAAATATAAATTTCCACCCCAAACTTTTACAGCCTCCAACAGTTTTTTTTTAGTGTTGTTCTGTATTTAACTCCGTCCATCTTTCAATGACCAGCTTCCCTGTGGCTGCAGAAGAAAAGCATGCTGTTTTAGTATGAGGATGGTGTGTTCAGGGTATTGTGGAATGTTTGTTTTCCAACTCATAGTTAGTTTTAGTCCCATCTGACCAGAGCACCTTCTTCCACATTTGTGCTGTGTCCTTTACTGATTTGTGCCAGATTTGTGGAGTTCACAATGAATAGGACTCCGTGATGCTGTTTGTTCAATAATATTATCTAACAAGAGACCTTGACACAGCAGATGCATTTATACTGAGAATGAATTACACATGCTGGACTCATTAATAATTAGGTGACCTCTGAAGACTGCTTGCTTGGACTTCATTTAGGGGTATCAGAGCAAAAGGGACCAAAAATAACTACAAAACACAATTTTTAGATTTTAACTGGAATAAAATTATGTACCCTTTTTCTGTCACTTTACAATTATGCCCTACTTTGTGTTGGTCTGTCACATAAAATCCCCCCCAAAAAACATTGTATCTTTTTAATTTGACAAAATGTGAAAGACGTTCAGTGGCTGTGAATCCTTTTTCAAGGCACTGTATCTAATTATCACGTGGGTCAACTTATGAAACGTTGCTTGTATTTTAAGACTAAGGCCAGCAGAAGGCTTCTTTGATTAATAAGAATCTCCCAATAACCTTGTGTATCTTTGATCTGAACCAATCAGAATGTACCATGCATAATTATTTGTCCTGGCACAGTTATTATGCATGCTCAGATCAGAACATCCAATAAAGAAAAAAAGTCCCATCTCTGCCTATTAAGTCTCAGTATGTGGCTAACATCTCATTCCCGCTCTGTTTCAGTCACGGTACACATTGTGCCGGGGAAGTTGCTATGGAGGCCAACAACTCCTACTGCGGTGTGGGCATCGCCTTCAATGCCAGGATAGGAGGTGAGGAAACCAGTCCAGCTTTAGTAGACAATGGGAGGCAGTTCACTGTGTGTCCACTGCTGCAGCCAAGAATGCGGGATGGCAGCAGAATCTTTGTCAGAAACACTCCAGTGATGGTCTGTTATTATTGCTGGCATGCATTAGCAGTGCAGTAAAACACAAAAGATGTTTTGGGTTAAGAGCAAGCTCAACGACCAAGGAATGTAAAAAAAGGAAGGCAGAAATGAAACGGCTCAGGGAAATATGTTGGGTAAAAGAACGCAACAGGGGTATATTAGAAGGGACAATATGTCAGTGTTTAACAATTAAAAGGACAGTTGACTGGTCTCTCTAAATTGCCCTGAATGGGTGTGTGCATGGTTGTTTGTCCTGTGTGTCTCTGTGTTGCCCTGTGATGGACTGGCGACCTTTCCAGGGTGTTCCCTGCCTCGCTTCCATAGCCTGCTGGAGATAGGCACCCGCTCTCCCGTGACCCAGTATGGAAGAAGCGGGTATAGAAAATGGATAAATGGATGGATACATTTTTGAGGGAAAAAACATGTTTAAAATATATTTGTGTAGAACTAAATATGAAAGAAATAAAAGGGGCAGGAAAAATGAACTTGTATTTGTATTAAATAAATAAAAGACAAATATAGAGTTCAAGAAAACATATATTATTTGAAAATTAGGGGTTTAATTACAATTTGTGGCTTAAATTAGAAATATATATTTATATCTGATTAATTGATGGGCTATTGAATACATTTTATGTTTTTATTATTTTGTTTCATTTAATGGCACACTAATTTATCTTTCTAGCTACTTTTTGGGCCTGTAATTATTTTATTGAGTTGTTTATTTATTTCTTTATTTATTCTTAATTATTGCAGGATTGGTCCTCCATACCATATACAGTGGGGAGAACAAGTATTTGATACACTGCCAATTTTGCAGGTTTTCCCACTATCAAAGCATGTAGAAGTCTTTAATTTCTATCAAAGGTCCTCTTCAACTGTGAATGATGGAATCTAAAACAAAAATCCATAAAATCACATTGTGTGATTTTTAAATAATTAATTCGCGTTTTATTGCATGACATAAGTATTTGACACATCACAAAAACAAAACTTATTTTGTACAGAAACCTTTGTTTGCAATTCCAGATATCAGACATTTCCTGTAGTTCTTGATGAGGTTTCCACACACTGCAGCAGGGATTTTGGACCACTCCTTCATACAGATCTTCTCCAGATCCTTCAGGTTTCGAGGCTGTTGCAACACAGACTTTCAGCTCCCTCCAAAGATTTTCGATTGGGTTCATGTCTGGAGACTAGTTAGGCCACTCTAGGACCTTGAGCTGCTTCTTAAAGAGCCACTCCTTAGTTGTCCTGGCTGTGTGCTTCGGGTCTTTGTCATGCTGAAAGACCCAGCCACGACCCATCTTCAATTCCCTTACTGAGGGAAGGAGGTTGTTGGCTAAGATCTCCCAATACATGGCCCCATCCATCCTCCCCTCAATACGGTGCAGTTGTCCTGTCCCCTTTGCAGAAAAGCATCCCCAAAGAATTATGTTTCCACCTCTTTGCTTTAAGGTAGGGATGGTGTTCTTGGGGTTGTACTCATCATTCTTCTTCCTCCAAACACGGTGAGTGGGGTTTAGACCAAAATGCTCTATTTTTGTCCTATCAGACCACGTGACAATCTTCCATTCCTTTTCTGGATCATCCAGATGGTCGTTGGAAAACTTCAGACGGGCCTGGACATGTGCTGGCTGGAGCAGGGGACCTTGCGAGCGCTGCAGGATTTTAATCTATGGCGGCGTAGCGTGTTACTAATGGTTTTCTTTGAGACTGTGGTCCCATCTCTCTTCAGGTCATCGACTAGGTCCTGCTATGTAGTTCTGGGCTGATCCCTCACCTTCCTCATGATCATTGATGCCCAACGAGGTGAGATCTTGCATGGAGCCCCAGACCGAGGGAGACTGACCGTTATCTTGAACGTCTTCTATTTTCTTATAATTGCACCAACAGTTGTTGCCTTCTCACCAAGCTGCTTGGCTATTTTCTTGTAGCCCAGCCTGGTGCAGGTCTACTATTTTGTCCCTGATGTCCTTACACAGTTCTCTGGTCTTGGCCAGTGTGGAGAGGTTGGAGTTTGTTTGATTGAGTGTGTGGACAGGTGTCTTTTATACAGATAATGAGTTCAAACAGGTGCAGTTAATACAGGTAATGAGTGGAGAACAGGAGGGTTTCTTAAAGAAGAACTAAGAGGCCTGTGAGAGCTGGGATTCCTACTGGTTGTTAGGTGATCAAATACTTATGCAATAAAATGCTAATTAATTACTTAAAAATCACACAATTTGATTTTCTGGATTTTTGTTTTAGATTATGTCACTCCCAGTTGAAGAGTACCTATGATAAAAAAAAAAAATTAAATAAAGACTTCTACATGCTGTGATAGTGGTAAAACCTGCAAAATCGGCAGTGTATCAAATACTCGTTTTCCCCACTGTATATAACATAAATATATATTTAGAAATGTTCTAAATGTTTTGCTGTAACTGATGTCATTCTAATTTTGGCATAAATTCACATACAATGTTCTTTGTTTAATTGTGGAAATGTTATTTTAATTTGGAAGGTCATTTCAAACAATAGACAAGAAAAAGGTTTGTAGGGGTTTAGAAAGTCCATATATTGCATTAAGTTATTAGTTTGTTAAAGTTCTGGTTTAAGAAAGAAACCTTGGGTATAGTTAAACCCAAAGTTATTCATAGCACTGACATATTTATAAAGTAAGTAATATTTTAACTTCACCAACATGTTAACATTTTGGTCACTGTCCTGACTTGAATCTGATCTGTTGAATGAACTAAAGATTAGAGTGATGGCAAGGAGTTCTTCCTTACTTCAAAGACATAAATAATCTTGATACCGGTGAAAACATGCAAAGAGATGGTCAGCAATTTTAAGAAGGGTTAAAATAGGCTATAATGCCAAAAAAAGATTTTTCCATTGATTGTTAATAAAATTATAAATTAATTTCAGCATTTTTTTCAGTTTTTCAGAAAACATAAATCAAAACTGATGAATTAGTTTCAAAACATATCCTCCCTTTACATTGTTTTATTATTTTTTGACATATGTCCTAAGAAAAACAAAAGTATTGCTTTAAATAAAGTATGTTCTTTTATTTTTATTTATATTTTGTTTTTGTTTACATAAATATTTTGTATAATTTTGGACTTAACTTTAGATCTTGGAAAATGGTAATAATGGCATTTTTTATGTAAAATGTTTGAGGGATTAATGAACTGAATACACAATTGAAACATTTGTTTTCAAATTTACATTTTTACTGATATACATGTGATCTATATTTATAATCTCATATATATATATCAATTTATTGATGCATGCTGTTTGAAAAATATGCTTTGATTTTATGAAATATGCCATTAGATCTTACACCCCATATCTAATTTAGTGCACTCGGTCTATAAGCATGAAAATAAAAAATGAGATGTGTCTCTTGGCTGAACTCTGACACTTGAGCTCTGAGCTTAGATCTTTTCAATCATTTGTCCCAGAAATCATTTACAGGATTCCCAGAATAAAAGGAAAACACTTCATGAAGCAAGACCAGGAATCTGTTTCCACAGTTAGTCTTAATATTACCTTGTTGGTTTATAAACAGAGTCGGGTACAGAGGAGATGAAGGGCTAAGACCTGCATGAAAGATGCATGTTGAACTTCCCATTGCTGTTGAGACCAGGGGCATGTTGTTTGACATTCAGCAAAGTTTTTCCCTCGTTTTCTTTTATTTGTGAAATTCATAAAAATTCTCTTGTAAAAATGTTTGGTCTTTTTTGTTGTTTTACTCTGGATATGCACAGTTCTGCTTCTGCCACACATATCTTTTGGAATTGAGATCCAAAATTTAATTTTGTTTTTATTACATTATAACACATTCTTCCATGGGTTTTTGAGAGATTTTAATAAAGCCTAGATGTTTTTTTTGGTGGGGGGGAGACGATAATTTTGTTTAGCAACCCTAAAACCTAATGTGAAGAATACGGGAGATTGTCTCACATGTTGAGCATATTTTGCACTTCACAGAAATTTCTGGAGCTCTTTTGTTGTTGCATTAAGCCTTATGGCTGCTTCCATTTTGAGTTTCTGTCTTTCCAGTTTAATTTGACCTCTTTGGTCAGACAGTTTGCAGCCATGGATAAGTAAAGATATATGTATTAACAGTAGCAGGATCTCACTCACTGTAAAGCAGATAAAATACAGTAGTAAAGCTTTGCATGATATTTCAATATCCAAGTGGCTGCAGGATCAGACCTGTGACCAGTCTGGTGCAGGTCTCATGCATTGTCTGTTGCTCCTCAATACCCTTAGAAACAGCATCCCAGTGACTTTTAAAGCTAGCTCTAACCATTGAAACAGGCTCAATAAATCAGCATATAACTGAAACTAGCAAAAAACAAAAACAAAAACAACAACAAAATAATTCTGCATTATGGGTCACCCATCCAAATCACTGAATTCAGGTGTTCCAATCACTTCATGGTGACAGGTGTGTAAAACCTAGCACCTAGGCATGCAGACTGCTTCTACGAACATTTGTGAATGAATGGGTTGCTCTTAGGAGCTCAGTGAATTCTAGTGTGGTACCAAGATAGGATGCCGTCTTTGCAAAAAATCCCATCACGAAACCTATTGCAGCTTAATATTCCACAGTTAGCAACTGTTAGCAATATTATAATAAAAAGAAATGGTCACAAACCCCTCTTGAAGTGGTAGGCCACCTAATAACACAGAGAACGGTAACATTTGGTGCAGAGTGGATTATGGAGTGGGGCTGTTTCTCAGGGGTTGGGTTTGGCTTTAGTTTCTGTGAAAGAGACTCTTGCAGAGACTCCAAGGCATTCTGAACTATTCCATTCTCCCAATTCCATTGTTGTGGAAACAGGGAACATAGGAGGATTCTTAAAAATATGGATGAACAAGTTTGTTGCGGAAGAACTTGATTGGCCTGTAGAGATTCCTGACCTCAACCCGATAGAACATACTTAGGACGCATTGGAGCAGAGACTACAAGCTAGGCCTTCTTGTCTGACATCAGGGAATGACCTCACAAATAGGCTTATGAAGGAATGGCCAAAAATTCTAACAAACACACTCTTAAACTTTTGGGGGCAACGTCAAATTAAACCGTATGAATTAAGAATAGGATGCCATTCACATGGATTTGTGTGTAAAGGAAAGTGACTCAAAACTTTTGGCAATAAAGTGTGTATCAAATTAAAATAAGAAAAGGTATTGAAATTATTTATCATTTTGTTGCACAAACCTGACTTTTTAACAGGGGTGTGCACACTTTTTAGAGTTACTGCATGTAAATGAGTCATGCTGGAGTGCTGTGATGGTGCTCCGGTAGCTTGCTTCAGTCTCGGTTTCTACTCAAGAACTAACTCATCTTGTGTCATCAGCTGCTTGCCTGCTCTGATCCTGTCAACAAGACAGCACGCAATGCCACAACCAGGGAAAAAATTCCACAGCTTTGATTTCCTTCCAGCTGGAAGCAAACTGAATAAAAGTAGACTTACAGTTGTGACGTTACTTACAATAAAAGTGAAATAGGAAAAATGGCACTGACTACCTTTGTATTCCAAAACCATTCTTTCCTTCAGTGTTTGGACTTTTTCCACAGCCATCTGAAGACTGCAGCTCTCGGTTCCATCTTAGCCTCTAATTGGATGCTGTGCCTGCCACAATTTCTCAGGGAACATTTGCTGTTTATTGTAGGTTATAAAATAAATCACTAAAAAAAGCTCACAGAGTTCCATATAAAGGCATGAGAGAGAATGTCATATAATTTCATCTGCTTCATTATTTGTACCCTGTGTCAATCTCTTCAAAACACATCACGGGAAACTCCATATTAACTCTTTTACTACTCATGTTTAATTACATTACAAGGAACACTTTGTTCATTTGTCTTAAACACTGTAATTTGTCCTCCACTTATTTGAGATTACAAAAGTGGATTGTTGCTCTGTGTCCTGTGGTCACAACAATGCTGCAAGCACTTCATGCAGTACTGCAGTTATTAATTTGATGGTTGTAAACAATGTGATTCTTTTGTGTTGCATGTAGCAAAATGGTTTACTCAAAAAGCACAAAGTTTTAAGATTTGATTTGCTTTTTCCACCGAACCTCCTCAAAATCCTGATCTCTGCGCCTTGTTTTGATTTGTCCAGGTATCCGTTTGCTGGATGGCAATGTCACTGATGCCATGGAGGCCACAGCTCTGACCTATAACATGCACTTTATCGACATCTACGTCTGTAGCTGGGGCCCGCGGGACAACGGGGCAGAGATGGATGGGCCGCACCGCCTGACAGAGCGAGCCCTCCGGCTAGGAACTCACAAGGCAAAGCTTTCATCTCTACACTTAATGCCTACACAATGAGGAGGGCCTAGATTTCACTGGTAGATTTTGAACCTTTGCTTTATTTGTTATAAACTAATAATTTTTTTAAGCAAGTAGTAAATTCTATAGAAATTAAGCCTACCTAACTGCCCTCTTTGGTAAGAAACTGGGAAATTAAATTCAGGACCTAAATCAAAATATAAAAGTCTGTTGGTGCCTCTTTGTACGCTTTCTTTCCTAAAGACAAAAGTTGAATGGGTCCAATAATGAATTTTAAAATAAATCACCGCTTGTCAGACATAGTTTTCCAAAAACAGCAGAGTTTGGGTTTTCTTTGTATTTGCTGTAAACGCCTACCTGTAACAAGCCAACACTGCTTAATTTTGAAGCGTTAGAGTGCCACAGACATCTATGTTCTCTCTGCACATCAGCCCTTTCTTATGTTACTCATTTCCAATCATTTGAAAGTCTATCAACGTGTGACATCCTCTCATCCGTCAGTACTCTCACATCACATTATGCCTGCTAACTGGGCAATATCTACACTTATGGTTAACAGTAATGGCTAACAAACTAATCAATGCGGTAAACAA
This sequence comes from Crenichthys baileyi, assembly GCA_036173005.1. NCBI lineage: Eukaryota > Metazoa > Chordata > Actinopteri > Cyprinodontiformes > Goodeidae > Crenichthys > Crenichthys baileyi. Next base: position 74,042 of record JAHHUM010001528.1, on the reverse strand, counting down.
ATTCAAAAGAAGGTCATTGTAAATTAGGTGATCCAAAGCTATAGTAACATCAGGAAGACTCTTTTAAAGAAGATTTATTATGGAAACACTGAGCTTAAATATGTCACTACATCAAACTGTTTAGACTGGTTAATGTGTGGCTGCTTTTAGAGTTTATTGAAAAAAAACTGTATATGAACATTTCGGTGTAAATAAGACATTGATTCAAAGATATACGATTGTAAGCAATTATTTACCAAAGCAGAGACATCCTGATATTATCTGTGGGCAAATTGTTTAAATGGCAATTCTACTTTTGCACAGATACATACATTTCATTTTACTCATTTCACTTTTTACTTCATAAATTAGCTTTTCTCTAGCAGTAAAACTACATAATAGTTGTTAATGCTACATAAAACTATTATGTAGTTTTATGTAGCAAACTATATAGCTATATGTAGTTTTGCTACGTAAAACTAATATTGGTTTTATGTGTGATGATCACCCCTCGAAAGTAAACATGATTTCAGATCAAGACAATGAACAACACTGGCGATACTGAAAGCAATAGGACAAATAACAACTGCTGTAGGTAATAAGAAAATTGCTGCTGGAGTAAATTTTGATATGAAAAAGGTTTTTGACAACATAGATCATCATTTACAGTTTAAAAAGCTGGAAACTATGGGTTCAGGGGGCTTGTGTTAAAGTGGGGTAAAAGTTATTTAATTGGCAGACAACAGTATGTGAAACAGGGAGATGTGAGTTCTGGAACAGTTATTAAAATATATCACTGAAGAAATGAAAAAATATGGTTTGATTTTAACAAACCAACAGTCTTTAAATCTGAGCAACCCAAAAAAAAGAAAACAGACAAGGAACCAAAAATACAGATAAATGAAGTCAAATTTCTTTGTCATTATTGATGATAAACTAAACAGGAAACCTCACATCAGTTATATTCAAGGTATATCTGTACTGCACAAAGTCAAACAGGTGTAAGATGCAAAAGCATTCTGCATTCTGTACTGTTAAATTACTGTGCAGAGATTTGGGAAAACAACTACAACTACTACTACTGGGTTGCTCCTCGCGGGACCCAGCCGAGCCAAGCCCGAATGAGAGACGTGAGGCCATCCCCCAGCGGGCCCACCACCTGCAGGGGGATCCATGAGGGACTGGTGCAAAGAGGATTAGGCAGCGGACGAAGGTGGAGATCTTAGGATCTCCGGATGCTTAGGCTGCCTCTAGGGACATGGAATGTCACCTCGCTGGGTGGGAAAGAGCCTGAGCTTGTGCGGGAGGTTGAGAGACATCGACTAGAAATAGTCCGGCTCACTGGTTTACCCCAGTGGATGAGAGGGTCGCATCCCTGCGCCTTCGGGTTGGGGATAGGTCTCTGACTGTCGTTTTGGCCTATGGGCCGAGCGGCAGTGCGGAGTACCCGGCCTTCTTGGTGTCCCTGTCGGGGGTGCTGCAATAGTGCCCCTTCCGGGAACTCCATTATTCTGCTGGGGGACTTCAACGCCCATGTCGGAAACGACAGTGACACCTGGAGAGGGGTTTGGGAGGAATGGCCTCCCCCATCCGAATCCGAGTGGTTTTTGGTTATTGGACTTCTTTGCCTGTATTACAGATTATCCATAATCAACACCCACCTTCAAGCAAATGGGTGTTCATCAGTGCACTTGGCACCAGGAACCCCCAGGCAGGAGGTCAAAAGTCGACTTTGTTGTCTTGTCGTCAGATCTTCGGCCCCCCTGTTTTGGCCCAGGCGAAGAGAGGGGCTGAACTGTTCACTGATCACCACCTGGTGGGGATTGGTCCGCTGGGAAAGGAAAAAGCCACAGACTTGGGGAGGCCCAAGTGCATAGTGAGGGTCTGCTGGGAACGTCTGGCGAAAGTATTCACTCCCACCTCCGGGGGAGCTTTGACCAATTTCCGGGATGTTGGAGACATACAGTCCGAGTGAACCATTTTCTCTGCATCTATTTCGATGCTGCTGCCCATAGCGGGGCCGTAAGGTCTGGGGGCCCTGTTGGGGCGGCAATTCCTGAACCCTTGGTTGGCACCGGCAGTAAGGGATGCTGTCAAGGTGAAAAAAGAGTCCTTTCGACTGTGGTTTCTTGTGGGACTCCTGAGGCGGCGGACGGGCTGTGGAAGAGGAAAAAACTGGGGCGGGGGGGGTGGGGGAGTTTGGGGGGCCTGAAGAAAGGCTAAAACCGGTGGCCTTAACAAATTCTGGCAAACCAGCAGGGTTCGCCAACACTGTTTACAGTGGGGTGGGAGCCTTTGACCTCGACTGGGGACATTATCGGGCAGTGGAAGGAGTACTTCGAGGACCTCCTTAATCCAGGGTTTGGAGAGGAGAATCTAGCCGGTATTCGAACCTCGGCTTCAGGAAGAGCAGTGTGGTTTTCTTCCCGGCCGTGGAACACTGGACCAGCTCTACACCCTCTGCAGGGTACTCGAGGGCCTTTGGGAGTTTGCCCAACCGGTCCACATGTTTTTTGTGCCTGGAGAAAGCATTTGACTGTGTCCCTCGCGGTTACCTGTGGGGGGTGCTCCAGGAGTACGGAGTCGGGGGCCCTTTATTAGGGTCCATCCGGTCTCTGTACAAGCAGAGCAGGGGTTTGGTCCGCATTACCGCATTGTCGGACCTGTTCCCGGTGCATGTTGTACTCCTGCAGGGCTGCCCTTTGTCACCGGTCCTGTTTAGAACTTTTATGAACAGGATTTCTAGGCGCAGCCAAGGGCCGGAGGTGGACTGGTTTGGGGACCAGCGGATTTCGTCTCTTCTTTTTGCAGATGACGTAGTCTTGCTGGCCCCCTCCAGCCAAGACCTACAGCATGTGCTGGGTCGGTTCGCAGCCAAGTGTGAAGCGGATAGGATGAAGATCAGCTCCTCCAAGTCCGAGGCCATGGTTCTCGACCGGAAAAGGGTGGCTTGTCCTCTTTAGGTTGGAGGGGAGTTCCTGCCTCAAGTGGAGGAGTTCAAGTATCTTAGGGTCTTGTTCAGGAGTGAGGGGAGAATGGAGTGGGAGATTGACTGACGGATCGGTGTGGCTGCTGCAGTAAAGGGGAAGCTGTGCCTGTGTGTTGTGGTGAAGAGAGAGCTGAGCCGAAAAACAAAGCTCTCGATTTACTGGTCGGTCTACGTTCCTACCCTCACCTATGGCCATGAACTTTGGGTCATGTCTCTGAAAGAACGAGATCCCGGATACAAGCGGCTGAAATAAGCTTCCTCTGTAGGGTGGCCGTGCATTCCCTTAGAGATAGGGTGAGGAGCTCGGCCATCCGGGAGGAGTTCGGAGTAAAGCCGCTGCTCCTCCACATCGAGAGGAGCCAGTTGAGGTGGCTCAGGCATTTTAAGTTGTTTGGATTACCAATTTTGTGTAATATTAAGTATGTTTTCTTGATGAGTAGGTAGTGAAGTTTATACTTCTGCCCACACATTTGAGCATGTGACTGTTGTATTTTAGTAGACATTGCTGTTAGAATCTTCTGTTACATTCAATACATTTTTGAATGAATTGAATGAATGAATGAACCAGTCCATGATTAAATTTAATTAATTATTGCTTCACAAACAGAAAGTCCACAGCAGCAACAAAATCCCATAAGGGAAGCAACATAAATCACAGGAAACAACAGGAACCGGTGGCTGGGAAGTAGGGGATCTGGAAAAAGGCAGACTCAGTTGAGAGAAATAATCAGTAATCTGATCCTAGATGGAAAGCAGCTAGGGATAGAAGAGAAAAGTCAGGGAATCTTAAGAAAAGGAATGGCTGAACAGAAATAAACACAAATGCAGACCGAAGAAGACTCGAGGAGGAGTAAGAGTACCTCACAAAAAGATAACTTACAAACAAGGGAGACAGCCAAAACAGGAATTAAATGAGAACAAAAAACACAGTATGAACCAGACTACCAGAATACAACAGGAACTAGGGTCTATAAAGATGGATGGTAACTAAAAAGTGCAACTCCCAACATTATATTGCTGCGATATTGATTATGATTATATTATTTAATATTTTATATAATTTTTTTAATATTTCAAGTCCGGTGAATACCAGCCCAATAAGGCGGTGGTATTAGGACAGTAATGAAAAGGGTGAAACAAGCTCTGGCATTACTAAACAGCAAAACTCTGCACACACATGAAATAAATTCACACAATTTCTTAAAATACAAGAATTTATTAACAAAAATAAGGTAACTCAATGTCAAACATATTTCAATCAACAAACTCTTTACTATACTAGAACAATCCAACTAAACTACCAAGCAGAATGAAACCATGACCATTAAGATAATGCAACATTACCATTCAATGTTATTTATGAACTGCAATCCAGATACCTCTCCTTCAGGTTGTGGGGGAAAACCGCTTCAATTAGAGCTGCTTTGGGGAGTTCTCAAGGGCACAAGTCGCTTATGTAGGCCTCAGAAGAGAATATCAAGCTTGTCTCAATTACCCCCTTTTTATGACTGAGTACTGGATACTCAAACAGCAAATCATTACTTAACTTTGTTGCATATGATTGCCATGCTCATAGTCACCTTTGGACCCAAAGACCCTTTTAAGCAGGAGCCTTACTCACCCTGACTTTCAAGGCCTTCAGCTGATGCGTGCTCTGGTCCTTCAATAAGCCATTGTCTGCTGCCGAAATGAGACCAAGCGGTGGGCAGAACGTGCCCTTGGGTCAGAAATTCTAGCTCTGACTACTCCTCTTCCTGGGCTGTGTTAGGAATAGGTTGGTGTGATGTTGAGAGGTTCATGCAGGCCTTTGTGTAGAGTTCAGAGTCCATGTTCATCCATGTTTCACTTCATGACTGGGGTCCAAACAATATAAAATACTTAACATAGAATTAAACTAAAAAGTGAACAAAAACTAAAACCAAAGTCCACATAATCATGGCAAACAGTTAGCATACCTGCAGAAACTAGACTAAAGCCTGTTCAGCGAAATGCTTTGGCTCTATTAGAGGTACTTTTAGGGCCACAGAATTTTTTTTTAAATGTTACATGTACTGTAAAAAAGTGATATATAATATATGATAGTTTTGCCATAACATTACCTTCACTAAAAGGGAATGAAGTAGGTTTCCCATGTCACTGTAACATTCTTAATAGGAGTCTGTTTATGAAGGCCCATCATTCTACTGTCAGATAATTTCCAACTCAATGATATTGAAGCTGTTCTAAGTATATATTATTATATACTATATATAGTATATATATAGTATATATATAGTATATATTATTTAACTCTTGTCTTATTTTATTTTTTTATTATTTCATGTTCAAACTATTATTAGCATAACAAATATGACTAGCATGGGTACCCTCACTGGTCTGTGGCTATGTTGCCACTTACACAACAACTGTGATCCACTGTATATTTTGACACTTTTCTAGTAGAACCAGCATTTTCATCTTTAGCAGTTTGAGCTACAGTAGCTCATCCATTCCTTCCTTGGACCACTTTGGGTAGATACTGTTCACTAGAGACTGGGAACACCCCATTAGAGCTATAGTTTTGGAGATCTTCTGATGAAGCTGTCTAGCTATCACAGTTTAGCCCATGTCAAACTCGCTCAAATTCTTTCGCTTTTTCATTTTTCCTGCTACTAACACATCAACTTGTAGGACAAAATGTTCTCTTGCTGCCTAACATGTCCCACCCTTTAATAGGTCCCTTGCTGAAGAGATAATCAGTGTTCTACTTGTTGGCGTATAGATATGGTGTATGTATCAATAAAAAAATTACATCATAAACATTATTATCAAAACAAAACCAATTCTTGGTATCTCATGAGAGAAATAATTGTCTACTTTTAGTTAGTTTAAAAAGAGACTTGCAAAATAGCAATGGATAAATGAATGGGGAGATAGATATACAGATGTTTAACGAACATTTTTCTTTCTTCAGGGCCGACGTGGGAAAGGCAGCATTTTTGTGTGGGCGGCAGGTAATGGTGGAATGCAGGATGACCACTGTGGTGCAGATGGGTATGTCAACTCCATTCATACCATCGCTATTGGAGCAATCACTCAGACCGGGAAGCCTGCCTACTTCGGTGAACCCTGTCCTGGAGTGATGGCCGTCACCTTGACAGGGGCCAGCATGGGAGACTCACTACCTTTGGTTAGTGTGTCAATACTTTCTAATTCGTCAGCACTGTTTGTCTTTAATGGCTGTATGCATGTGTTTGTGTGTGTGCGTGTGGGTGTGTGCGTGTGTGTTTAAACCAGCAGTGTGACATTTAGGATGCTCTGAACTGAGAGAAGCCTGTTAAAGAGCAGCCACTGGTGTGATATTTATCGAGGTCTGCCAAATGACCTAGGTGATTGCTGGGCACGCTCACGAAGACTTACAGAAACGAGTGTTAATTGGAGGTAAAGCGTGGCTGTAGCGACTGAGAATGGGAGAGAAAGAAGCTAAAGTGTTGATGGTGGATGTAACACTGAAAAACCATGAGAAAATGCTGTGCCAGCTCCCAGACTGGAGAATCTGAAAGGCCAGTTTTATCATTGTGTAAACACTCTTCTCTAGTGGGATGTATGTATGTATTATATGTATTGAATTCCACATTTGGGTGGGGGTGGACAAGAAAAGTTATTTCGTGATGAGAAAATTGTTTTTACCTTTGCGACTACAACAGGAAAGGGCTCACAGAGACATTTCACTCTTTAACTAAAAAGAGTGAAAAATTATATTGAAAGAATTTGGATAAGTTAAGCTGCTGTCACAATCTTTACTATCCTTACTATCGTGCCATGTTCATTGGCATGTCAAAAATTACTTGGGTTTAAATGTGAGAAAATGAAGCACATTTCTGCATAATGCGTGTAATGGAATAAAGGATATTTGACTATTTCAGGATGGGGTATAAAATCTTGATGGTTAATGAAGTGGTCAGAGAATTATTTGCTTCTTTAATCAGACAATGGGTCAAGCTGACAACAGTTGGGAGCACTCCAAGCGTTCAGCATTGGTTGGTTTGTGAATTTTCATTAGTGCAGACAGAGTGACTGCAAAGTGAATGCTAGTATAAGTAATTTCATTGTTGGGTTATTAAATTGTTGTAAATGCCTTGAAGGTGTCAAGCAAATTCAGCGGAATTTTACGTTTCCAACAACTCAGTTGCAACCTTGTTAGCTCGAGATGAATTTCCAATGCCGCTGTATCAGATGCACACCTCTACCTTCTTTGAAGTCTGAACCACTATTGTCAGCTTAGCGACAGAGATGGACTTCTTCACAAGTGGACATTGCCATCTTATTAGCGACCTATTAGAGCCCTCCAGTGACTTTTTAAGCAGTGTTTGGCAACTTGTGAAAGCATTCTTAATCTTCTCAACATGCAGAAGATGGTGCCATTGAACCCTCCCTATGCTGATTATGATGTTTTCTATAACTGAACAGCCCCATAACCAACTGGACATTGCACTGCTTGACAAAACACACAGCGAGGGTAGTCGGGATTAATAAAATGGTTCCAAGTTGAGACACCAACCTCAAAAAGATGCAACACAAGAGGTTCAGACATACTGAGGATTCTAAGAAGAAGTGGAAGAGCTTTATAAAGTGAGGGTAAGAGCTGTGTCAGCAGTAAACAGATCTCTTTGGTCTTTGTTACTATTTTAACCCATTTTTCATCACCTTTATATATTTTGAAATTTATAGCCTGAAAGACATTCTGATGTTCTGATTTCTGGTGATGTGGAGCAGTGAGTTTACATCTCAGTTATTCTTTGCATATTGCTATATCCACCTACAGAAGGTGGTTGATGTAAAACTTGTATCTGTAGCCTTTATTTATGTGTGTTTCCCTTCAGGAACCTTTTCTAGGAACCAGTGTAGGTTTCTGGGGCCATTCATCATAGAATACGACCCAGGTAGTACTTTTGGTATCTGTCCTGAACCAAGAGTTTGGTGAGTGGGTGGTAGACATTTCTCCCTGGTAGAATATTACCAGCATTGTGTTTCAGTCTCCCAGTTAAAACTCACTCGTCAAAGTCATCTTTTAGGGAATAAAACCAACATCGTTAAAATGTTTCAGAGTATGTGTGCAATGAGATGAAAGTTAAAACAATCCCTGGGATTGTGTTTCATGAACTGATTTTAAGTTTCAAAGAAACATGGTGGACTGCAGTCACTGGGCTGTGTGTGTGTGGTTAATGTTGTTTTTAGACTTGCTGTTCAGATTTTAAACAATAAAAATCTTTGTATCTTACAAATTTCCTATGGCTTTAAAGTGTATTTATTCTATTTCTGTGTAAATACTGTGAAATAATCGCAATTCATGGCTGTAAAAAACTAGGTTTAAATCCTGAACAGAACTTTACCTGCTTTCCTCTTGTTTCTACTCTTTCAAGACTGGGTATACACAGAACTCGGAAGTGGTTAAATTAATTATTACAGTAACATCATTTGATAAAGTTTGGGGTGACTGTGTATAAGTTATAGGGTGTAATTGCTGTGAGAGAATCCTTGGTTATAGTTTTTCTGCAAAAAAAACACGTGTTTTATTTTCAAAACTGGAATCTCCCAAACACTGTGGCTGAACAAGATGTCAATCAGTTTTATTATGCTTTAAAACAAATTACTTCTGCTGCAGCAGGAGGGACTTATCAGTGTCACTGGATGCATTTTGAAAAAACAGCGTGATTCTGTACCACCCAATGGGAACACAAACAAGACACCTACTGGGTCATATAGTCAGGGGTGAAAGTGAGCCGGTACGGTCCGGTACTGCGTACTACTAAAAGATTCTGCGCCGGTACGCAGTACCGGGAAGAGGGAAGAACAGCTGTCTGCGATGAAGCCGTCATCCAGAACCAGTTACGGCTGCAAAACTCACGAGCACACAAAGAAGATCCGCTACCAATAGGCAGTCTAAAACACGACTTAATCTGTTCATAAATATAGTTATTTTCCCCTCATTCCAAATCGTTTCTGAACTGTTCATGCTATGCTGGAGCCTCAATGCTCTTGCTTTGCTTCTCTCCCCTCGGAGCTCAAGGCTTTTGTGAACGGCCAGCCTTTAAAACGAGCACCGCTACGTTAAATGTCTGTCTGCTCGCTGCTAAATACCATAGTTAAAAGCAAAGGGAGAGTAACTAGTTGTGTTTCATGTTATTTTGCTGAATTACAAAAACACATTACAGCTCGAAAACACCGCTTACGACCAGAGATTTCACATACGAGAGCGCATGCGCGCTTACCTCCAAAACAGGTCGGTTGCCAAGGAGATTGGTGCGTTTGATTTAATGGACTGGGAGATTTTACACAGGTGGTGCACAGACATAAAAAAAACGCCGCTTGCAGGACGAACAATAAATCACTTACCATCTACAGACTTTTAAATAAAAACCTCGAAAACAACTGAACCATTCTTGAGGACCATGTGCATCCAATGGTTCAAACATTGTGTCCTGAAGGCGGTGCCGTGTATCAGGATGACAAAGCACCAATACACACAGCAAGACTGGTGAAAGATTGGTTTGATGAACATGAAAGTGAAGTTGAACATCTCCCATGGCCTGCACAGTCACCAGATCTGAATATTATTGAGCCACTTTGGGGTGTTTTGGAGGACCGAGTCAGGAAACGTTTTCCTCCACCAGTATCACGTAGTGACCTGGCCACTATCCTGCAAGAAGAATGGCTTAAAATCCCTCTGACCACTGTGCAGGACTTGTATATGTCATTCCCAAGACGAATTGACGCTGTATTTGCCGCAAAAGGAGGCCCTACACCATACTAATAAATTATTGTGGTCTAAAACCAGGTGTTTCAGTTTCATTGTCCAACCCCTGTATATATAATGTGTGTGTGTGTATATGCACTGCTCAAAAAAATAAAGGGAACACTTAAACAACACAATATAACTCCAAGTAAATCAACTTCTGTGGAATCAAACTGTCCACTTAGGAAGCAACACTGATTGACAATCAATTTCACATGCTGTTGTGCAAATGGAATAGACAACAGGGGGAAATCTTTGGCGATTAGCAAGACACACTCAATAAAGGAGTTGTTCTGCAGGTGGGGACCACAGACCACTTCTCAGTACCTATGCTTTCTGGCCTATGTTTTGGTCACTTTTGAATGTTGGTGGTGCTTTCACACTCGTGGTAGCATGAGACGGACTCTACAACCCACACAAGTGGCTCAGGTAGTGCAGCTCATCCAGGATGGCACATCAATGCGAGCTGTGGCAAGAAGGTTTGCTGTGTCTGTCAGCGTAGTGTCCACAGCCTGGAGGTGCTACCAGGAGACAGGCCAGTACACCAGGAGACGTGGTGGAGGCCGTAGGTGGGCAACAACCCAGCAGCAGGACCGCTACCTCCGCCTTTGTGCAAGGAGGAACAGGAGGAGCACTGCCAGAGCCCTGCAAAATGACCTCCAGCAGGCCACAAATGTGCATGTGTCTGCACAAACGGATAGAAACCGACTCCATGAGGATGGTATGAGGGCCCGACGTCCACAAATGGGGGTTGTGCTCACAGCCTAACACCGTGCAGGATGCTTGGCATTTGCCAGAGAACAGCAGGATTGGCAAATTCGCCACTGGCGCCCTGTGCTCTTCACAGATTAAAGCAGGTTCACACTGAGCACATGTGACAGGCGTGACAGAGTCTGGAGACACCGTGGAGAGCGATCTGCTGCCTGCAACATCCTTCAGTATGACCGGTTTGGCATTGGGTCAGTAATGGTGTGGGGTGGCATTTCTTTGGAGGGCCACACGGCCCCGCACGGGTTCCTCCTAATGCAGGACAATGCTAGACCTCATGTGGCTGGAGTGTGTCAGCAGTTCCTGCAAGATGAAGACATTGAAGCTATGGACTGGCCCGCCCGTTCCCCAGACCTGAATCTGATTGAGCACATCTGGGACATCATGTCTCGCTCCATCCACCAACGTCACGTTGCACCACAGACTGTCCAGGAGTTGCCGGATGCTTTAGTCCAGGTCTGGGAGGAGATCCCTCAGGAGACTATCTGCCGTCTCATCAGGAGCATGCCCAGGTGTTGTAGGGATGTCATACAGGCACGTGGAGGCCACACACAATACTGAGCCTCATTTTGACTTGTTTTAAGGACATTACATCAAAGTTGGATCAGCCTCTAGTGTATTTTTCCACTTTAATTTTGTGTGTGACTCCAAATCCAGGCCTCCATTGGTTAATACATTTGATTTCCATTGATGGTTTTTGTGTGATTTTGATGTCATCACATTCAACTTTGTACAGAATAAAGTATTCAATAAGAATATCTAATTCATTCAGATCTAGGATGTGTTATTTGAGTGTTCCCTTTATTCCCCACACACCCCACCCCAAGCTCTGCCCTTAAGTACCGACAAGAATTTACTTACTACTTTCACCCCTGCATATAGTTGAAACAAGGCTTTTACCATAATCCTTAAGGGTGGTTCAGACCTACACAGAACATAAGCAACTTTTGGAATGTAGGGTCGTCTTCCACATTCACATGCTCTGAGTTTCCTGTTGAATCTGTAGACTTCTAAGCTCTTCTGCATTTCTATGTGTGCCATTGGGTCATCTAGGCTATGCACCAGTCTTTGAGTTAGATCCACCAGTGGTAAGTATCAGTAACTTGTGCTTTTCTTCTCTTGTGTTATTTCTAGCTCTGTGAGTCCAACTTACCTATTAAACTATGTAACCACACACATTTTTTTCATGTTCTACAGAAGAAAACCATTGTTTTATTTGTTTATAGATATTTTTTTATATATGCTGAACCATATTTATTTTGTTTTCCATAAGGTAACTGTGACCAACATTGGTGATGGTTGTGTCACACACTTTCCAGGAACCTCCAGTGCTGCTCCGATTGCTGCAGGGATTCTAGCTCTTGCCTTGGAAGTGAAGTGAGTGTCTATCCGTCCTGTAATACTGCACACCAATAGTATTATAATAAAATACACAAGCAAGGATTGGGCACAGGGTGTGTTGTAGCTTTAGAGCATGCAACCAATATATGGAGGCCTCAGTCTTCGACGCAGCCGTCCTGGATTCATCCAACCACTTCCTGTCTGCCTACTTTGGAGAAATAACAAAAAATATAGTCCACAGTGCCGCAAAAAAGCAGGGATTAAAGCTGGCTGGTACTGACCACGACATCCATGATTCTGTTTATATCTTCTTTGTCATGTCACACAATCAACCGATTCTATTAGAATTGCCTTTGCTCAGACTCACATGACATCTAGTGGCTCTTTCTTACCAGCATGCCGCTTGTCAGTTTTTTTTCACTTCAGGGGGTGATACAAAAAAAAAAAGTCAGAGGCTACTCTCTGTTATACATATGTAGTTTTCTTTCTTACTGATATAAAGGTATTTGACTGCACAACTCTTTTGCATTTCACTGCTGTTAAATCACACAGTCATACACTTAGAAACTCCAAAAACCATTTGAAATACTCATGGACTTAATCCTAAATTAAGGGCTGGACATGATACCTTGCTAACTTCTGTATAATTGATTCAGTGTTCGCCAAATAGATTCAGTTGAGCTTCAGTACTTACAGTGTGAGTCAAGCTTTGTTATGTTTACATGTGAGATCTCTTGGCACGGACCAATATTATATTATATTACATTAATTCATTCATTCATCTTCTATACCGGTTATTCCATAGTGGGTCACAGGGGAGCTGGTGCCTATCTCCAGCAGTCTACGGGGGAGAGGCAGGGTACACCCTGGACAGGTCGCCAGTCCATCGCAGGGCAACACGGAGACATACAGGACAACCATGAACACACCCATTCACACCTAAGTGCAATTTAGAGAGCCCAATTAACCTAATGGTCATGTTTTTGGACTGTGGGAGGAAGCCGGAGTACCCGGTGAGAACCCACGCATGCACGGGGGGAACATGCAAACTTCATGCAGAAAGACACCCGGCTGGGAGTTGAACCCGGGACTTTCTTGCTACCAACTGCGACACCATGCAGCCCGTCTGCGCCACCGTGCAGCCTGTATATTGTTATATTATATTATATTATTATGTCTTCCACAGTGTCCAAAATATCAATGTTTTACAGTCAATATTTCTTTTTATTTTTATGCTGATGACATGCCCTTGTTCCTACCTTTAATGTCTACAGATGTCCTTCAACATCTCCTTCACTGCCTTGATGACAACTTTATGAATGGAATATAATTTAACTGCGACTCCTTCTAGGTTTAGATCTACAGGGGTTGGACAATGAAACTGAAACACCTGGATTTAGACCACAATAATTTATTAGTATGGTGTAGGGCCTCATTTTGCGGCCAATACAGCGTCAATTCGTCTTGGGGAAGATAAAAAGTCCTGCACAGTGGTCAGAGGGATTTTTTAACCATTCTTCTTGCAGGATAGTGGCCAGTCACTTCTGATACTGGGGGGAGAAAACGTTTTCCTGACTCGCTCCTCCAAAAACCCCCCAAAACTGGCTCAATAATATTTAGGTCTGGTGACTGTGCAGGCCATGGGAGATGTTCAACTTTTCCTTTCATGTTCATCAAACCAATCTTTCCCAGTCTTGCTGTGTGTATTGGTGCATTGTCCTCCTGATACACGGCACCGCCTTCAGGATACAATGTTTGAACCATTGGATACCATAGTCCTCAAGAATGGTTCGGTAGTCCTTGGCAGTGACGCGCCCATCTAGCACAAGTATTGGGCCAAAGGGAAAGCCATGATATGGCACCCAAAAACCATCACTGATCCACCCCATGCTTCACTCTGGGCATGCAACAGTCTGGGTGGTACGCTTCTTTGGGGCTTCTCCACACCGTAACTCTCGCGGATTGGGGGAAAAAAGTAAGGGGGACTCATCAGAGAACAATACATGTTTCACATTGTCCCCCAACCCCCAAATTTGCGCTCCTTGCACCATTGAAAAACCCCGTTTGGCATTGGCATGAGTGACCAAATGCTTGGCTATAGCAGCCCGGGCCGTGTATATTGACCCTGTGGAGCTCCTGACAGACAGTTCTGGTGGAAACAGGAGAGTTGAGATGCCATTTAATTCTGCCGTGATTTGGGCAGCCGTGTTTTTTGTTTTTTGGATACAAAACCGGGTTAGCACCCGAACATCCCTTTCAGACAGCTTCCTCTTGCGTCCACAGTTAACCTGTTGGTGTGGGTTCGTCCTTCTTGGGGGTATGCTGACATTACCCTGGATACCGTGGGCCTTGATACATCACAAAGACTTGCTGTCTTGGTCACAGATGCGCCACCAAGACGTGCACCAAAAATTTTGTCCTCTTTTGAACTCTGGTATGTCACCTATAATGTTGTGTGCATTTCAATTTTTGGGGCAAACTGTGCTCTTACCCTGCTAATTGAACCTTCACACTCTGCTCTTACTGGGGCGATGTGCAATCAATGAAGACTGGCTACCAGGCTGGTCCAATTTATCCATGAAACCTCCCACACTAAAATGACAGGTGTTTCAGTTTCATTGTCCAACCCCTGTATATTTAGACAAACAGATAAGCACAGTCAGTAAAAATAGCTATTACCAACCAATCATTGCAAAAGTTTAAACTTAGTCTACTTCTCTGATAGACTGCTGCAACTCAGAAAGCCTCATTAAGGTCTTAGTCTCAATTATCATGTCTGCAACTTGACCAAAATGCTTTCACATACCTGCTTACTGGTACGAAAAAAATAAAATGAACACCTTGCTCTAGTGCTAGCCTGCTGAATCCATTTAGAGATGTTACTTTTACTGTGATGTCACTGTCTTTTTTGTAAGGATTACCTTCCTATCTGAAGATAAAACTTTAAAGGTCTTAGTGCCCCCAAGTGGTCCCTTAAAAATTATTTATGTTACCTAAAAAATATCTTAAGCTGCCGTCAGTTAGAGCCATTCCAAGCATTCGGCATGCCAAGGTCAGTAAATCGTTATCTGTGCAGACTGAAGGTCTGCGTTGTCTAACATGAGCATAATTCAATTCAATTCAGTTTTATTTATATAGCGCCAATTCACAACACATGTCGTCTCAAGGCCTTTCACAAAGTCAATTCAGTCGAATCATATCCAAGTCAGGTACATACATTCCAATTAATCCTAACTATCTAACAGTGCAGTCAGATTCAGTTATTTATTCAAATTGGTTAAAAAGTTTTTCTATCTAAGGAAACCCAGCAGATTGTCAGCGACTTGAAGCAGTCACTCCTCTTGGATGAGCATGTAGAGACAGTGGACAGTCACTGGTGTTGACTTTGCAGCAATCCCTCATACTGAGCATGCATGTAGCGACAGTGGAGAAGAAAAACTCCCTTTTAACAGGAAGAAACCTCCAGCAGAACTCAGTGTGAGTGGCCATCTGCCACGGCCGACTGAAGGTTTGTGAGAACAAAACAGAGACAGCAAAAGAACACAGAAGCACTGATCCAAGGGTACTTTCTATGGGAAGGAAAATTAAATGTTAATGCATGTAGCTCCTTTAGTGGTTTCATCTAGGAAGACAAAACAGATAAATTCTGACCCAGTTTTTAAGTTTAGAGTATGAAAGAGAGCACATACAGTTAGTCACAGTAAAAGCTCAGTCAGTAGCTATGTCTAGGAGAGAGACAGGGTTAAACACTGAAAAACAGGGCCAAGAGTATCATCGGTAGAAGGTGAACATTAAGTTGTTGCCAGCAGCAGCTTGGACGATGCCCCCCTCCAGAAAGGTGCCACAGGTAGATACAGAGTCAGGCTAGTTGTAGCTTCTAGGAAGAGAAAAGAGAGAGAACATAAAGTTAAAAGCTGAAATAACAGCAAATAATGTAAAATTGGAGAGTAGTATGAGAATGTAGCAGAGAGAGTAAACGTGGTCATGATGTCCTCCAGCAGCCTAAGCCTAAAGCAGCATAACTACAGAGATAGCTCAGGAAAACTTAAGCCACTCTAACTTTAAGCTTTATCAAAAAGGAAAGTTTTAAGCCTAGCTTAAAAGTAGACAGGGTGTCTGCCTCACGGACCAAAACTGGGAGCTGGTTCCACAGGAGAGGAGCCTGATAACTAAAGGATCTGCCTCCCATTCTATTTCTAGAGACTCTAGGAACCACCAGTAAACCTGCAGTCTGAGAACGAAGTGCTCTGTTAGGAACGTATGGAACAATAAGATCTCTGATGTATGATGGAGCTAAATCATTAAGGGCTTTATATGTGAGGAGGAGAATTTTAAATTCTATTCTGGATTTAACAGGGAGCCAGTGAAGGGAATCTAAATAGGAGAAATATGGTATCTCTTTTTCTCATTTTCATCAAAACTCTTGCTGGAGCATTTTGAATCAGCTTAAAGCTTTTAATTGCATTTTGTGGACATCCTGATAGTAAAGAATTACAATAGTACAGCCTTGAAGTAACAAATGCATGGACTAGTTTTTCAGCGTCACTCCTGGGTAGGATATTTATAATTTTGGCAATGTTCCGGAGGTGAGAGAAGGAAATCCTAGAAACCTGTTTAATATGGGATTGAAATGACAGGTACTGGTCAAAAATAACACCAAGGTTTTTTACTTTTTTTACGGAGGTCAATTTAATCCCCTCCATGTTAATTGATTGACTAAGCAGTCTCTTTTTAAAAAAATCTGGTCCAAAGACGACAACTTGTGTCTTGTCTGAATTTAGAAGCAGAAAATTTAAAATTATCCAAGTTTTTATGTCTTCAAGACATGCTTGTAGTCTATCTAACTGGTTGGGCTCATCAGGATTTATGGATATGTAAAGTAAAGTAAAAATGTATCCTTTGCTGCCTGATAATTTTACCTATTGGAAGCATTAATATAGTGAAGAGAATTGGCCCAAGTACTGAACCCTGTGGTACTCCACAATTAACCCTGGAGTTTGAAGATGATTTATCATTTACATGAACAAACTGGAATCTGTCAGACACATTTAAATCAGCCTAGTGCTGTTTCCCTGATCCCTACAGCATACTCCAGCCTTTCTAAGAGAAAATTGTGATCGACTGTATCAAATGCAGCACTGAGGTCTAAGAGGACAAGTACAGACACAGGTCCATTATCTGAGGCTAGGAGAATATCATTAATGACTTTTAGCAGAGCTGTTTCAGTGCTATGATGAGCTCTGAAACCTGACTGAAAGTCTTCAAACAGGTCATTGCTGTGTAATTGCTCACACATTGATTAGCAACTATTTTTTTAAGGATTTTAGATAAGAAAGGAAGATTGGGTATAGGTCTGTAATTTATTAAATCACCATGATCAAACAAAGATTCTTAAGTTAAGTAAGGTTTAATTACAGTTACCTTAAAAGCCTGTGGTACATATCCATTTACTAAGGACAGATTAATCATATCTAAAATGGGACTGGTAATCAGAGGAAACAATTGGTTTAGATGAAGCTAATTATTTTGATAACACAGGAAGCTCAGATCAGGTTTTACATTTACTTCCAATGTTGTCTCATTTGCTGAGGATGAAGTAATCATCTTCGGGAGTATGCCAATGATTTTGTTTTTAATAGAATCAATTTTATTTAAAAAGAATGCCATAAAGTCATGACTGCTTAGAGCTAAGGGATAAGTATAAGTAGTGTTAATATTGGGTAATTCCTTACCCAAGTTAAGTAACACTTGGCAGTGCATGGCAGTGGCACATATCTTCAGTATACAGACAAATAAATTAAAATACGCGTTCCGATGGGGCTTGTTTGTTAGATTAAAAGTACTTTGTGAAAACATTCTTTAAGCAGGTATTAAACATACTTTTCATCAAGCCCACATTTCTGTATTATTTTTTTTTTGTCTGATGTCATATTCTAATCTTAAATGTCATGTTTTCATTAGCTGTAAGCAGAAAATCATCATAATTAACAAACATACAGGCTTGAAAACATCATTTTGCATGGAATTAATCAATTGCATGTGTTTCACTTAGTAATATGAGTTACTAAAATAAACTAACTTTTCAATAATATTTAATTTTTTTAATAAGACTGTATGTGGCATCTGAGAGTTATAACGGGCATGCGTTGGAATTTTTCGATATGTCTGGCAATCTGTGGCAGCCTGCCTTAGCTCAAGTTGGATGCATAGGAAGGAAATGCTTTAGCATTTCAAAAACAAGGCTGACATGCAATCGTCTGAAGGTAGAATAAGTGCTTAACAACACCAACCTGTCTCTTTTCATTGGGCTTGTTTTTGTAAATATATTTTATCCAGAGAGGATTTCAAAGTTTCTTGGGAAATTCTGAAAACATTTTATTTTTTTTAGAACCTCTTCTGTCATAATCCATAGCCTGGAAATATTGGGTTGTCTGTTCTCCATCTTTTCCTCCTAAAAGGGATTCATACTTGTTGCTTTTGTGTCAATTTTTCTAATTTAGCAGAAACATTTAGTCAGTGGATTAAAGCTCCTACACTGGTTTACCTTTCAGTGTGACAATGTCAAAGCCGACTCATCATTCTGAGGTATATGGCTTAAATATTGCTCTGCAACAGCCTCAGCAGATCCCTTCCAAATCGTAGGAGTTTTAGCAGTTTTGCTGTGAGACATGGGCAAAAATCCCAATGTCTTGGTTTGCCAAACTCAAAGAGATATATTCTCAAGAGACTTGTGGCTTAATTAATTACTGTAAAAGTGGGCTCCACAAAATGATGATGGCGGGCGGGGTAATGCTCCAGTACTTAGTCAGTCAGTCTTGTTTCTTTCTCTTCTTCCTAATATCTTCAATGCCTATAAAATGATAGCATGTTGTATTGTGTAAGTGATGCAAAATCATCAAGTATTCATTTTATTTTAGGTTAGGAGGCAAAATAAGTCATTGTCCAAGAGAATAAGATGCAACAAGAATGCAATAAGAATTTTAATGCCCAATTTCTAATAATCAGGTTTTTGGAAAGAATGGATGCGTCAGTACCAATTTTATCTGATTCCAGTTTGTCTTTAGGGACTAGAGAAAGCTATGAGAACAACCTTCAAAATATTTTTTACCCTTCCTGATGTCACCAGTGATTGAGTGTTAGTAGGAGTAGAGACGACGTCACACTGTGTGTGTGAGAGAGTTGTTGTTCTAAAGCTGGGTTTTACTATTATTTTAAAACAAAGACAAAATGACAAGTTGTTGTTTTGGATTGTCTTTAAAAGTTTAAATTAGTGATTAGATAAACTAGTATTATAAAAATAATCTCTCATAAAGTCTCTCAAAAAAGTTGTTGTGTGTTATTCCAAGAGAAAGTCTGTGAGCTGTCAGAGCACTGTCTGCTAAAACCAGCTGTCACAGAGACAGCTTCTTCCCCCTGGCTGTTTCTCTGATCAACACCTGACAGTCAGAGTTCCAGAACAACACCAAGCATACTTGGACTGATCTCAAACTATTTTATTTTGTAAAGTAACTGTGTATATATGTAATTGGCAATAAAGCTGAAAAATTTATCTTTTGGACTGGCCCATCCAGAGTCTAAGCTCCAATCTAATAGAATCTGTGGAAGAAGCTAAAGATTAAGGAGATGGAAAGGTGGCTTTTCATCCTAAAAACCCACCACAAAAAAGAAATTATCAAAAATTCCAGTGGAAACATGCAAAAGGCTGGTCAGCAATCAAAAGACAGCCAACAAATTATAATTATTGAGAAAATATAAACTATTATCCACCAGATTTTTTTAACTAAAATTAAAATAAAAACTGATACTGTGTTTACATTTTTTCATTATCTTTTGAGACATGACTGTCTCTTTTTCAGTCGGCAGCAAATGTCTTGGTTGAATGAAAATACTTGAATAATTTTAAATCTGTCAGAGGTATGAATAATTTAATTTATAACTTTAAACCTTGAAGGGTAAGTTAATTTTTTCTTTACCTGAGGTTATGTCAAATTATTATCTGTAAATCTTCCCTTACTCGTCAGATGTGAACTGTATTATTCCACCTCATCAGATAACTTGGCAGATCAGCTCACATGGTGACTCGCTTTTACTTGAAATTTTCAATGATTTTAAATCATGGTTTCATGCAAAACATTTACTCCATTTTGGTTTAGTTAAACTGGACTGACAAGTCGCAGCGGATCTGGCGTGTTGATACGCTGTCTTACTCAACTAACGCATCTCCACATAGGAATAATTTTCGCTAAGATAATGTCATAGCCCTCTGATGTTAAATTTTTCAGTTTAAGTTGTTTAAATTACTAAAGTCAGCTGAAACAGAAGCTTGTCAGCCTTCCACAACTCCTTCCTTAAAAAAATTATTCCAAACTAAACCTTTAGCTCTGAGATTTTCAAAAAGTTGCCAACATTTCTAAATCTGTCATGTTTAATGACTAACAGAGGTTCAAAGATCAAAAGGATAAAATAGGGTATTCATTCATTCATTCATTCATCTTCTATACCGCTTATTCCATAGTGGGTCACGAGGGAGCTGGTGCCTATCTCCAGCAGTCTACGGGCTTGATTAACTTTGCGTTATTGTGTTTAGCCTTCCAGTTACACGCTTTCTCTCGCTCCCCCGCAGCCTAAATGAACCACAGATGAGCCTTGGCATGTCGTAAAAAGTCTAGTTTCCCTTATTAAATAGCCTCTTACATCTTTTGTGCTTTCTCAGACATAACTTCAAACACACCAAAGATACTGAAAATATCTAACTTTGAGACTTTTTCCATTATTAACATCTATGCACACCTTCTCTTTTGTCCTGAATTTCCTAATTTTTCTTTAAATTCTTGTTGATATAGACTTCTTTTTCCTCCTCCATCCCCTTGGTCCTGTCTGCTTCTTCCTACCATATCCCAAGCCTTTTTGTTATTGCTCTTAACACGGCAGCTGTTGGTGTGACCTCAGGCCCTGTGTTTTGTGGCTGTATCAGTGGTATCTGTACCACCTTAACAATATGGATTGTAATAGAGGCCAGCTTTACTGCTCCAGCTGTCATGCTGCAGTGTTCTCAGTCTCAGTTACTTGGCTGTAAAATGGAGTGTGGGCCCCCTGGGTGAGGCGACTCCTGGGATGTTACTGTTAAAGGCTTCGTCATGACCTGCTGCCACTGACTAAACTATATATCACCTCTCTTGCTCAAACCAGCTGCATTCTGCTCACATCTTTATGGGTCTGTGTTCTCTTTCTCTCTCTCTCTCTGTAGATTTATTTTATAGCTGTATAGTTTTCTGGCCTCCCTATTGCTTTAGCCATTCTGTTTCACTTTTTCTTTCATATTTTACAGAAACGGAAACAATTTTGTATTCAATCATAATCTTACACTGTAGGTCTGGATGTTTCTTCTTTTAAATCAGCTTTTATCAGACACAACCTAGATTTTGTGGCATCTACAACCACCTGATGGTCAAAATTTTTGCCTTGTGGGGAAAATTTTTAAGCTGAAATTATTCGGGAGCCAGATTGATAAAAGGTTTTATTTTATTATTGTTAGGCTTTTCATTATTATTATTTTTTATATTAAATAAGCACGCAATATTTAGATGAAATGAACTAAGTGGTCTAAATTTGAACATTTGTGAATCTAAATGTTGTAGAAAAGGGATCTGTAAATCCTTGTAGAAACGAAACATAAAAGTAATATAGTACATTTGCCTTGTTAAATGGGTTAAAAGGCACATTTTGATAATTTTTTGTGTTAACTCTTTTCTACTCTCTTGGTCTAGAACACTTTTTAGTCTAATCTTAGCAGCAAGAACAGGAAATGAGCAAACGTTTCAATTTATCAAGAAATGAAAATAAAAGCAAAAAACGTAGTTATTAAAAGACAAACACTTTATGTTGTACCTTACATTTTCCATTTTCCATGTCTTTTGAAACTCCTTTCATCAGTGAAAAAAAAATCTATCTGCATTAACCGCTCTTTTCTGATGGTTCCATTTT
Source organism: Crenichthys baileyi (assembly GCA_036173005.1). Lineage (NCBI taxonomy): Eukaryota > Metazoa > Chordata > Actinopteri > Cyprinodontiformes > Goodeidae > Crenichthys > Crenichthys baileyi. Next base: position 52,206 of record JAHHUM010001528.1, on the reverse strand, counting down.
GTACCATTATGTAATAGGATGGGGGGATTGGACAAATTTATTATCCATCGCTCATTGGCTGAGCAAATTGCCATTTATTTTTTATAATAGCCATTCTGTTTTGTCTCTCTTTTTGCCTATAGATATTGCAGGTCAAGAGGAAATGACTTCAATGCTCCATGGCTTTAAAACAAGTTCAGGATAAACTCAAATTACAGACTTATGATATTGCTTTGTTATGGCGGATCAGTCCACAGAATATTTTCCCTCTTGGGGATCATTAAGATGTTTTTAGGGAACTGTGAGGTTGGCTTTTGTGTTTGTTTTGTTCACCAGCAGTTTTCACCTCTTGAATGCTTACAGTTTTTGCTCAGTTTCTTTTTCATTGTTCAATCATGAACACTGACATGTGAGGCTGTAGATTCTGTTCTAAGTTTGTATGACCTCCTGGATTAATCGCTGATGCGCTAGTGGAGAAGGAATCATATTTTCATATGGGCCAAATATGTTTTGAAGACTTTTTCACTTAATAAAGAGATACTTGAAAACATCTTTTTGTATTTGGTCAGGTGAACTGATCAAAAGATTGTTTTTTTCTCTGGACAAAACAAGCAAAAACAGAAAAAAAATGTAAAGGCCAAAAACCTTTTCACAGCACCGCATGTCAGAAATAAATTTCACTAAAAGAAAGAGCTGCTTTGAGACAGGTTTACTTCAGGTTATCCTTTGCTGAGGTTGGTAGGTAGCCCCACTGATTCTGTACAACACTTGAGTCGCTCTCTTTTGTCATGTATCTAAATTTAACAAATAATGTTGATCATGAATCTGCTTTGTAACCCTATACCATGCCTGACTAAAAGACACATTCCAATATAAATTTCTAAAAACCTGTCAAATATTTAAATTCTATTAGCATCAAGAGAATTCATGCCATTAACTCAGATTCTCAAGCAAATTTGCAGTCATTCTGAGCTAAAAGTCTGACCATGGTGTGTGTAGAGTTTAGTCTGATCTTTGCTGCAGTGTCATGGCATCGGTGTCTCCTTTCCTCATTCGTTTTGTCCTGTCTGTCTGTGTTTCCATCTGTCTCCATCCATACATCTTGTCAAACAAGTCTTCAAGGTGAACCAATGCCTCACTCATCGTGTTTCTCAGCCATTCTCTGATCGTTTGTATTGTTCACTTTATCACTCTGCCAGGCTCTCTGTCACTTTATCTCTGTTCCTTTACATCCATTCATCAGTCTGGCTAGCCATTTTCCCGAGACGAGTTGGACATTTGGCTTTGCTGTGATTCCACCTGATGCTTTACTTCTGCAGGTGTTTATATTTTGTTCCATATTTTTTACTTAAGTATATTTTGGCTGCCTGGAAAGAGTTATTGTCTGCTATGTCCAGTCCAGAGTTTTTGTTTATGCCAAATGCACGTTTATGATGTTTTATGATAATTTAAAGTCAACTTTATTTAAATTTTGACAACTTTTTTTTCATTCTCAGTTCATATCTTATATTTTAATCTTTAGAATTATTAGAACCATTCATAAAATAGGTTGTTAATCTTTATATACTTATTAGCTTGTTTTTTTGCAAGAAACCTTTAAAATCATTTTACATTTTGTACATTTTATATTGCCATCACTGTGCAGCCCCTGCACCTTAGCGCAGTTTTTAGCACTGGTGGCGCAGTTGGTATTACTGTTGCCTTGCAGCAAGAAGTTCCTGGGATTCGAACTCTGGACTGTGGTCTTTCTGCCTCAAGTTCACATGTTCAACCCAGTATGAAACATTCCCTGGAAGATCACAGAAACTACAAAAGAATGAAACTGACAAAAGTGAAATACCTGGACGTAGTGAGGTGTGAACGGACCTTTAATGCAAACATGAATACCTCAAAACACAACAATGCACTGAAACAGATGGGGTCAGATTATTTACTTAATCTGTCAGTAGTTATAATGCTATGGCAGAGTACAAAAATTGTAGAACGTACCTTTTAATAGTATTCCTGCACATCTCCCAACATGTGAATCCAATTTTTGATGTTTTTTGCAGTAAAAAAAAATGTAAACTGGTTTTATTCTGTAAAAGTTTGTTTCACCAATCTGCTTTCAACTGAGTAATAACCCTTTACATTTCCAACATGCCAACAAACAATGACCCGTGTGTGAATTTATATGAAAACACCTCTAATCAGGCTCGGAATTACTCATTTTTGATGACTGGTCTACTCCATTTGTTACCTAGGTTAAGGCTGACCCAAAGGCTCTTTGTATGTAAAACTGTTACTTTATGGATCTACATTCCTTCACCCACATCAGGATGAGTGGCTGTCAAATAATGCATGCAGGCATTCAGTGGACGGATGCATAAACAAGTGCAATACAATTTGTTTGATGGCTTTTGACACACTGCATAAAATTTAAACAGTTTGAGAGATTTATTTGCTCAGTTTTTGTGTTTCCCTTGGTTTATATACATGCAAATCGAGCACCATTTGTTTTGCAACAAGGGAAACATGCACATTCAACAGATTAAGCTCTCACAGAACCTAACTGTTGGAGTTTCCTCCTAGCACTTTCATAAATCGTATACACCAGCCTACGCAATTACATATACAAAGATACAGATCCAGACAGCCTGCGGCCTCATGATTGCAGACTTACATATGTGCTCATTAACGGCAGAAATCAGGGCTAAATTGGTGTAGTGTGTTTAAAAGAGACTGCAGGCATGCAGTTATTGGACTTCGCTTAATCGATGTATCCATTAGTAACACTTGTTCAGATAACATGGAAGGAATCTCAGTCTGCTCACAGTCAGTCCAAGTGGGTTCATTTAGGCTTAGAGTGCAGCACATTAAGAGGAGATTACAGAGCCACATGGACCTTGTTGCCTGTCCATGCCTTGCTACTGTGAGATTGATAGAGACAAACTGAGGACTGTGACACTGCATGGGATAGAAACGCTGAGTATCTGGATGGACTCGGACAGCATCTAATGGCTCTGTGTTCATAGCTTTGCTTAAGAATACAGTGTCTTGCAAAAGCATCAATATTTAGAATTTTTTTCACACATTTTGTGATCTTACAAACTTTTATTGGGATTTTTTATACAAGACCAATACAAGGTAGTGCATAACTGGAATATATTTTCAAATTTCAATTTTCATTTACAAATGAACTGCTGAAAAGTGTGTCATGCATGCGTATTAAGCCCCCTTTACTATGAAACCCCTTAACAATATCCAGCGCAACTAACTGTCTTCTGAAGTTACCTAATTAGTAAAGTGCCTTTAATGTCAGTATGCAGTAAATGCAGCTGTTCTGTTGAAGCTTTAGATATTTGTTAGAGAACAAACAGCATCATGAAGAGCAAGGAAAATAAAAGACAGGCCAGGAATAAAGTTGTGGAGATGTTTATAGGACAATTAGGTTATAAAACAATATCATTGGTCTTTATGAAAGAGTGGCCAGAAGAAAACCAATGCTGTTGTAAGCCATATGGAGTTGGGTTACGAAGTCAAGCAAGCATTTGGAAGAAGTTGCTCTGGCCGAGAGCAACTGAGCTGAGAGCAACAACTTTTTAGCCTGCCTGCAAAACACCACATGTGGCTGAAACCTATCCCTGCACATCACCCCTAACACACCATCCCCACAGTGAAACATGGCGGGGGTCTGCATCATAATGTGGGAATTCCTTTGTTTGACAGGGACTGTTTGGCAGGGACTGAGGATGTTGATGGAAAGATGGATGGAGCTACATACAGGACACTTCTTGAAGAAAACCCATTGAAGCCATGGGGCACAGGTGCCTCTTTTAGCCAGACAATGATTCAGAATTACACCGGAATGGTTTCTATCAAATGTAAAGATTTCAATACTTAGATGTGCAAATCTGGTAGAGACTAACCCCAAAAGACTTGCCTCTGTACTTGCTGTGATAGATGAGTTAATAAGTATTGACTTGGGGGGCTTTATGCAAATGCACTTTTCATAATTCTATTTATAAAAAAATCAGGAATCCTTTTCTCTCAGCTTCACATTTATGTTTTACTTTCTGTTGGCCTGTTGCAGAAAAAGTTTGCTTTTTTAAGGTAAAAAAATCTGACCAAGTTCAAGGGGTATAGGAATACTTTTTTATGCCGCTGTGTATACACATAAACAGTACTGTGCAAAGGTTTAAGCCAGGTGTGAAAAATGCTGTAAACAAACAATGCTTTCAAAAATGGAAGTTAATCATTTATTTTCATCAATCAACAAAATGCTGTGAATGAACAAAAGAGAAATCTAAATCAAGCCAATAATTGGTCTGACCACCCTTTGCCTTCAAAACAGCATCAATTCTTCTAGGTACATTTACACACAGTTTTTGAAGGAACTCGGCTGGTAGGTTGTTCCAAACATCTTGGAGAACTAACCACAGATCTTCTGTGGATGGAGGCTTTCTCACATCCTTCTGTCTCTTCATGTAAGACACACTCCATGATGTTGAGATCAGGGCTCTGTGGGGGCCATACCATCACTTCCAGTAAGTCTTGTTCTTCTTTATGCTGAAGATAGTTTATAATGACTTTGGCTGTGTTCACTCAATTAGCATTTTCTAAATTGATAAAAATAAACATTTATATTTTTGAAAGTATGCTTTGTTTACAGCATTTTTACAAACCTGCCTAAAACTTTTGCACAGTACCATATGTTTGTGTGATGAGGCAGACGCTGATTACCCCAATGGTGTGTCATGTATGTGATGTGTGCGATGATGAATATGTGTTATGTTTATGTGTGCTTGTCTCCCCACTATGTTATTTGTATTCCCACACCACTGTGTTCTTTTTGTGGCTTTTAACTGACAATGTGGCTTGAATAAGGCAGTCAAACAATAACACATTATGTTCTGCTCACTAAGGATTCTTTCTTTCTGCTACTTTTAAAACACAAAGAAAATAAAAAGATGGACAAGCACAACCTCAGTAAGGTACGCATCAGCATGAATCAAGATGCCTAAATCTGATCTGGTGACAAACATCCATAATGCATTACAGAGTGAAGCTGGAGATGGTTCAGTAGTTTGCTGCTGCTCATGAGATATTTTCTCACCAATAAATAACCCTCAATTCATCTTGTCTCTTGTTTAGTTCATGTTTAACCATGCTCACGACATGGCTCCTGGGACTGCAGTGTCATTTCTAACTCCAAAACCAAATCCTTTTCTGTTTTATGCCATTTTGAAGTTGTTTTACAAAAAACATAAAAAATCCTTGTTGCTAAGAATATCTTCACATCTCCTGGCGACCTTGCAATGAGTTCCTCTTTTAATGTATCTATTCCAGTGTGAATTGTCATTTTGGTACTCTTGGACAGGTCTCTGGTAGATGTGGAGAGCCCTATTTATTTCTCTTTGTTTAAACTTTAATTTTACAACATTTCATACTTGAACCATAAACATACCGACACATCCATCGATTCAGCAACTAAGTCAATGTTAGTGGTGCAATTTAGAATACAGTTTTAGATGTTTTTTTCTTGAACCTAAAACAAAAAGATTATGATTAAGAGTAGTAATAAAACTTAACAAATATCAAAACAGATTTTTATCTAATGCCAAGAAAGGCAAAATGTATGTTTTTATTATTGAAAAAAATGCAGCAATGATATACTTCAAGCACCTCCTAACACTAAATAGAGAGAAAAGGGAAACAATGGCAGAAACATCAATCTAAATATTAAACATTATTTAATATTTAGTATATATCATTTAAATTTAAATTAAATACTACATAGGTAAATTAAAATTTAAATAATGTATTATGCATGACATCTAAGGATACATTATTTATTACTTGAAACTCTGTATAAGGCAAATATCAGATGCTTTCCTTTTCAGCAACTGCACAAATAGATTCAAAAACAACAGGATAAATATGGGGAATATCCATTGGAGGATTTTGCAGATATACCGAATGTTTTAAAGCACTCTATTAAACACCTTTTAATTTCTGTGTAATACAAACTGACGTCGCTGATGGCAGTGCAGGTCTTAGCAATTCACTCTAAATAGTGAGAATTTTAAATAACAACAAGAATCAAAATAAAGATTCAAGTTTAGAAAACACTCTAGAGAATGGACTGATTCCTGCATGGATTCTGAGGCATTTTAATTATGTCTAAAAGACTTTTTTCCTGAGGAATACAACTCAGATAAATAGGAACTTGATGATCAGACAGAAGAAGCATTTTAATTCAGATGGCTTCGACCGTCTTTGAGCAAGAATATGACCTAATTTATCAATAAGCCATGATGTAAGCTAACAGTGGATGCTGGATGAAGCAAATGGTGTTGTGGATAATGTTCGTCTTCAGAGCTTAAACTAATTTCAGTCTGTTTTTATTCCTGTTTAAAGTATTTGATTTAAGGTTTTTCCATTGATTTCTTTTGAATATTCAATTTGTTTCTTCCCCTAAAGTGTCATTCTGATGAACACCTAATAGTCCCAGAATACCCAGATCGATGCTATACATATTTGCACGACAAGCCTTGTGTTCTTATTTTGTAAAAACACTGCAAACATATTTCCATAGAAGCCCTTTTTTCATTCCCAAACAAATTATATACTATTTATAATTTAAATATTTGTACATTGAGAGAAAAGTGGAACCAAAGTCAGATTATTTTTTACAAATGAACTAATAGATAACGACTTACTTTTCTTTATAGTTTCCTGCATTTACAAACACACAGTGCTGTGCCAGTTTATCCTTAACAATAAGTAATTCTAAATTCAGTTCAGCCAACTGTTAAACTGTTGTTGCATAGTCAAAATCAGACAATATTAAAGAAAAACTGTCTGATACTGCAAGTTGAAGTTGTATTTGACAAAGTATCAGATGAATTCTCCAGTCATAAAATCAAATTAGATAAATGTGGTCATAAGGGAGATAAATCACAGCGATGTTCCTCTTTAATAAAATTTTGATTCCCTTTAAGACAAAATCTTCAGTGATGTGAAATAAAGACAGCTGTGCTATTCTTTTGGCTACTTACCTGCAGGATGATCTGAGAGAAGATTTAGAAGCTTCAGCTTTCCTCGTCTTTGCTGTCTCCCATCCATGAACAACAAAATCAGAGTGCAAAAACACCCTCAGTTAGTTTTAAGGATTGTACCATCAAGCTTCAGTATCCTTACATGTAAACCGAAGTTGAAAACATAGTCAAGTTTGAAGTGGGGGGAGACGCTATGTCCTGCATTACCAGTGTGGGTCCTCCCAAAGACAACAAAACTGACAATAAATGAAGTTTATGACAGTAAATGTTTGCAAACAGTTGAGCTTACACACAGACACTCAGCAGTCACCCAGCACTTGCCTTGAGAGAAAATGCTGTGGCTCTTTCTACATGAAATATCCAAAATTTGCCTTAAAAACAGTAAATCTTACATCCACCTCCAAATAGAGCACCATTAAATGATGTGAGGATGAGCTGTGTTTACTTCACATTTGTCATGTAAAAACAACATTGTTCAGTTTAAAGTTCTGAAAAATGTGGACTTCAATGGTTAGCACATTTCTGTGAACACATTCATGGACAGCACTGCAAACATACCATAGTAAACCAGAGAGAATCATGGGGCTTTGACTCTCACCAGAATTTCATTTTCTTTGGTTGTTTATGGGGGAAACGTGGAGAGTCATGCCTCTAAATGACCGAGAGCTGACAGTGTTTTCCTCTGGGCCCTGATCTCTCTGTGTTTAGTTTATCCCTTTATTTATTTCCATTTTTTTGATTGCATATTTGGTGTTTTCTCCCCCTCAGCTGGACACTTTGTCCTCATGCTCTCTGTCCTTATGCTCTCAGTCCTCTTCCTCCTTCTCTTCTCTGCCTGGGCCCACTGTGAGTGATAAATTATTCGTGGGCATGCTCTGAGGGCCCAGGGGCTGTTCATTCCTGTACACAGAGGACTTGCATTGATCCAGCCTCTGGTTCAACTTAATTGGAAACCCAGTTACACCAGCTACAGACACACTCCCTCGCACAAACCCAGAGCATGCACACATGCTCAAACATATGCTTTTAGATGGCAAGTGGTAATAATAAAACACATATGGTGTACTGGACCAGTTACACTGTACATTAATACAACAGTGAATAGACTAGGTGCATAGTTATTACATATGTCAACTTAATTTACTCAACACATGGACACATGCACAATTGCCAAATGCATTAAAATCTAAAAGTGTTAATGATTTAACAGCTATTAGCATTACATATGTTTGGATTCCTAATGCATAAAAAACAAATGTACATGCAGAAATGTGTATGTATAGAATTTGAACTAAAAGAATAAATGGATCAACAGAAACCTCTGCACACACACAAACACACACATGCATTGTAGCACAGCATTTTTCAGCAGGGCTAAAGTGGAGTAACAGTTCACAGTGGAGCAATATGAAGACCCAGGTTTATCGATTTGACTGAGACACTGACTATCATACGGCTAATAGATTACATCAGACACATCGGAGTGGCCCAGTCAATGAGGCCTGATCCTATTAACTGGGGATTTGTAAACATTTGTGTGCTCACTGTGACGGCTGCTGTAGTGCTTTGTGAGCCTTATCAAGGGGAAGATGGCTGTAAAGGTCTGGAGGATGCTCATAGATGGTTGCCTCCAATTTTTACAAGCCATTGATCACCCAGCATCATCTTTTATTCATTGCTGTTGTGGTTTAGTTTTTTGTTTGTTTTCATCTGCAGTTGATATTGCAGTGATAAAAGTACTTTGTTAGAATTTTCATTAGCAGTGACCAGAAGCATCATTGAACGTAATGAAAATCAGTCCAGAAAGAAGAGCACATAGATCTTTCACAGATAGAAATCTTCAGCTGGGCGTGGTGCTAGTGCAGCGGTAGAGTAAGGTAGTTATGTATATAGAGGCTTCGGCCCTTGACGCAGCTGTCCCCTGGTTCAAGTGCCGGCCATGGTGACCTGTGCTATATCTCTTACTCTCTCTTCAACCGATTTCCTGTCTGCCAACTGTCAAAGAAAAAAATGACAATGTTCTATCCAGCAAATTTTAGTCTAGCCTTTGTGTTGTTCTGACACCCTTGTCACACTGTTGTGTAAATGCCTGCCATTTCAATGGTATTATGCAAGAATACTAAACATTTAACTTTGTAGCATACACAATTTGATCACCAAATAAACCAGCCTGACATGTTACGGAACAAATTCCACCACATGAACACCCCAGCTGTCAAACACAAACCAACCACTACAGCTACAGATTCAACACAACAGTGGCTCAAATGTTGCAGCAAGGACTCAATCATAACATTATTGCACCTAGCATTACATTATGCAGACAAGTTTACTATAGATATACAGTTATAGAAATTGAAAGTGAAAATGCCCTCTGATGGACTGGCAACCAGTTCCTCTCATTCAGTGACTGCTAGAGTCCTCCCTGTAACCTTGCAAAAATAAGCGAGTATAGCTAAAGTATGGGTGGATGAGCGTGAAATTTAGGGCATTGCTGAACTTTTATTCCCAGATGTTTAGCTGATTGTTTCATAAAACAAGACATTACAGAAAAGCAGACTGCAAAAATCAGAAAACAGCGTGATGACTACTGGGTAAAGCAAGGTGATGCAAATCATTCCACACCTCCCATGAAAGTTAAACTTGTCCAATCTCATTATGATTGGAAAAGCCTGCACTTTCATATCAACATTAGCAAGAACCTGCTGTAGGGGCAGTGATGACATTTTAGGCTTTTTGGGGGCTTCTTTGGGTCTGCTTTCCGGGTGAACTTGCTTGGACGACCAGACCTGAGCATATTGACAGATGTATTCAATGTACTTGTACGCTATTTTCTATACAGTGGAATGACTGATATCAGAATCTTTTGAGACCTTTTTTATTCCTTAAAAGACCCAAATGCTACTACAAACTTCATTCTGAAACCTTCTGACAACTTTTTTAATGTTTCAATTGTGTTCATTGTCAGTCAGGATCATACTAAACTAAATATCTGTGGTTTAAACAGAGCAAACACTCCTCGAAGTGGTAAATAACACCATTCTAATCATTTGCACCTGATGCAGTACACCTGGGTGTTGTTTTTAACTATTTTAGGTGGGAAGAAATCTGCGGGTCTCCTATTTTTTTCCTTACCAGAATTATATTTTTCATGTCTCTTCTTCTGTTTTTTGAGTTTTGTTTATGTTCATTTTTCAGCATTGTTAAAATTGATATTAATTACCTGTATGTCCAAATTTGTTTAAAATACGCACAGGCAATTGCAGGTCCCAATTGTTCTAGTATGAATTTTTAATGCTGCATGCACAGTAATGTTTACTTAAAGTGCCTCTGACATCGAATGTTCATGATAAATCAAATTACATTTATGGAAAGGAAACATTGATAAAATACTTATAAAAAATACTGAAATCAAGACGCAGCAGAGTCAGGAGAAGAAAGTCAGCTTTCATCAGATGGCAGAGCACCAGTGCGGACTGTCATCTAAGTCAACCAGAGTTTTTTTTATGCCGGAGCATGGCTGGGGTCAATATGCATGAATCATACCGCACTACCAGGAAACAGAACTAGCACAACATCCGGATTTTCAAAATAATTCACTAATGACGGACTAGATCTCGCTATATTAATAAATACACACATATATTTATATATACAAACGTGTATATATTAGTTGTTGTTAACATTAGATCAATTAGATCAGTTACTGGGTTCACTAAGATATTATAAACCGAATAATTTAACATTAAATGCACCAAATTAAGCAACAAATATAGCTTTGCTGCACTTAGTGAACTCACCCATTGTAGAACAAAACATATGAATATATCCCGATGCATAAAACGATAAATGAAGCAGTTTAACTGGTTTAACTTCCTCAAAATTAGTTGTTTTGGACTTGGTACCACATTTATCACTGGCTTTTATTTTGCGATCTGCGTATGGTTCTTGGAGCTCCTCCGGGCTTCGCAGCAGACCGGACTGGAACAGATTCAGTGTAAATCCAGGGTTACAGTAAATACACAGCACTGAGTGAAACAACCAGAGAAGAAGCTGAGCAGCATGGAGCAGCAGCAGCAGACACAAGGGATGATTCAAGATCTGAAGACTATCTGGTGTCATTTTTTTTACTTTATATTAGAATCTTTAGAGAAACATTTATCTAAATATATCATATGCGCCTGTAATTTATCTTATTTTAATAATAATAATAATAATTTTGGATTATTATTGCTAATAATAAAATAATAATTTCAGATTTTTTATTATTAACAAACGCCCGATATCTAAATGTACTTTTGCAACTAGGAAGTGTTCTCACTTGCTGAGTCTTGATCCATTTAGCAACAGCAGCAACAACCTTTTCTTTGTTGATCCAATCAGATGAACTGAACAGCATGGCTATAGACTCTGCTTCTCCTTCATCTGAAAGATATCCTGACCTTTGACATCATTTCTCTTGTAAATTCAGAGTTTTCTTGTTTGAAGAAGTTTGACGAAAAGTCCTTTGATCCCAACTGACTGTGCTTGGTGCTTCTCAGTTTTCCATCTCTGATCCTCTTTGCTTCAGGAAAGTAGTGCAGACTAATGACTGATGTCTTAGTATTGCTGCCACCACCAGCAATGCACCGTTTCACCATATTAACACTGTTTTTTACGGAATTTGGCTTCAACCTGAACCATTTACCATTGACACTCACACAATGAATGACCGGAGACTTCCCCCTAGACGTCATTTCCGGGCGACTTTGGACTTGCAAAATTCAACATCGAAATATGCTTATTTTGTGTCACTATTGTCTTTTATCGCGTCTTTAATCCTATTATTAAGTCAATTACTGCCCAGTTCCTTCAATATTAAGATGTCACAGGCACTTTAAAGTCAGGCAGACTTTCTGACATGCCAAGTGGGTTCATTCACAGAACTTGATTAGATGAAACATCAGTCTATCAAAGTTATTAAGACATATTATTGGTCTTATCTGAAAAAGTAATTGCTCCCTTGTTAGATCTTGAATGACTGTGCTTAACCACATTGTTTGGAAAGCTGACAACAGTAAGAGCCATTACCCACAATGCAAAAAAATGTCATAGTGTTGAACCTTCCCAAGAATGGGCTATCAAAATTAGTCCATGCATGCATCGACAACTCATTCTGGAGGTAAAAATAAAAACACAGAACATCATCTAAAACATTTCGGGCCTCACTTACCTCACTTTAAGTCAAAATCGACACAGCTGGGCAAAAATTGTTCTTAGGGAGCCAAAACAACTGCTGAGCAAAAAGAACCCAAAGGCCAATCTTACATTTCCAAAAATACGTGTTAATTATTAACCAGACTTTTGGGGAAATATTTGGTGGGCTGACAGGACAAAAGTGGAACTAACACAGCATTTCAGAAAAACAACTACCGACCAACAATAAACTTTGTGGTGGTAGCGTGATGGTGTGGGGCCACTTTGCTGCTTCGATCCTGGACGACTTGGTGTATTTAAAGGAATTTAGAATTCAGCCTGCTACTACTCGCTTCCAAATAGCTCAAAACAAAAAAAGATCTTGAGATTCAGATGCTGTATAGCACAAAAGCCCTAAAATGTGGCTGAATCAAAAATAATTCTGTAAAGGAGAATAGGCAAAAATGACGGAGCCCGGCAAGTGTCAGCGGGTAAAAAAAAAAAAAAAAGCTGGTGGAAATCTGTGCTCACACTTTACTAAACTGGGCGCTCAGTTTTGCAATCTGTGCGCACAGATTACAAGACTGTGCTCTCAGTTTCTGAAATCCGTCTACACGGTTTGATAAACTGAGTGCTTTTTTTTGTAATCCGTGCGCTCAGATTAGTCAGTAACATCTGTCGAGAAATTGGATGCATGGCCCACATCTGCAAAGTAAGTTCAGTGGATCTGTTGTCATTTATGAATTTAAAACACTGCCATGTTTTAATCAGCACACTTCCCAGCTTGTAACATGACTATTTTTGTTACGCTGAGATAAAACGTTTAAAATGACGGCATATGTACTAGAGGATGACACGGGAGTGGATTTTCTCTCCTGTCCCATCCCGCTCCCACAGAAAAATGTCCTGTCCCATCCCAATCCCAGGCCAACATAAAAAAAAAATCCTGTCCCATCCCACTCCTGGCAAATTGACTCCCACTCCCATCCCGCTCCCATTTAGAATGACTCCCACTCCTGTGCCACTCCCATTTTTGTTTTGTTCATTTAGTCTTTTGGCAATTTCTTTGTTTGCTGAATAAACAAAATGTACATAGTTGTATTTTACTCATTTATTAAGTGACTGTTTCCTTGGAACAATGACATTACTTTTATGTTTCAAGTTGCTGAAACGAAAGAAAAAAGGCACCTAGCAAGAGAACTGTACTTGGTGAACAAAAGGGCAAAAAGGCATTACCTTCACAATTTAGAAACTGTACCTCAATGGTTCACAGCCCTGGTCCTCAGGGACGCCTTCCCTGCAAGTTTTAGATGTGTGTCTGCTCCAGAACACCTGATTCAAATTCTGACATGACCTCCTATACAGGCATCAAGAATGGAGGGTCAAACTGGACAAAATTAATACAATAAAATCATCAATAAATAAATAAATGTTGTGAATGTGCCATGAGTGAAGTAAATGTAACATGAAAGAAATGTAACATTAAATGTGCCATTAAATTAAAGGTACCACTAATTTATTTATTTAATACATCATTAGAAACAATAAATGTACCATTATATCATGAAATGGACTATTATGCAATTAAATGTGCCACTGAATAATTAAGTATAATTTTAAAGACGACATGACGTAATTAGTGGTACACTTAATATTTAATGATGTATTAAAATAAATTGTACATTTAATGGTACATTAAATTTTTTCTATTTCACAACGTATTTATTTAATATCTTCCCTTGATGAAGCCTTTCTATACGAAGCCCACGAGGGGACATGGGGGAATTTTTTTCTTTTGCGCCCCAACGCAATACTTTTGCGTTCGCTCGCAAAACTTTTGCATTCCCTCGCAAAACTTTTGCATTCCCACGCAATACTTTCGCGTTCGCTCGCAAAACTTTTGCGTTCCCACTCAGTACTTTTTGCGTTCTCACGCAATAGTCTGCGTTATCTCGCAATACTTTGTGGGAGACCCGTTTTTGAGAATTATTGAGTTTTATTTTGAAATCTGCCTTAAATAAAAGGATCTTCAATCAGATTTAAAGACAGTTATGTTCCACATGCTGTCAAACTACTGAACTCTGGACAATAATGCTGCACGAAACCACATCTGTGACACTTTATTTGATTATTACTGCTGCATGATGTGTACTTTTTTTGCACGCCACTTTTGTTTTTATAGTGAGTTGAACAGTTCTTCTTATCCTAAGCATTTAATCGCATTGTTGGCTGCGTCTTAACCTGCATATGACAAATAAACCATATCAATGCCATATCAGTGCTGTATGTTTTGTGAGCAGTTTGTCAAATGTGCTGCTGTTCCAAAATGCACAGCTTTCTCAAGGTGATTAACAACTTTTGCGAGCGAACGCAAAAGTATTACGAGCGAACGCAAAAGTATTGCGTGGGGACGCAAAAGAAAAAAAATCCCCCATCTCCCCTCGCGGGCTCCGTATTTCTACGTAGCCTGCCAACCATATCAATGCCATATCAGTGCTGTTTGTTTTGTGAGCAGTTTGTCATCTGTGCTGCTGTTCCACAATGCACAGCTTTCTCAAGGTGCTTAACAACTTTTGCGAGCGAACGCAAAAGTATTGGGTGGGGACGCGAAAGAAAAAAAAAATCCCCCATGTCCCCTCGCGGGCTCCGTACGTACCTTTCCCCTCTACTGTGGCAAAGGCTCTTACAGAATTTGCCTAACAAGTGTGCCTTAATCACTGGCGTACTTGATTACGACTAAACACTTTTTACATGCAGCAGACTGCGTGTTAACAACGCTATATTCAACTCTCTTGAAGTTTGGTATCATTTGGGACTTTCCTGTCAGCTCTATGAGTTTAATAGATAATTCCTTACTTCTGACTTTACGTTGTAAATCCAATTTTACCACGTCCAGTTCTCATCAATGCTTCTGATCTCATCGATCAGTAGCATTGTTGGCTTGTGGGTCGTGTAGTTCGTTTGACTCGCATTGGCGGCGTGGAGCCAAGTTTTTTTTTCTTAAAGTTGATAACAAAGTCTCAGTTTTACATTTCCAAAGACAATTGATCCTAGTTTATTTTCCCTCCTATTGGTTAGCTCCCACTCCCTTCTGCTCCCGTTAATTTTTTATCCTGTACCGTCCCGATCACGTGATCTTTACTAATGCTGTCTCCTATCCCGCGGGATTCCCATGGGAATCCCGTGACCTGTGGGATTCCCGAAAAAATGTCAGCCTATATGTACTGAGAAATCTGCACGCACGGATTGCAAAACGGAGTGTTTTTAAAAAAAATTTTTTTATCCTCTGACACTTGCTGGGTTCCGTTAAAAATTCCTCCATAGCAATGTAAAAAACTAAAGGCCAGTCATTACAAATGCTTTTGTTGCCACCAGTAGTGGCACAAGCAGGTATTAAGATTATGGGGTATTTACTTTTTCTCATAGGCCTAGGTTGGTGTTAATACCTTTATTACCGTAAAAGAACATTTTTGTGGTTACTAGGTTATTTTTTTCTGATATTGCAGTTTATTTGATCGGAAACATTTACGTGTGACAAAACAGCAAAATGAGAAGAAATCTGTAAGGAGCAAAATATTTTTCAACACCACTGTATATTCTGAAAGATTTTTTTTTGAAAATCATTTCTAAAAAATTGCAACAGTGGTTTATTATAAATGTATTCATGTTCATATAAGATGCCACAAATAATCAGAGTTGAGTTCTCCGGTTCTCATCAACGGCAGTAAATAATTAAAGTTATATATTCTTTAGTCTGAGTTCAGTGTTTTTGTCAAACGGGGACCTTTTGTAAAAAGAAAAGAAAAACTCAGCTAACGTTTCAGTTCATCTAGAGTCCATTACAGCATAAGTAATTCTTCTGTTTAACCAGCACTACAGTAAATGCGGGTTGTGGAGTTTTCAGATTAATTTTGCGGTCTAAACCTATTCACATGTCCCTTCAGGGGTTGTGCTGCAAAGAGGAGAGAGAACTCTGAGAGAGAGAGTCAAATAGCTATGTTCTCAGCCAACAGTGTGCTTTTAAGAGCAAAACGACTTCTCCAAAATAAATAGATCTGTGTCACAGACTGCCAGGAGAGAGAAAAGCCCTCGGTTCAATAATTAATTCCTGAGTCGAGGGTTTTGGAGTGCCACTGATTGGGCTGATTTTTTATTTTTTTCTAATTCTGTTATGATACAAAGGAGGCCGTTTGAAGTAATTTGTCCCAGAGAGAGCAGCTTGGAATACCATACATGCTTTGATTTAGCAAAGCAAATTTAATTTTGTTTGCTTTATGCAAACCAGCCGGGGCCACGGGGCTTTCTCTGATTCCACCAGAGGGGTGATGGTGGTGGTGCTGCTTATGATAGAGGTAGGGGAGTGCACACAACAGATTCACGCTGCTGCCACTAATATATAACACACAGCGTGCACGCATACACACAGCAGCATGCAGTGAGCAGCAACAGTTCAGAAGTACAAAGCTTATTCCCCACATAAACACACGCACACTCCGCTCCCTTTGAAATCAAAGCTTAAAATAATTGTTTGTGCTTTGTGTTTTGTTTCAGTCCATCCATCTATTATTAGTGTTACTGGTATTATTCCTATCATGTTGTTTTAGTTGCCTGTTCTTGCTTCTTGCTGTGGTTCTGTTTTATGCTCCTAATGAAAGCTTCTCTCCTCACTTTTGTTCTGCTTCATTTTTCAAATATGTGAATGAAATCCATCTGTTTATATCTTTTCCTGATAGTTTCTGAAATGTCTAGCACCCGAGAGCAGAATAATGAAGAGGGTACTTGTTATTTTGTTCTTTGACAAGGTCTTTTCTTCACATCTTATTAGAACGTTTTGCCACTGAGCAAAACTATGAAAGTGCACATATAGGAAGCTGTCTACATATGTAGTGTCTTAAAAACACACTCTTGCTCGCTCTAACTTTTCCACATTTTCTCCCACTATAACCACACACTTTAATGTAAAAATATTATAGAGATATAAAGATATAGCCATGGGATTTTTTTTTTCTTTTTGTTAATTTTTTATGAGCTGCAGCTGGAAACATGGTGATGGCAGTCTAATCCCATGGGGATTTTTTGCTGCAAGGACAGGGAACCTGGACAGAGTTGATTGGAAGATTGATGGAGCTATATACTGAGCAAGCCTGAAAGAACACCTGTTAGAGGCTGCAGCCAGCGCTACCACGCTATGGTTTAGATCCAAGCATATTTGTGTGTTAGATTGGCCCAGTCAAAGTCCAGACTTAAATCATATTGTAAATTGTTTGTTTGTCTGTTTTATTTGAATATGTGGAAGTTATCATTGGTATAACATAAAATTGTAAAGTTCACATATTCAAAGCAGTGGGTGAAAATGTATTTAATCCCACCCCGTATATAACCATTATCACGCCTTACTGTTCCAATTCATGGCAAGACTTGAATATTGATGTTCACAAAGACTCTCCATCCAATCGGACTATTTTGCAAAAATATCGAAGGTTGTGGTTAAAATGTGACAAAACGTCAAAATGTTCTTTGGCTATGAATACGTTTGCAAGGCAATGTATAATGTTTGGTAGTTATGACATTAATAATGGTAAAAATTAGGCCTAACTGTGTTGTACAGCTTTAAGACCCTTCATTTTCTCCCACTGTGCCCAAAAAATGAGTCTGTCTGTGTACAGATGTTGAGGCAGAGATCAGTGACATTTCTCCTCAGAACAGAGTAGGCAGCTGAACAGTTTTCCTTCACTTCATCCAAATCATTTTCTTAGAGAACAATAATAAGTGGATAAAGCAAAAAAAAATCCAATTTCCTTTATGCTTTTTATATGCTGGAAAAAAAAACCTCGTTGACGACCCTTTGGTCTTTTGTTATAGAAAACTGAGCTAATATCCTCCAGCTCTCTGCGCAGTTTAAAGGTCTTAATTGGATTCCATTAGTATATTGCTTGACATGACACTTGAGTCGGCTCTATTAGAATTCCCCTGCTTGGGATTAAAACGGGGACTTTTGCTGCTTTTGGCTCTCTGGACTCTTTTGTTAAGAATCAAATATTCTTTGTTGGATTCACAATTTTTTGTGACACCATTATCATAAATGTAGGCTTGACTTAAAAAGGGCCTTTTATGTATAGAGGACCTGCTTTTAAAGGTGTGGTAGTGTCTCTTTGCAGCAGCTTATGCATCAATAAAAAATTTGCAGTAATACAGTGTAAGCTCTATATGTGAGCCGTATAAATAGAACTGTAAGTCCTATAAAGCAGTCCTTCAACACCCCTCTTCAGAAACACCAGGGCCTGTTTGTTGTTTCCTGTAAATTTTCTTTCACACTATCACACAACGTTTAAGTGTTTTCTTTGTGGATTTCTGTTTTAAAATAACCAATCATTGAAATTGTTTGATGTTTGTCTGTTGTCATGTCTCTTGTACTAGTCCGGTTTTGATGTGGAGGGATGTTCAACATCTGATCGCCATGACAGCCAAGGTCCCTGACCCCAAAGAGCCGGGCTGGACCATCAATGCAGCAGGATACCATGTCCACCATAGGTATGATGATAAGACCCCACACACTAATCTAAATTTCCTTATGGGTTACTGTATATATTTTATCGTTTGACAGTCCAAAATGTTGAAAGATACTTTATTGCTTAATTTGTTCATCTGTCTTCTTTTATGTTGGGCTTTAAGGGTGAGCTTAACTAACCAGTTGTAATCATACACTGATATGCCTCAACATAAAATCTCCTGCAGCAACATGGGGTAGATCCCCCCTGTTGTTTCAAAAAAATTCACCATAACTTTTAAGGGCATGGGTTATTGGCATAGGTCTTAATACAGTTACATTGCAACAAGAAGGCCCTGGGTTTCAGCCTGGGATCTTTCTGGCTAGAGTTTGCCTTTTCTCCACATGCATGTGTGGGCTCTCTCTAGATACTCTGGCCTCCTTCCACATTCCAACAAATATACATATTAGGGTAAATGGTTTCTCTAAATTATCCTTAGTAGTGAATGTGTCAATGAATGGTGGTATGTCCTGTGTGTCTCTGTGTTGCCCTGGGATGGACTGTGACCGGTCAAGGATGTACCATGCCTCTCACAGAGGTAGGCATGGATAAGCAGTATAGACTGTGGATGGATGAAATTACAGTGAAACATAGTTTGCAAAGAAACGTTTTTACAGTGCAAAGCTAATAGTTATCCAGCTGAAAACTAAGGAGCAGGTGGTGGATATCTGGTACAGACCCACCACACCGACACCAGTGAACATCCAGGGAACTGACATTGAGATAGTGGACTTTTATAAGTACCTGGGTGTTCTCCTGAACAGGTAACTGGAATGGAGTCACAACCCTAATGCTCTTTACAGGAAGGGTCAGAACAGACTTTACCTGGTAAGGAGACTGAGATCTTTCAGGGACTCTCATGAAGACCTTTTTTGACTCTGTGGTGGCATCAGCCATGTTCTGTGGTGTTGTTTGTTGGAGCAGCATCTTGTCTACACCTGCAAGGAAGTGGTTAGATAAGCTCATTATGAAGGCTCCTCGACCCACTGCAGATGGTGGGAGATAGAAGAACAATAACATCACTCTTGGGCAAAGTCTCCCACCCAATGTGTGCAGCTTCATTTAATGTAGTCAGTTTTTTTATGCACAAATATGCATGCAGATTTTGTACATTTGTGATATTACCCTACTTAGTTGCACATTTCTTTTAATCTGAGTATCCTATTTTTAACAACTGTACATCATTATTTTTCTTATGTTCGTAAATTTGCCTTTACTGTACAGTCTCTTAATATTATTATTTTGTTGTTTGTTTTTAGTTTTTTTTTACCTTTGTGTGTATTCGCAAGCTTCTATTTGCCTTTCATTTTGCTGCTGGTACACCTGAAATTCCACACCGTGGGACAATAAAGGATATTTCTATTCTATTCCTTTTATACTAAAATAAAACTGCACACGTGCGCTCTCTCTTAAAGCAATTGGTTGCACTTAACTTTATACTCGATTATCAGAGTAGAGAGGGGCCAAATAATAATGGAAACGTCATCTTCAGATTTGTATTTGTAAAAACTGTTAAAACTGTGTAGCATTTGCCTTCCAGTTCACAAATATGTGCTACTCTGGGTTGGTTTTCACATAAAATCCCTTTAAAATGTATTAAAGTTTGTTGTGACACATCGCGATCCTTTGAGAAGTAAATTTTATCCTTATCCCTTCTTGGTACAGCAGTTTTAACTAGTGAGGCTAGCAACTTAGTTAACTTATTAGTTTTACTGCTATTGTTGAACTTTTAATGTTTAACTCTTTTGGAACATCTTGTAAATACATCCATGGGCAGATTATTGACTTATTAAGGCTACAACATTGTTTGTTCTGCTTAAAAAGCTGTTTCTGTATAGAAGTAGCAATTATTGCAAAACTTTATTTAGATTTTCTGATGACATGAATGATTGAAGTTTGCTGTGACATCAACATTAAAAAAATCTTTAAAATACAATTGTTTACAACTATATAGTCGATGCCAGCTTGTCAGAGGCAATAATGCAGATATTAATAGCTATTATGTGTCAACAGAGAACTAACAATGAGAACATGTGGAAAGTTGCATGGACTCGTACTCGTACTCGTCGTCTTCCGCTTTATCCATAACCGGGTCGCGGGGGCAGCAGACTCAGCAGAGACACCCAAACGTCCCTCTCCCCAGACACCTCTGGTATAGATGCCCGAGCCACCTCAACTGGCTCCTCTCGATGTGGAGGAGCAGCGGCTCTACTCCGAGCCCCTCCCGAATGGCCGAGCTCCTCACCCTATCTTTAAGGGAGTGCCTGGCCACCCTACGGAGGAAGCTCATTTCAGCCGCTTGTATCCGGGATCTCGTTCTTTCGGTCATGACCCAAAGTTCATGGCCATAGGTGAGGGTAGGAACGTAGACCGACCGGTAAATCGAGAGCTTCACTTTTCGGCTCAGCTCTCTCTTCACCACAGCGGACCAGCACAGCGCCCCCATTACTGCGGCAGCCGCACCGATCCGTCTGTCGATCTCCCGCTCCATTCTTTCCTCACTCGTGAACAAGACCCCGAGATACTTGAACTCCCCCACTTGAGGCAGGAACTCCCCTCCAACCTGAAGAGGACAAGCCACCCTTTTCCGGTCGAGTACCATGGCCTCTGACTTGGAGCTGACTGAGGAGCTGATCTTCATCCCAGCCGCTTCACACTCGGCTGCGAACCGACCCAGCGCATGCTATAGGTCTTGGCTAGAGGGGGCTAGCAGGACCACGTCATCTGCAAAAAGAAGAGACGAAATCCACTGGTCCCCAAACCAGACCCCCTCCGCACTTGGCTGCGTCTAGAAATCCTGTCCACAAAAGTTATGAACAGGACCGGTGACAAAGGGCAGCCCTGCCGGAGTCCAACATGCTCCGGGAACAGGTCCGACTTAGTGCCGGCAATGCGGACCAAACTCCTGCTCCGCTTGTACAGGGACCGGATGGCCCCTAATAAAGGGCCCCCGATTCCATACTCCTTGAGCACCCCCCACAAGGCATCACGAGGGACACAGTCGAATGCCTTCTCCAGGTCCGCAAAACACAAAGTTAACCCCCGGTTGGGGAAAATCCCATGAGCCCTCGAGTATCCCTGTAGAGGGGATTAAAAGCTGGTCCAGTGGGTTTCCACGGCCGGGACGAAAACCCCATTTCTCCTCCTGAAGCCGAGGTTTTTGACTATCGGCCGGGCTCTCCTCTCCAATACCCTGGGGTAGGCCTTACCAGGGCTGAGGAGTGTGATCCCCCTGTGTTTGAACACACCCCCCGGTCACCCTTCTTATGAAAGGGGGACCACCACCCCGGTCTGCCAGTCCAGAGGCACTGTCCACGACCACCATGCATTTGAAAAAGGCGTGTCAACCCTGACAAACCCCCCAAAATCCAGAGACTTAGGTAAATCAGGGCGGATCTCCCCCCCCCGAAGCCTTTTTTCATCGCGGAGCTTTTTAAACCACCTCGGGGACTTCAGCCTGGTGATGAAAAAGTCCAACCCCGGGCCCCCGCCTCTGTTTCCACCGGGGGAATGCGTGATGGAAGGATTGAGGAGATCCTCGAAGTACCCCTTCCACCGCCGATAATGTCCCCAGTCGAGGTCAGCAGCCTCCCCCCCCCCTATAAAACAGTGTTGGGCGAAGCACGGGGCTTCCCCCTCCTGAGGGGGAAAGTTTTGCCAAACCCGCTTCGAGGCCGACCGGGTAGTCCTTCCCCATGGCCTCACCGAACTCCTCCCAGGCCCAAATTTTTTTTCAGAATCAGAATCAGCTTTATTGCCAATTTTGTACATACAAACAAGGAATTTTTGACTTCCCGGTCCACTTTTGCTCTTTGGTTTTTTTTTTTTTTGCACTACAAAATACAAAATTTACAATGTACAATATACAATATATAAATTTAAAAAGGTGCATTTGCAAAAATTTGTATGCCTTTTTTTTTTTTATTTTATTGAAGGTTAAACAGAGAAACAGCCTGGGGGGAAGAAACTGTCTCTGTGGCGGCTGGTTTTTTTTGTGAACAACGTTTCTGTTGGCGTCGGCCTGAAAGGCAGAAACTCTAAACAGTTTTTATGTGCAAGGGTGTGGGGGTCTGCAGAGTTTTAGCAGCTCTTTTTCCGGAACCCTAGACCTGTTTAAGTCTTGGATGGAGGGAAGGTCAGCCCTGATGATTCTCTCTGGCAGTCCTGATTGTTCGTTGCAGTCCTGGACCTGTCCTGTTTTGTGGATGAATTAAACCACACTGAGATGGATGAAGACAGGACAGACTGAATGATGGCAGTGTAGAAGATGACCAGCAGCTCCTGTGGAGGTTGTACTTCTTGAGTTACCTCAGAAGTACAGTCTCTGCTGGGCCTTCTTCCGAACAGTGTCTATGTGTGAGAGACCATCTCAGGTCCTCAGAGATGGGTGGTTCCTAAGAACCTGAAGTGATCCACAGCCGACCGGTTTGTTGAGGATGGTGAGGGGGGGGTGTATGGAGGTGGTGTTTTCCGAAAGTCCACTACCATCTCCGCAGTCTTGAGTGGGTTTTAGTTCCAGGCAGTTCTGACTACACCAGTGTATCAGGCGATCCACCTCCTGTCTGTATGCAGACTCATCACCGTCCTGGATCAGTCCAATGACAGTGGTGTCATCTGCAAACTTAAGGAGTTTTCACGGACGAGTCCGCTGAGGTGCAGTCATTTGTGGTACAGGGAGAAGAGGAGTGGGGATAGAACACACCCCTGGGGGGCACCAGTACTTATTGATCTGGTTCGGGAGAAGATGCTCCCCAGTCTCACCTGCTGCTGTCGGTCCGTCAGAAGCTGTTGATCCACTGACAGGTGGAGCTGGGACGTTGAGCTGGGTGAGCTTCTGGTGGGGAGGATGTCTGGTATGATGTGTTGAAGCCGAGCTGAAGTCTACAAACAGGATCCTGGCGTAGGTCCCTGGGTGGTCGAGGTGCTGCAGGATGAAGTGTAGACCCAAGTTAACAGCATCATCTGCCGACCTGTTTGCTCGGTACGCAAACTGCAGGGCGTCCAGTAGAGGGCCTGTGATGTCTTTCAGGTGCTTTAACACCAGCCGCTCAAAGGATTTCATGACCACAGACGTCAGGGCTACAGGCCTGTAGTCATTTAATCCTAGGATGGTGGGTTTCTTGGGCACTGGGATGATGGTGGATCGTTTGAAGCAGGAGGGGACCTCACACTTCTCCAGTGACTTGTTAAGGATCCAGGTGAAGATTGGAGCGAGTTGATTTGCACAGGCTTTCAGGCATGATGGGAAGACGTTATCATATCCTCCAGCTTTCTTTGTTTTCATGCGCTGAAAGAGCCTGTTTACATCATCCTCAGAGATCTTTAGTGCAGGCAGAGGATCTGAAGGTAGGGGGTTGGTTGCTTTGCTGGTCGAACCTGTTCCTGAATGGGATGTGGAGTAGTTGGTTTGAGGTGTGAATGGCTTCTTGTCATGTCTGCAGTAGAAGCCATTCAGACGGTTGGCCAGGCAAGGACTTTGTTCAGGAAGGGTGGTGGGGCTTCTGTAGGCAGTCAGGTTTCTCAGACCAGTCCATACAGCCGAAGTGTCACCAGTAGAAAGGCTGTTTTTCAGCTTCTCACTGTAGCTTCTCTTGGCTGCTTTGATCTCCTTTGTTAGTTTGTTCCTGGCCTGCCTGTACCGCGCCCAATCTCCACTGCTGTGAGCTTCTTTCTTGTCCCTGCGCAGATTCCTGAGGTGTGGAGTGAACCATGGCTTGTTGTTCCCAAAGTTGCAGAAGGTCTTGGTCTGCACACACATGTTCTCACAGAAACTGATGTATGATGTCACCACATCAGTTTGTTTAAATCAGTGGCTGAGGTTTCAAAAACAGTTCAGTCTGTGCATTCAAAGCAGGCCTGTAGTGTCTGCTTTAATTCCTCAGTCCACTTTTTAACAGTGTGAACCACGGGTTTGGAAGCTCTTAATTTCTGTCTGTAAGTTGGGATGAGGTGGATAAGACAATGATCCAAAAGTCCCAGAGCAGCCCTGGTAACAGCATGATATGAGTCCTTTAAAGCTGTGTAACAATGGTCCAGTGTGTTTTTGTCTCTGGTGGGACACTTAATATGCTGTCTGTATTTTGGGGAGCTCATTAGAGAGATCTGCGCTGTTAAAATCTCCCAGTATTATGATGAAAGAGTCAGGCTTGTTTTTCCTCCACGTCTGTAATCAGCTCAGCAAGATGTTTTTTCCGCGGCAGAAGTGCAGCCATGCGGAGGAAAATATGGGGCCGATTATTATGAACGAGGAAAACTCTCTCGGTGAGTAAAACGGTTTACAGATTATGGAAAATGACTCCAGATCCGGACTACATGTTTGTCCCCAGCACTTTTATGTCTCTGCACCAAGCTTCGTTTTTTATAAAAGCAGATTCCGCCTCCTCGCTTCTTCCCTGATAGCTCCGCGCTGCGATCCGCTCTGAACAGCTGGAAGTTCGGCAACAGCAGTGCGCGGTCCGGGATGTTGTCACTCAGCCATGTCTCGGTGAAGCAGAGAACCGCTGATCTGCGGAGGTCCGAGTTTTTACCGGTGAGAAGAAGTAGCTCGTCCATCTTGTTGCTTAGAGAGCGGACATTTGCCAGATGTATTGAAGGCAGTGGTGTGCGAAGTCCTCTTTTGCGGAGCTTTACCGGGGCGCCAGACCGCTTTCCCCTCCGACACCTCCGGCGCAGTATCCCGTATAGCGCCGCCGCTCCGCTTGCCAGAAGCTCAGTGAACCTCGGATGGATGAAAGATGGTGAAAAAATCCCAAGAGAGGACTCTCTGATGTTGAGAAGTTCCTCTCTACTGAATGAGGCCACCGAATTGTGGCCCGAGACCACAGTACTGTGGCTCGAAAAACATATAAACACACAAAATACAAAAACAAGGAGAGAGCGAAGCTCCAAGGCTGCCATCGTCGGCGCCATCTTGTATTGAAAGCGTTTTTGAGTTTTTGCCTCTGCCACAGCCCGGGCCGCCGCACGCTTGGCCTCACGGTACCTGTCAGCCGCCTCAGGAGTCCCACAAGCCAACCACAGCCGATAGGACTCCTTCTTCAGCTTGACAGCATCCCTTACTGCCGGTGTCCACCACCGGGTTCTGGGGTTGCCGCCGCGACAAGCACCGCAGACCTTACGGCCGCAGCTACGGGCAGCAGCATCGACAAAAGATGCGGAGAACATGGTCCACTCGGACTCTATGTCTCCAACATCCCCGGAATCTGGTCAAAGCTCTCCCGGAGGTGGGAGTTGAATACATCCCTGGCCGAGGGCTCCGCCAGGCGTTCCCAGCAGACCCTCACTATGCGCTTGGGCCTGCCAAGTCTGTCCGGCTTTCTCTCCTCCAGCGGATCCAACTCACCACCAGGTGGTGATCAGTGGACAGCTCGGCCCCTCTCTTTACCCGAGTGGCCAAAACATGCGGCCGAAGGTCTGATGATCCGACAACAAAGTCGATCATTGACCTCCTGCCTAGGGTGTCCTGGTGCCAAGTGCACTGATGGACACCCTTATGCTTGAACATGGTGTTCATTATGGACAATCCGTGACTAGCACAGAAGTCCAATAACAAAACACCACTCGGATTCAGATCGGGGAGGCCATTCCTCCCGATCACGCCTCTCCAGGTGTCACTGTCGTTTCCCACGTGGGCGTTAAAGTCCCCCAGCAGAATAATGGAGTCCCCGGGAGTGGCACTATCCAGCACCCCCGACAAGGACACCAAGAAGGCCGGGTACTCCGCACTACCGCTCGGCCCATAGGCCGAAACGACAGTCAGAGACCTATCCCCAACCCGAAGGCGCAGGGATGCGACCCTCTCATCCACCGGGCTAAACCCCAACACGAGACGGCTGAGCTGGGGGGAAACAAGCAAACACACCCCAGCCCGCCTCCTCTCCCCGTGGGCCACTCCAGAGTAGAAGAGAGTCCAGCCCCTCTCAAGGAGATGGGTTCCAGAGCCCACGCTGTGCGTGGAGGCGAGCCCGACTATTTCTAGTCGATATCTCTCGACCTCCCGCACAAGCTCAGGCTCCTTCCCCCCCAGCGAGGTAACATTTCACGTCCCTAGAGCCAGCCTAAGCATCCGGGGATCGGGGCGCTGAGGTCTCCACCTTCGTCCGCCACCCAATCCTCTTTGCACCGGTCCCTCACGGTTTCATGGATTGGAGAATAAATTGTATAATTACTGTCAAACACAGATTCAGAGTTTCAGATCAATGGTCACAGAATTCAGAGGCTGTTTCTCATTATTCTGTGAGCAACCCAAATCGGATCTGGACTTCACACATTAATAGCATGTGAACAGCAGGGCAGAGTGAAGGGAGTTGGTTACCTTGCTGAGTTGTTGGATGTGTGCAACCTGTCACCTGCAGCTCTCCATTCGGCAGCTCACTGTAGCTGCTCTTTAATGTTTTACATTACTTACTGTTAGAACTGATCTGCCGTGTAAAAAGCAAATATAACAGTTTTTTATGTAGATGCACTTAATGTTTGAATATTTTTGATGAGGAGGTTCCATTAAATGAAATATATGGTTTTCATTAGAAGTGCATTGATTTAATATTGATGTGTTGTGCAGATTTTCTGGATTAAACTGGCATATCTGCTGTATTTACTGTATAAAACAACCCAACTACCTATGCTTTACAAGCTATTCACAGTACTCTTCAGTGCAGCCTCTGTTTGAGGCTTATTATGGCTCCCCTTCCCAACTGGCCAATGCTGCTACTCTGATTGGCTGGCTTCCAGAGACTTCTCCTGAGCAAACGTCTGCCCTTGGATGTATTGATAACTGGAAACCAGACTCAAACATGCTGCCCAGTCATTAAATGAAAATTGCTGGCTTGCCACAAGAACCAGAAATATTTTTAGTTTCTGTGTCTGCATCCAAAGGTTCCTGTCCAGTGTGTTGATTTTTCACTTCAAACATGACAAAACACACATGAAATCATCCAAAGTAATAGCTTTATAGATTAAAGTATTACAGGTAAATGTAGGAAAATATTTTAAATGATAGTTAAATATTTTTTTTATATTTTTTTTAGAATTTGTGAACCTGTTAATAGTTGTTTTAATGTATATTTTATAGTAGTGGTCAATGGAAAATGCTTTCTTGATCATAAGAGAAAAGAGAGTTTTGTGCGAATGCTAAAAAGCATTAAGATTAAATTGTACTGCTGCAGATGCTTTATCCATACGTTTTGGCCTATATATTTTTGCAATCTTTCTACTCTTTCAACTATTCAGATATGGGATTACTGTTGCCATTGTGTATTCTTTATAATATAGTTCAATGTAGTTTACTCACAATTTATTTTTGAGAAATACCGGGCTCTACTTTTTTTTTCTACCTGTCTTGTCCATCATTCAGGCATTCAATACAATGTGATTGATAGCTTTCCTAGTGCCTAGTGCCTAGTCTAAAATAATCCCGTTGTTGCAGCACCCGTACTCGTCGTTGTCTTCCGCTTTATCCGGGACCGGGTCGCGGGTGCAGCAGACTCAGCAGAGACGCCCAGACGTCCCTCTCCCCAGACACCTCCTCCAGCTCCTCCAGGGGGAGCCCAAGGCGTTCCCAGGCCAGCCGAGAGACATAGTCCCTCCAGCATGTCCTGGGCTGTCCCCTGGGCCTCCTCCCGGTGGGACGTGCCTGGAACACCTCCCGAGGAAGGCGTCCAGGAGGCATCCGGTATAGATGCCCGAGCCACCTCAACTGCTCCTCTCGATGTGGAGGAGCAGCGGCTCTACTCCGAGCTCCTCCCGAATGGCCGAGCTCCTCACCCTATCTCTAAGGGAGTGCCCGGCCACCCTACGGAGGAAGCTCATTTCAGCCGCTTGTATTCGGGATCTCGTTCTTTCGGTCATGACCCAAAGTTCATGGCTATAGGTGAGGGTAGGAACGTAGACCGAGCGGTAAATCGAGAGCTTCGCTTTTCGGCTCAGCTCTCTCTTCACCACAACGGATCGGCACACTGCCCCCATTACTTCTGTAGCCGCACCGATCCGTCTGTCGATCTCCCGCTCCATTCTTCCCTCACCCGTGAACAATACCCCGAGATACTTGAACTCCTCCACTTGAGGCAGGAACTCCCCTCCAACCTGAAGAGGACAAGCCACCCTTTTCCGGTCGAGTACCATGGCCTCTGACTTGGAGGAGCTGATCTTCATCCCAGCCGCTTCACACTCGGATGCGAACCGCCCCAGCGCATGCCAGGGATCAGGCCCCCAGGCGCTAGGAGAGCCCAAGGTACCCATGATGACCCAGACTGTCAGAAAAACGGTATGTCAAACACCAGAAGAACCCAGGCCCCCAAGTCACCCAGGTGCAACCAGTCCCCCAATTCAGCCTTTAAAGGCTGGATTGGGGGACTGGTTGCGCCAGTCCCCCAAGGGGACTAATTAACAGTTTTGCAAATTTTTACAATTAAACCTTTGAACGATTTCAGCTTCAGTTCAGCTTTTTAATCTTATTTTAGATCACTCCTTCAGCCTATAGAATTCACACTGCATTTATGCAGAAAATGTGATTTTTGTGGTTCAAAATAGAATTAATGGTTTTATGTATTTTACTGTAGAAATGAAGTATTGCATACAGTCATGGAAAAAAAGAAAGTAGATCTTTCTTTTTTAATTATAGTGTTTTATGTATCATAATTTAATAAATATTATCTGGTCATTATCAGGTTTGGATTTTATTTTAATCTAACCTCAAATGATCAAAAACACATGATAGATTCCCCACTATAGTTACTTATTAAACCAAAAGTGAACAAAAGCAGTTGAACCTTAAAGTCCCACAGTATGTTTTATCACACTTAAAAGAGATGATCTTGCAATATTGAGATGCTATTATCACACTCCCAGCATGCCTCAGCATATACCTGTAAGGATTTAGAGAAACAGAGCATACTGTCTCCCTCACACTGTATGCATTTAGACTCATAGAGAGAGCGAATGAGCCATCTTATACATTTTTCAATGACTGCCAAAGCAATGACATATCGGTAGTCAGTTATAGTGTTTGGGATTTTTTTATTTGCTATCTGCCTCGCTCAAACTCCCTCTCCTCACCTTTAACTGACCATCATCACCTCTTCATCCTGTTTCTTTTACAGACCTTTTTTCAAACCTTATGTTCTCTCCATGCCTTTTCCTCCCCTCCATCTACTCTTTTCCAGCATGCCGTGTCATAAAATAGATTGTAATTACTGTGTTGCTGTGAGAAGAATGGATTAATTAAAATATAATGATGCCGATCACAGCAGCGAGCGTCTGCTGAAATCTGTCCATTTAGGGGGCTGTGGCAGAGGACTTGTAATGCCCTGATCATGCTTTAGCGGCCATTTAAATTATATCAATTATAAGGAATGGTTTATTGCATGGGTAAGAATGGGTTGACTACAGCATCACTTAGTGTCCTTGTATATTGAAAAAGACATACAACATGCATGGATTACAGTTTAGAAAAATCTAAGCTAAGACTAAAATGTTTTGGTTATGTTTATCTTGAAAAGTGCGGTTTTTATTCCAAAAATGCTCCCTGTTGTGTTTTATACAAATAGCATAAAGGTTTAATGAATCTCAAATTGTGTCTTAAAGAATCACTGTTCAGTCTAAATTTATTCACATCAGGTTTGATCATTTTAATAATTTTAGATTTTAAGATAGGATCAAATACAGCACAGATTCTTTAAAAACTGTGAAATAGCCATCTTTAGCTGTGTTAGTGGCTAACGGTTAGCCAGTCGTGGTAGTAGCTATTTCCTACTCACAGTCCCTTTCATGTGTTGTCTGTCAATCTGTTACCATTTCTTTTGTTTATCCAAAATGCTGCCACACGACAATTTAAAAGTGCTGGAGGCTCCTTCAGTACTTGTGTAATCAACTAGGATCAGTCCAACAAGAAAACCTTGTCAAGCCCATTCAACACAACTGCAGACTTATTGTTGCTAACTCCTCAGTAAGCAAAGAAGCTATTGGCTATCCACAAAAGTTGCTAAATAATGTTAAATGTCATCATCTAATTTGCATGATTGGCCATCTATGTGCATTGCAATGGACACTGAAGGAGAGATGGAAAATATGGTGAGAAATGAGTGAAAAACAGCCTTTATATGGTTAGAACATACATGTAACCCTTTGAAGTCAGTAAATTATTATTCATTAAATTATGTAAGTACAGTGAAAAATAAAAATTTATATTTGCATCCTACCCTGACTGAAAGGGGATCAACCAGTGTTAGCTGTCTGCAATTTGTTAGTAGCCCAGATGTGGTGGGAGTGACTGACTGCAACCTGGGAGACCACTGTTAGAGCTAGGGGATAGTGTTGGGACCCACAGTTTCACCTGCTACTCATTAAGAAGAGTAAGAACAATACATGCTTTACCAAGCATGCAAAGATCTCAAATAACACAAGATTTGTCACTTGTCAGTTTTTCAAAATGAGTTGTTTGAGCTGTCTGAAAACTCACAAATAGAGACAAAGTTAGCAACGGTAAGTTAATCTCTTATTTAAAGCTGCAGTAGAAAGTTCTGAGAAAACCGTGGATTTAGCCTAAAAATTTGAACAGGTATACTTGAGAGGTCCGTCCCCCTTGCTCTCTGCTGTGCTTACAGCCTTCCCACCAAAGTGGAGCCTGCCATGAACGTGCAGGCTAGTAAGCAGGGCCACTGATGACGGCACATAAACAGCTATGGCACATTCACTGGTAGGAACGATACATCAACGGTATGCTTTGCACTGACTATGGCCTGCCAATACTTTGACTTCAAACTTGGTCCTCAAGTCATTAGCAAAGCTGCAGCATACCGGCAATCTTGAGCTAGAAGAACGGTAAGCACTGTGCGGAGGAGGGGTGTGAGCTGCGCTTACATGAGTGTGATATACACTGCTAAGATATTCCTGCTGGCTCTGATTGGTTGTTTCTGACCGGGAGCAGCTTATCCCTGCGAATTGCAGTAGGACCACTGGGAGGAGCCAGAGGAGCTTAATTTCTTTCACAGATTACCTGTTCCATATTCTACTTTTAGGACATAGTGACAGTTTTAACAAATATGTAGAACATATTATTTTAGTCACCTATTGCAGCTTAAAAAATAATTAGAGTCTCAAACAAAATTCAACAGGATGTACAGTTTATAGCACTCACCTTGATATCTGGGCCTCAATACCCAGAAGTCACATTTTGGAGGTGACCGAATTGCATTTGTGGGACAGATTTCATTTTTGACTAAAAATATTGGGGCAATTAAAAATCATGAGATCTTTGTACACTCCTAGTTATATATATAGGATTATATCTCAGTAGAGTTTGGTTTATGATAATTTGTTTTGCTGAAGGTGAGCAGGACAGTAACAGGATGGATTTAAAAGGCTGAAACTACAGTGACACGTCAGGAAGATATTAATTCCCTCTTCAAATTAGAATGTCACGAAGCCATTGAATTCAACCTTAAACATTTCATTGAGAGCCTGTGCGGATTGGGGACAGATGGTTGCAGTGGGAGCAGTGGCTGCATGGCTTTACGAAAGCTGCAGAAAAAATGCCTTCCTTAAAGATGATGTGTGAGTTAATGTGTGAGTGTATGCATGTGTGTTTGTGGATTTCTGAGGCTTGCTGCATGGAAGGAATTGGTCGCCCACATCCCAGCGTTCCCATCTGTCTGACCTCTATATAGACTGGGAGCTTTACAAAACTCAACAATGTCGTTGAGCGACCCCCAACCTCAAACCCTCCACCCAGCGCTACCGCCGCCACATTGACAATAAACATGTCAGCCGCCACACGCCACAGCAATCTGCCATCAGATTTACTGTGCATGAAATATAGTGGTGCCTTTATTGGTCCAAAGAGTTGTCACTCATAATTTATAGGCTGTTGCCAGGCCGGCTGTGATGTCAGCCGGCTCCCAGGCCCCTTGGGGGAATCAAAAAGAAAGGGGGGGCAAGTGATAGGGATGAGGGGTGAAGTTGGGTGAGAGGCTGAGATATAGGAGGGAAGAAAAGTTTGAGGCTGTGTGAGAGCAAGAAGAGAGAACAGGACTAAGAGACGAAAGGTGATAGAGCAGGGTGAAAGAAGGAAAGAAATAACACACATTCATCCTGTTCCTTTTTGTTGTGAGTTTATCAACTTGAGGGAGTGAAAGTGCCAGTTTTTTTTTCTTAGCCCCAGAAAAAGATCTCCCCCAACACGCTGAAAGTTACTCTGTATTTGTTGAACACACCTATTGATCACACGTTCAGCAAAGGAAAATAAATTAATCTGTGATTCATATCTCTGCTCCAAGCTCTTCTAACCCAGAAGTACAAAAAAAATGTAGAGTCTGGTGTTAGGGGCTTTAAATGAACAGAGACGAAGCAGAACATCCAAACAAGCTTAATTTTACTTAATCTCTTTTGATAGCATAGGTGAAACTACAGTGATTATCCTGTGGG
Organism: Crenichthys baileyi; assembly: GCA_036173005.1. Taxonomy (NCBI): domain Eukaryota; kingdom Metazoa; phylum Chordata; class Actinopteri; order Cyprinodontiformes; family Goodeidae; genus Crenichthys; species Crenichthys baileyi. The sequence goes on along the minus strand of JAHHUM010001528.1, from coordinate 19,046 downwards.
ATATTTGGATAGAAAATAACAGTGGTGAAACAGATCAAAGAGAAGCTGACCTCGACGAGAAAACAAAGGGAAAATCAAGGAGAATTTATGATGCTGAAATGGTTTATTTTGGGGGGAGAAAGTGTTATGGCATTAAAAAATGAGATAAGATTCAATCCATCTTTTGAAAAATGATGCTAAGCTCACAAAGGACTATTAGAATGTTTACATTTGCTGCATTTTGTTCCATATCAAAATAATTAATTGCCTCCATTTTCAAATTAAAAGTACATTACAACACAATTAAGGATGCAAATGAGTCTGAGGCTGTCGCAAGGAGCCAGAAAAAGTGAAAGAGCGACTGAATTGATGTATGAGCATTTCTGTGATTTTTTTTTTTGTGTGTTAGGTGTGTCGCTCTGGATCTTTGTGTGACTGTCTATTTGTGGATTCAAATATAAAAAGTCTCTTGCTGCAATTGTTGAAGAGGAAGACTCAGTGTTGAAACCAACAGCATAGAGGAACATAAATCAAAGCTTTGCAGTAATAAACAACATAGTAATTAGGTCACTCTTCTCTCAGTAACTGATGAACCAGATCAACAGATACTGTTATTCTTTTTGTTTGTAAGGCCTGCGGCACACATTAGGAACTCATCCAACTTTAACAAACCACTCGCATTTCTGATCATATTTCTTTATGTATGCCTCCGACCCCCACCGAGCATGCTCCATGAATGACATCTACATCAGCCTGGAAACCAGGAACAGTAAAACATCATTTTGCTATAACCTTCCCTCTTCGGAGGGATAACAGATATAAAAGTATATAGCCTGTGGTTTACTGCAGCTCCTTACTCCCCCTCTCCTCATGCAGCCGAGTAGCTGCATGCTGGGCTGATGGATGCTGGGCATCGGCCGTCTTTTAATTGCTCGTAAATTTTTGATCTAGGGAAAACGCCACGTTCTCCTTGTCCCCCGGCGACATGGGTGACGGAGCACTCAGGGAATAAAGGAGCTGCCATGAGCTGAAGACAGGAGAAAGAAAAATAGACATCAACACCCAGACTCTCTTTGGAAAATACTGACAGCTGCACTAAACTAAGATATAGTATAGTTACATTGTTGTGAAAGAGTACAGATTTATTCCATGAATGATTTTTTTGTTTTGTTTTGGTATTCTTACACATGTCAGATTATCAAACAAACAATAATATCAAACAAAGATAACCAGAGTAAATACAAACTTGAGTTTTCAAATGAGAATTCAATTTACTGGGGGTAAAAAACTATTGAAACCAACCTGGCCTCATGTTAAAAAGTAATCCCCCCTCTTGTTAAATCATATAATAACTGTGAATAATGATATTCTTTGGAAAGCTGATTAGGCCTGATTACTGGCAGACCGGAAGAATCAAGACACCACTTAAAGAGAACCTTTCTGACAACATGAAGTATGCTAAAACATCTAAAAAACAACACATCAATTCAAAATGAAATGAGCAAAAAAGTCATTGACATCTGTCAGTCTGGAAAAACCAACACAGCGTTTCAGGGGAAAAAAAAAAACATATAGATGATTAAACATGGTGGTGGTGTCTTGATAACTGGCCATAATTGATGGAGCCATGAATTCTGCTCTCTACTAGAAATTTTAGAAAGAAAATGTCCAGCCATCAGTTCAGGACTTTAAGCTTAAGTACACTTTCTGCAGCACAATGAGTCGGGGCTCCACGAAGGGCTTGACCTGAGAAACGTGGAACGTGGGGTGAATCCTCATGGAATTGGAATCTCAGCCGTACAGAGACAGGGTTGATGATCTTGGAGATAGGGAAAAAGGTCCAAAAAACGGGGGGGGGGCCAACTTCCCGGGACTCTATCTGTAACGGTAGGTCTTTGGCGGAGAGCCAAACTTTCTGCCCACCTGGTACTTAGGGGGCAGGGATTCCGTCTCCCGGTTGCCCCCATTCTTGACTGAACCCCAGTGACATTCTGATCATTTGGGCCCCCCTGGCCTTTCTCCATATTCTTTGGCATCTTAAGGCAGCTGCTTGGGCAGACGGAACATTAGCCTCTTTCTCCTGTACGGAAAAACCCCCATGGGTGGCTGGAAAAACCAAAACACAACATTGAAAGGGGAAAAAACCAGTGGCTTTGACTGCAAAGAGTTCATGGCATATTAAACCCAGGGTAAAAATTTTGTGACCACTTGGTCGGGTCTGACTCCAAAAAATTTCCGAAGTTTGGTTTCCACTTCTTGGGTTGGCTCTCTCAGTATGGGCCCCATCAGATTGAGGATGAAACCCCCTGAAGAGAGACTAACAGAAATTCCCCAAAACAAAGAAACAGAACTCCTTCCAAAAACGTGACACAAACTGAGGTCCTCTATTGGAAAAAATTTCAGTAGGTATTCCATGGAGACCCTGAAAAAACTTCTCTGGTCAAAATTTTCTCACCCAAACTCCTTTGCAGCCGGGAGCTTCTCCAGGGGCACCAAATGAACCATCTTGGAAAAATCTGTCAATTATCGTCAGTAGAAAAGAGTGACCATTTGACATCGGTAAACCTGTTACAAAGTCCCTAGCCAATGTGTGACCATGGGCGGGGGGGAAAAATGGGCAATGGGTTGCAAAAAAACCCCCGGGGGGGGACGAGGAAGACTTGGGTTTTTGACAACATTGAGTGCATGCAGAAAAAATGTTTTTTGACATCCTTCACAAGCGATTTGGGCCCCCAAAAAACTGAGCTTTTTACAGTCTGAATCGTTCTGCGTTTTCCAGGATGACAAACGAAGAAGCAAGGGAAAAAGACTCCAGTACCCTTTGGAAACCAGGCGTTCCCCGGGAACAAAACAGCGGGCCCCGGTGGGAAATAATGGGGGGATAGGCAGGACCCTGATGGCCTCCTGGACCTCCCTTTCCCCCCAACTTGGGAAACCCCGACCAACCCTGACGGCCCTCAGGAAGGATAAACTCCTCTTCACCTGCAGACTGAGATTCTGTGGGCTCTTGAATCCGGGTAGGGCGTCAGGTTTGCCATTTTTTAACTCGCTGGCCTGTAAGACAGGGGAAAAATTTAAAAGACCAAAAAACAGAGCCCATCTTCCCTGCCTGGGGTTTTCGCTGTTTTGCTGATTTCAGGTGCCCCCAAATTTTTTTATGGTCTTCCACACCATAAAAAATGGCTCCTTAGTCCCCTTCCAGCCAATGTCTCCACTCCGTCAATGCCAACTTGATGGCCCCAACTCTCTGTCCCCACGTCGTAATTCCCACTCAGCCTGTGACAGAGTCCCTTAGAAGAAGGCACATTGGGGGAAAAACGATCATCCTCAACCCCCTTTGACTTAACACCGGTTTTCCCAAACCCCATGCTTGAGGCATCCCCCCCCATATAAACTGTCTTTCTGGGTCAGGAGAACCCGTAGCATTGGACCTGACGTGAAGAGTTCCCTTTTAACCTGTTGAAGGTCTTCTCTGCATCCTTATTCCATACAAATCTTGTCTTGGAAAAAAGGTAAAGAGCGTTCAGGGGAGTAGCACCCAGGCTGTAATTTCTAATAAACCCTCCTATAGGGGAAGTTTTGCGAATCCAAAAATCTCTGAAGCTGCTTACGATCAGTGGGGACAGGCCCCTTTCCCCAAGACGGCCCCTTACTTTAGAGGGATCGACAATCACTTGACCTGGGGAAATGATGTAAAACCCAAAAAGGATGTATTAGTGGTGTGAAATTCAAAATTTCTCTGCCCTTTAAATGAACAACTGGTTTTGCTGAAGACGCAGGAGAACAGCTTTTTGACATGTTTCCTGGGGGTATCCAGATCTTGAGAATAGATTAATATGTCATCAAGGTAGACAAAAACACGAATTGACCCACCATGTCTCTTAGAACGTCATTGACCAAAATGACTGAAAAAACTGCAGGAGCATTAGTAAGTCCCAATGGCATGACCTTGTATTCATAATGGCCCCGTAGCGGGGTTAAAAGCCGTCTTCCACTCACCCCCTTCTCTGATTCGGACCAGATGATAAGCTTTCCCTTAAAATCCAGCTTAGAAAACATCTTGGCTCCCTGGATCTGATCAAAAAGCTGTGTTTTCATGAGTGGTAAGGGGTATCTATTTTTTAAAGTTATCTCATTAAGGCCTCTATAATCAATGCCTGTTAACAAACCCATCCTTCTTCCCAACAAAAAAAAAACCCGCACCTGCAGGAGAGGAAGAAGGTTTAAATTTGTCCTCCCTTTAATCCCTCATGAACATATTTTCTTCATGGCCCCTGTGCTCTGGACCAAAAACGAGTTAAAGCCTGCCTTTGGGGGGGTTAAAAGTGCCAGGAAGCAAATCAATAGCACAATCATATGGTTTTCTGGGGGTTTGGAGAGCTATGGCCTTGATCTTATTTAAACACTTCTTTAAAGTCCATGGTATTTTTCCCGGTACCTTGGATTAAATCCGGGTATTTTTCCCTCGAACCTCATTCTCCACGCTGACCCTCCATAGCAGCAGACAAAAGGCAGCAGCGGAACATGACTCAGCCCCCAACCCAGAATCTCTTTCTTCTTCCAGTCAAGTGGGGGTTGTGTTTTCTGCAACCAGGAGGCCCCTAAGACTACAGGAAGTTCGGGTGAATTTAATGATCATGAAAGTTACTTTTTCTTGATGATTACCTCCAACGGGAAAGGGAAAATCTCCTCCGTCCTGAGGTGTGAATTGTTCCAGGGCCTTGGGGACCATCCAATGCTAGCACGTTTCGTTTTTCCCCCAGCTGACGGAATGAGTTTTATGCTGTTCTTATTTGCGAATGTTTCGTCCATGAATTCAGTGTCTGCTCCTGAATCAATAAACACGGCCCTCTGGGGGAGACATGGAAAATAGGTTTGAAAACAAGCAGGAAAACAAGAAGGAGGAGGGAGTTAGCTGGCTTCGGGGCTCAGTAGAGACCCTCCCTTCCTCTGCTGAGCCTGTCCTTTTAATGGACATCTGAGTGCTAAATGTCCTTTTTTTTCCACAAAAAAAAAAACAGGTTTTGAAACTTCCTCCGACGATCTTTCTCCTCAGGGGTAATCTTGGGTTTCTGCCCCAACTGCATGGGCCCCACAATCATCGTTCCCCCTCAGTGAGAGGTGCCGGGGCTCCTTCTTTCACGCCAGGTGTCCCCCGGACCCTGAAATGAGGGGGGGACGACCCCCCTCATGTCACTTCTCCCTCCTTCTCTCTGCCAGCCGAACATCTATGCCGGGGCAGCAAGATCCTCGAGCTGTTTCAGGGAGGAGGGGTAGTCACGGGTCAAAACCTCATCCTTGATGTCTGCGTTCAGTCCTTGCCAAAAATGCATCCTTTTGTGCTGCCTCATTCCAACGGCTATCTGCTGCCAGCAAATGAAAGTCAAATTATAGGACAATGGCTGATCACCCTGTTTTTAGGGGCCAGTAAGCCTCTTGGGGCTTCACGACTTGGAAGAACAGGGTTTTAAAAACTGGAAATGAGTTTTCCCTTTGGAAAAAAATTTCATAGAAGTTACAAGATGCAGACCTGTTATGCCATTCAGCCCCGTCCCCCCCACTGCTTCGCCCTTCCTGCCAGCACGAGATATAAAAAAAAGCCACCTTTTGGAGCGCTCAGTGGGAAAGGATGACGGCTGAAGCTCAAAATGAATCTCACCTGAGTTTGGGAAAGCTCGACACTGGTGGGTCTCCCCCCTGAAAATCTCAGGGGGAGATAGGCTCCCTTACCTCTGCTGTTGTCTGTGTCACTTTGGGCGTGGTTAATTTGTGACCGGTGGCGGCTTGGAGACAGGATTGCCAGAAAACCCCGAAAGGGGGGGGCCAGCCGGAAAGGGTCTCATCAAAAGTGGATGCGCCACTGCTGTGGCTGGCGATGGGGCCCATTTTTTGGCCAGAATTTTTCTATTACGAATTAGAAAAAAAGGGGGACCCAAAAAATTCAGCCAGACACAGAAAATGAAAGATTAAAAAAGTTTATTCAGCCACAGGAAAAAAGTCACTCAGGTTTTAAACTCCACACAGCTTCCAGGAAAAACTGAAGCAGAAAAGGATGATTAGTGACTTGTAGTTTCTCCAAAACTTGGGAAGGATCAGAAAAAATCACTAACCGTTTTTTGTCTTGGGTTAAACTTGAAAAAACCCAGAGGGGAAAACCTCAGGGGTAGAAGGCAGGGATCTCCACAGCGCAGGGGAGAGAGACAGGTGGGCTTTTTGCTGAAAAAATCCAAGGGCTATGGTGATTCAATAACCAGGGACCAAAAAAGGGTCAATGATCGGAAAAAAGAGACTCCAGGCAAGGGGCAGGCAGAGGCATAAATCAGATGCAGGAAAAAAAGGGGTCAAAACCAAAATCCAAAAAAGTCCGACAAGGGGCAGGCAGAGGCAAAAATCCAAAAGGGGAAGGCAAGGTCAAAAAAAACGATCAGTCAGGAAGGAACGCTGGATATCTACTCACACGATGGGGTTTCAAAAATCTGGCACCGTCTGCTTTTCAAGGGCAGTATATATCAGGGAAGACACAGGTGCTTGGGAATGCCACAGATTGCACTGCCCCTGTAGCAGTCACCATGTGCATCTCATCTGCTGATTGTAGCCAGAGAGACAGAGTAGAGCGAGACGTGCCGAAAACCTAACAAAGCGAGTCAAAGTTTTTCTTTTGGCTTGGGCCAGGGAGAGACAGTCCTTTTTTCTCAGAGGAGGCTGCCCTGTGTCACAGCCTTTTATTAAAAAAGGAAAAAAAACACTCATGTTACAGCATCGTGGGTTGAGGGTTTTTTACCAAAAACAAGTCCTACTGAATAAAAATGGTTTTTGGCCAGATACTGATACAGCACCACGTCTACATCTGGAATTCAAGGACACGTAGATTGGCTGGGGGGGCGAAAAAAGCCTGCTTCCCAAACTCCTTTGCACACACAAGTTCCTGTCTCAGTCAGCATAGAAACCACCCCCCCCAAATGCGACTCTAAGGCAAGGGTGGCAATTTCAATTCAATTCTAATTAAGTTTTATTTATTAGCGCCCCCAAATTTAAAAACACATGTTGTCCCCAAGGCACTTCACAAAAGTCAGGTTAAAATACATTCCAATTTGTCCTAACCATTGAACAGATGCAGTCAGAGTTATTTTTATTTATTCAAAATTTTGGATAAAAAATTTTTTTTGTCTAAGGGAAAACCCAGCAGATTGCATCCAGGAAGTGACTTGCAGCATTCACTCCTCCCCGGATGAGCATGTAGAGACAGTGGACAGGTTCACTGGCGTTGAGCTTTGCAGCAATCCCTCATACTAAGCATGCATGTAGCGACAGTGGGAGGGGAAAAAATCCCTTTTTAACAGGAAGAAAAACCTCCAGCAGAACCAGGCTCAGTGTGAGCGGGGGCCCTCTGCCACGACCAACTGGGGGGGTTAGAAGAACAGAGCAGAGACACAAAAAAAAAACAAAGAAGCACTGATACCAGGAAATACTTTCTATGGGAAGGAAAAGGTAAAGGGTTTTAGATTTTAGCTCCGTTAGTCCCTTTCACCTAGAAAGAAAGAACAGATAAACCCTGAGCCAGTTTTCAAGGGTTAGAGTCTGAAAAAGAGCACTTATAAATTGTTTTCAGTTTTAAAAGCTCAGTCCAATCGCCTTTTCTAGGAGAGAGAAAGGGTTTTAAACACTAAAAGACAGGGCCATGTGGATCATCGGTAGAGGGTGAGCATTAAGTTTTTGCCAGCAGAAGCTTGGACGATAGCCCCTCTCCAGAAAAGGTGTCACAGGTGAGACAGGTGTAGCTTCTAGGAAGAGAAAAGAGAGAGAACAAAGTTAAAAGCTGAAATAACAGAAAATAGTGCAAAAGGCATTTTACAATTCTGTTAATAGTTCATAAAAGTACTTCGAAAATAAAGGTAAAAAGTATTCAAACCACTTCTATCAAAGTTCACCCAACTAAATAAATGAAAATGTCTTTTAAAGGTAAATCATAAGGATAAAGAACCTTTTTAAACTAAGCAATGATAATTCATACACAAATCTTCCAACATTGTCATTTTAGCATTATTTGCAGCTACGGCATACTTGAGCTTGGACTACAAAATCGCAGGGAGAAATAAAAATGGCAAATTTTTCAGCCGGAAGTCCATGACCTTGTTTTTTCAGAGGAAGATTTGTGAAGAGGTTTAAAGCAGGGTTAGAGCTATGCACGACTTTGTGTTGGTCTGTCACCTAAAATCTGCATAAGAAACATTTAAGTTAGTAGTTATAATGTGATGAAATGTGAACAGGTTCAAGGGCTGTGCATACTGTTGTAAGGCAGTGTAAGCTATTTCCTATAAAATTTCAGTAAATTGCAGTCACTGTGCCATAAATTTGGTTAAAAATAGTTGTCCTCCTCACAGAGAATCCCTTTTTTGTTTTGTAGAAATGCATTTTACAAATTGTCTTTGCCACACACTTTCTGCCACTGTAACGATCAGATGTGAGTCTAAAATGGAACACTAATGGGGTGAAGATCAGAGGTACATTAGCCTGCATTTGCATAAACACCTCTTTTCCTCCTTTTACTCCGTAACATGCCTTTAAATGTCTGTACAGTGTTGACTGTAATAGAGATGAGATTAAAAAATGGGGCTTCAGATTCGTCTCTGCAGTTCTGTGACTGTCACCAACCCTGTAGATGCTCATCTGATCAGTTTCTTACTGTGCTGGTCTTCCTCCTGAGATGAAAGAACGTAGAGATAAATACAGGTTTATCCCTCCATTTGCTTTGCTGATTGTTAAGAGGTGCAGTGTCCTGCCGAGCATTTTGATTTCCTTTTTGTGCCAGACTCGGCCTTGTATCAGATCTCCATCAGCATTTCCTCATCTTTAGGATCCTCTCTTGTTCTCCTCTTTCCTCCACTCCCCTGCTGGGCTGTGTTGTTTTTGCCTCATTTTGTGTATCTAAACTCACTGGGTTTGGCCTCTTGTGATCTCTTCTTTTCCTTACATTGATCGTGCCGACTCTGGCACCCCCAGTGGGTGGAAATTAGGACACATGCTGATCTTCCATAGGTCACTGGCTGGGATAGAGGTCAGAAGAAGGTTGGAGTTCGTCTCACCTGTGTCTGAATGTGGATGGGTCTGCTGAGGCACTAACTAAAATTATTTTCTTTGCTCCAGTTTGTGGGATCTAACCATTGTTTTACATGTTTTCTGGACTCTGGACTTTTGGAGGTGATTTGATAATATTATTCAGGATTCCCAGAGACTGAATGCCTTATATTAAAAAAGGCATAACAATAATTTTCAGCTGAAGAAAAACCTTCCTGCCATCTACTAGGTCAATGTCTAGTTAGTTTTTGAGCAGGACCATGCCTCAATCAGTCCTCTAGTTACCAGCGGTCTATTTTTACTCCGCTCACCCTTTCAGCACTGTTCAGCACCTTCTTCAGCTCTCCTCTTACCCTTATCATTCATGTCTTTATAACTTCTTCCCTCATCCCTTACTCCATCATCCCTTTTTCCTTTAACTTTCATCCTTCCTCCATAAATCCTTCATCCCTCATAACTTCCTCAAGAACTCATATCCCTCCCTCTGCCATCTCTCATCCCTAACTTCTCATCCATTATTCCTACATTCTTCATCCCTTCTCTTTTAACCATACTTCATCCTTTATCCAATAATCTCTTACATCCTTATCCCCCGTCCCCTTCTACGGAACCCCGTTCTTCACCCATCCCTTTGATCCCTCATTCCATCTCCAGAATTTTCAGTACTCACTTACTTGCGAAAATTCATTGTTTGTTAAAAAATAGTGTTTTTTCATTCCTCCCCCCCAACCGATGTTCTTTTCATCGTGTTTAAAAGATCAAATAAAATCCATTTTAACAATGTAAAATTAATTTTGAAAAAGAAGAAGTTATATTTACATTTGATTATAAAATGGCATGTCAGAAATTATGAATAAACGAAAACTCTTTATTGACATTACAGCATTCAAACCCTTCTAATAAACCAATGCTGTCCCCGTGCCCTTTTGCCAGGTTTTCACTGGTGCTTTTGATCTACTAGGCTTCGTAAAGACCCAAGCTCCAAGTCAACCGTGTGGGAGAAGCTCTTTTCCCTTGACATCTCGATCACGTGAACTTAAGTTCAGACTCTGGCTTTGGGCACACAGTACTGCACACTCCATTACTTCACTATGATAAGTAACATGAAGGTAAACACATACTTAAAAGAAAACTAAATAACTTAGCCCAGCGAGAACTGATACATGAGTATATGACTGTTACCACATCCATCCTTTACTCCTCTTCACAACCCCCATCACACTACCCCGTTCATCCACCTTCATCCCTCAACTTCGTTTCTCATCCCCTCACACTACCAAAACCTTGCCCCTCTTCCTTATCTCCAGAGAGAATCAACCCTTCCAATACTCTAACGATCCTACTATGAATCCACCCACGCTGCCGTAATCACCTTCCATTCATAACCCCCAGAAACCCTTTATCCTAACTATTTTTTATCCCTGTATATCTCCCGTCCCTCCATAATATCCTCATTCATCATATCACTTATCTCCTTTCATCCCCCTACTCCTCTTCATCCCCCCTCCTCATCCTTTGACGACATATCTAGTATTACTCATGCCCCTACGGTACGCATCATCTGGGTGGTTGTCACTCCTATATTGGCGATGAGGGAATTCCCACTCGAGTCTTTGATCCTTCGAAGCAGCCAGTCTTCACTCCGTCGATTTTTCAATCCTCCAACAAAATTCATGAATCCTCCCCAATTCACTTCTACACAAACCACTCCTCACTATTTTCATTTTACACGACATAGTTACGTGTGTGTAGGTCCTTGCCTATTATAAAATAGCCAAAATCTTCCCCCCACAAAGTAGGTTAAATGAGGTAAATACAATGAGAACAAGGTTCACAGTATTCATCATCCAGCGCATACTGAGATAACCATCTGTCACACTGTCCTCACGGGATTAACTAACCTACACCTTCACTTGTCCTATTTTGACAAAGCGAACTCGACCTTTCGCAGAACCCCTAGTGTTCCCTTTACCCCACGTGCGCCCCACAAAGGACTTGAGCGGAGATGGGTGAGCCCACGATCAACCCCCTAGTACTGTGCGTTCAACCCTTGATATTACCTCACTTCCTCTTAAAGGGCTATTAAAACATAATTGCCCGGCGATTTACATCCAAGTTAACGTGGCCCCAAGATAATTTATTATTTTCCATAAGCCCTTTCTTTTGTGTGCCGACTGAGTGTGTGGGGGAGAAAGGAGAGAGAGACTGTAATTTCCTGAGTCATGAAGAAAAGCATGTTGGCAGCCCAGTGTAATTGTTTAAACCCCACTCTCAGACACCTTCCAGTAACCCCCTTTTAATCCTCGTTATCGCTCTCATTAGCCCAGGGTCAGGGGTCAGTCGGCTCCCTCTAGAAAGACAAACATAGCACTGGGGGAGAGGAGACCATTGAGACTAGGTGCGGCTTGCATGAGAACCATGGTCCCTCTCCATGGAGCGATTGGACCTGTTGGGGATGCGAGACTTCCCCCATTCTTGTCTCACCTCCTTTCACCACTGGAAAGTGTTTTGTGTATGCTGACCAAATTGTATCTTAGCTACAACATTGCCTAACCTCTTCCTTTTCCTGGCCTCTCCTTTTTCCACCCACCAATGAACAGACAAAACAAATCGTATTTCCTACTTAGTGAGTGATAACAAAATATAGAAACTGTCCAGACAGAGAATTATGTTTTTTTTCCCCCCTAAATAAAAAATAATAATTCTACACACTGTTGCAGGGATGTGTATATGTATATCATTTTAAAAATACAGTGCCAGCCAGATTTATTGGTACATCAGAAAAACAAAACTTAATATTTGGTACAGAAACCTTTGTTGCAATCCAGATAGTTCAGACGTTCTCGTAGTTCTTTGGAGTCGCAGGTTTCCACCACACTGCAGCCACGGGGCATTTTTGCGACCCACTCCTCCATAACCGATACTTCTCCAGAACGCCTACACAAGAGCTTCCAAGGGCATGTTGACTGTGGCAATAAACGGACATCTCAGCTCCCCCTCACCAAAGATTATCTCGATTGGGAGTCATTGTCTGGAGGCTAGTTCTTGCCGCCCAACTCTAGGACCTTGATAGATGGTTTTTATACTGAGCCCACTTCTTAGTTGCTCCTGGCTGTGCTCGGAGGTTCGCTTGTCATTGCCTGAAGAACACACTCCAGAGTGGACCACCACCATCTTCAACCATGCCCACCTGATTACCATGAGGCAAAGGTAGGGGTCTTGTGACGCTTGCTCAAGATAGATCAATTCTCGTCGTCTCCTAACCACAGCCGGAATGAGCAGTATTTAGACATCAATAACTCGCCTCAATATCTATCATGAATAGTATAACAGAGCACGTGAGCCTGACCTGCCCAATCTACTCCACTCCTGATTTCCTCCGGAATGGGTCATTTGGCAAACTTCACAGACGGCGCCTGGGAACATCGCACACTGGCCTTGAAGCAGGGGGACCCTTGACAACCTGTGCGCTGTAGACCGATTTTTAATCTAGGGCGGCGTTACTGCTGCGTTACTATATGGTCTTTTTGAGACTGTTGTCTCAAAGCTTCTCATCCTCAGCCGCTGACCTGATCTGGTCATGCCGTGTCATTCTGGAGCTGATCCCTCACCCTTCCTCTTTTTTTGATCACTTGATTACCCCACTCTAGACAGTGTAGATCTTGTATGGAAGCCCCAGACCCGAGAGACGACAGAGAACTTGACCCCGTCCTCATCCCTTGACTTCTTCCATCTACTTATATACTAATTAGTTTTAACAGCTGTCTTCCTCACCAAGCTGCATAGGCTGTTTTCACTTGACTCAGCCCAGTCCTTCTCCCAGCTTAGGTGCTTAGAGTCCTAATATCCTCTATCCCTGCACTGCTCCCTTATCCACACAAGCTCTTCTGGTCTTGGCCAGAATTGTGGGGAGTTTCTGGACGTCTTTGTTTGATTGAGTGTCTGGTGGAACGGTGTCTTCGTTATACAGTAACCACGAGTTGCAAACCAGGTGCAGTTAAACAAGGTAATGACGTGGGACGAACAGGAGGGGTTCTTAAAAGAAGAAACTAAGAGGGCCCGTGAAGCGAAGCATGGGACTTCCTTTCGCGTTGTTAGTGATGACTAGATCAAATACTTGTGATGCCAATAAAATGACACCACTATAATTACCACCACAAAATCACCACAATGTGATTACTGTTCCACTGGCATTTTTGTTTTGATTCCCCTCACTCATCCATTGTGGAATCAGTATGTACCCCCTCACTCACTCCGAATATAACAAACCTTAAACCCTGAATCCCTTTCCCTACATGCGTCTCTGCATAGTTGCCGGAAATCAGAAACCCTCTGCACACACATCTCCAAGCAGTCGGTATCTACAATTACTATTTTGCCACCCCTCACATACTTTAACAAATTACTTACCGTAGCTATTGGCTCACATTTGCAATTGCATGTGCTAGTGATCACCAACTCTCATAAACAAATTCACTTTAATTCACAACTCCGGGTTACGAAACATTCAATGATCTCTTCAGCACTGTATGAGTGCATCCTGGGTTCAGAAACTTATTACTGAAACGGGCATCCCATCGAACCCAATCCGATCAAGATAATAAACCGTAGTTTCCACATACCTAGATTCCATCTAAGGATAAACACCTTAACACAGCCTCGGCTCTAGATGGTGTTTACTGGCGAGTGCCCAACTCCCAATCAAAAAGTTTTCTTCTTGCCATTATTAGCAATTGTGGAGTTTGCTGAACTCTACTCTGACTTTACCTGTAGCTGTCTGCTTTCAGATAAGACCTTTGTTAGATGAGACTCAGTATGAGTTTTTCTGGAAGAAACACTTCAGATGGGTTTGGCAAACTACTGCAAACAAATTAATAAGTGGATAAGCACCTCATGTCCACTGTTATGTACAGATGAGGATCTGTGACAAGAACGACCTGTTTCTCTTCCAAAGGTGCTGGGAACCTTGCAAGAGTAACCTAATGAAATCTCTTAAACACAAGGCGATTTGAAATAAAACGTTGTAGAAATGAAAATGGGTTGTCACTGTGTGTTTCAGCAGAATAATGATTCAAAATAAAATGCATAATCAACACATAAATGTGTCCCCTGACACAGAATCAGTCTTGTTCCATGACCATCTTAGTCCCCAAAACAATTTACACTTAAATACTATAGAACATTTGTGGGGTGAGCTGAGGAGAAGAGAGGACCCAGAACTGTGGATCATCTAAAAGGATTGTGCAAAGAGAAGGTCAATGTTGACTCTCTATATGGGTTATATAAAAGTGGGTGGCCAGCACTGTGTTATTTCAAATATCTGGGCGTCTGCAGTCAACAATAACTCAAATACTAAATCCAATCATTTTATTGTGTGCACCTAGGTTTCAAATCCTCTCATTCTGTGAGTCAGTGAGCACTTCAGACACATGGTACAACTTATTATATACACAGCTCTGAGCAGAAAAAGTAAATTACATATATTCAACTATAGAACCTAACAATTATTGTCATTTCCCCTGTCAGGAGAATAAAAAAATCAGTTTTCTGTTAGTCTTAAAATGCACCATTAATGAAAACTAACACTGAGCCCAGTTTACAGGACAACATGAAAACATTTTTTCCCTTTTCTGTTAACACATCTACATGAGTTTTTAATTAAATCTCCGTTCACACAGCTACAGTAGAGGCGTGATTGTGTAAATCCCCTGTCACGCCCCATCACGCCCCTAGTAGGTGTGGTACACACACACAGAACAACTCCAACAAACCGACACGCACAAACACACCTTTTGCTTGTAAAAAACGGGTAGAAATGAGCGCGCTTAGCGCTTGCGCAGAACTGTTGTTAAATTCAAAGGAGTCAGCAGCACAAATAAGTATTCTGCAATCTGCTATTGCTTAGTGTTGAGTCACTCCGCTTTGCCTTCTGTTGGTTTTAAAAACCCCTGACTCGGCCATGCCCATTTAATTTTTCTACTGATTCATCTGTCGACGAGCGCATCGGAGCCTCTCGTGCTTCCCCGTTACAAAACCCACGACCATATACTGATTTTCTACCCTGCCTAGACGACAACGGAGAATGGGACATTTTCAAACTGTTACTCTCTGGAACCTGTATTCAAATTGTGGCATTTTACAAGAGAAAAAAGAGCTCTGCATTTGTACCGCGTAACAAAACAGTAGAAATACATCCTAAATCTTTTATGCCCTATGCCTTTCACCTAAACATGTTTTGTCATGTAACCCACTAGGACCTCCGCAGGCCTCACTGTAGCCCACACCATTCACTAGCAACCCCAGGGATATCAGCACAAACCTGTTTCTCAAAACTTTATTTACCATTTTAGGTAGTCTTCCGATCCTCCAGAGATATCATAAATCTTAACCAAGGAAGATCAAAAAGACATTACCAAACACGGTGCACACTTTTTATTTTTTATCTTTATTTTCACAATTGTTTAATTCAAATGCTCCTCATATCACCACAACAAACATATTATAGCAAGAAATAACAATGGGGGAAACAGTACAGCAAATCACCTTTATCAATAAGCTGCAACAAACAGAACTTCTAAAGAGAATGCTATTAACATTTCCTCTTTGTAACACTGAAGGGCCATCACAGACTGTCTGACTTTCCAATAAACTATAAGGGTTAAAGAGTTGAACACGCCGATGTTTAAACTAGGCTTTTAAACTTGCTGTAACAAAGCATTTAACCATTATACTATAGACAATTTGGACCTACTAGGTGGAGTTTTGAAAAACAGTCAGTTTAGTACATTACCAATAAAAATGGATCATTACCAATGCAGAGACAGTAATTTTAGTAATTACTGCCACTACAGAAAAATACAGCTGGCCTTTAGCAAGAGCACTGTATTCGTACTCACAGCAAACAGTGGCCCTCTATGGTCCAGGCAGTGGTAATTACAGAACTTTCCACTTGGTAATTGCGGAGAAGTTTATTACAACCGTTGCCCCGGAGCTGCCAACACAATAAATATATGTATATAATTTCCACACAAAAATCTGAGATTTTTTCACCAAGGCAACAGGCAGTTAAATACTTGTGTGTTCATCTGCATTAAAACATGTTTCAGATTTCCATTATTGTGTGTTATTTGGGTAGCTCTGCTAAAATCAGTACAAAGTATGCTATAAGATCAATTATTTCCAGCTCATATGATCTTTTTTTTTTAACCATGTGATCTCCAGATTAGGCTATTTCATTTTCATTGGGATGAAGGAAATTTAGTTTAGTTGATGGTTAGTTTCACATTTGCAGCAATGTTGTTTTGTTGGCGTTGCCTTAAGGTGCTGAGAGGGAAATCAGAAAACTGTAGCGAGAGACAAATGTGTTCTACGTCCATAGAAGCATACATTAAGCCGGCTTCAAATAAAAACATGTGGTTCAACTTTTCGTCCACTTTCATGTAGCTTAACCAGCAGCCACCATGTTGTCATCTCCATCAGCCAGGCTTTCCAAAATAATGCGGGCCAGTGCGCTGCGTGTACGTAACAAAACTATACAGAGCATCCAAACTCCATTCTCACGTAATATACCCTTTGGCTGTTAAAAACTTTTAGAACCTGGGTAATTTATCAGCTAAGCAGATTAAAAAAAAACCTCCAATATTGTCTGGAAACAAGATCTTGGATGAAGCTGAAGCTTAACTTCACGGAGGTACCGTATGCAGAACACACAAACACAAGACCTCTGCAGATCGCAGGTAGTGGCTCACATCCACAGCTTTTGGGACAGGAAATACACGTTTTCTCGTTATAAAACTACGAATATAATTAATACTATATTAAGCAAACATTACACGATACATTCTGTTACTGAAATATCTAGATGGGATTAATTAAGTTGAGCTCCTATGATGTACTGTTCAATACAGCACATTTACTCATAATTCCAGTTTTACATTAAATTTATATAATTTAGCCAAAGATTTCTATTTGCTTCCTTCAGCTTTTCTCCTTTATTCAATAAAACTGTCTCCTATTTTTGCAGTGGTCTTGCTCACTTCCTCTGAACTTTATGCCTGAATTAGAACCTTGTTTCCTCCCCTGTGTCCATCTCTAACCGAAGCTAATAAGAATCAATCAAAGCCATTACAAACCCTTCTCACTAAATGCATTACAGGTCCACTCTGTCTTTTTCTCAGTTTGTTAGAAACCAACCCTGTCTTTTGACACCCACGTTCAGCACTGTTATGGTGCATGTGGTGTTTGCGGGGCCTGTTGCGTTTGTTTCCGGTGTGTCGTGGCCGCAACCTCCCCGCTGACCAGTTTTACCACACCACCCGTTGTCCCCGCCTTCCCCCCTCTTTGGTTTTTCCGTCACATCAATGAACAGTTCCTCTGGCTGACATTTAATCACATGGTCTGAGGCCAGTACTGATTCATTAGCATATAGTTTCCTTGTAAGTTATACCAATATTTCTAATGGTTCAAATCCTTTTCAGAGATAGAGAAGTTGTTGCTTCAGTGATTGCTTACAGGAAGAAAACGTATATATGAGTTTCATTTTGTTTACAAATAAATTCTGTAAAGTGGGACATGCATTTATGTTATATTATATTTATATGCCCCCTTTTACTCTACTCAGCTAACGTCCATCAGTGATCACTTAATTTACTCAATACATTTTATTTTATTATATAAAATCCCCAAAAAATAAGTTTGTGGGTGTAACATGACAAAATGTGAAAAAGTTTAACGGTTGTGAATACTTTTGCAAGGCATTGAAAGTGTTGATCTTTAGCCACTGTACACATAGTCAGGAAGACATAGAACATGCACAGAAACCTAAATAATAAAACCTATAGATAGATGGATAGATAATTACTACACTATCAAACTACTATTTCTAGTTCAAACTCAGCAGAAAATGATATGACAGGGTGATAAGAGAGAATTGACCCATTCACAGGACAGCAGGAAGCCTGATGGTGCTACCGTGAGGTGATAGGAAAGTCATCACACTTTGTATAGATGTGTGTATGTGTGTGTCCTGTATCTGAAAAAAACAACCAATGTGTGTTTCATTTTTTGCTTATAGTGTGTTCCAATTTAAAAACATATAAGTGTTAACTTTGTATGAAATTGTGTACACTGTGCTCATGTGTTAAAGATTGCTGAAGAGTGTGCTTGATTGTGGTTCTCTCCTAAGACTGAATCTATGGTGTGTATGAAACGATTTTTGTTAGTGACTGAGATTCAGCATAGTATGGCAGGCAGTCCTTAGCATAGAGCATGCAGGAAGCAACTGAACGTTGAGGCTCAGCTCTGCCTCCCTCTCCATATGGTCACAGAAAGCTTTGTCTGCCTCTTCAGGTCTCTGCCGGTGTGAAATGCAATTTTGTGGAATAGGTAGAAATTAGGCACCATTCAGAGCAGACATGCAATTAAAAGATCCGTAGCTATATCTAGCCTTGGTCATCTTCTGAATCCTGGCAGCATAACTCAAAAAGATTGAAACACAATGACATCCACACATTTCCAATCCCCCTTACACAAGAAAAAGATCACTTACTTAAATATTGAAAAACATAGAAATTACATATATTTTTTAAATTATGTTGAAAGTCTTCCGCCCCTGTCGACCCTGAAGTGACTTTTATTTAAGCTGTACAACCGTATATAATATACAGGTATTCTACTGTCATTTTTTGAGCAATTCTTTCAAGTAATATGTCTGGACAGTGACAGTGGACTATGTTATGAAGAGTACACATTTATGTGTATGGCATGGTTTGTATTAACCTTTACCCTCCTCTAGTTAAAACAGAAGGAGTGTTTTAAGTTATAATAATCTCTAAGTGTCATAGTTTTACTAAGTCTCTTGACTCACATGCAGAAACTTTCAGGAGACAAACGAAGTTTTAAGATATTTATTTAGAGGAGAGTACCTCTCGAGGTATAAAGGGGGCTCCCGGGGGTACGTCTTTTGAGGGAAAGGGAAAACAGAGCGAGAGCAC